>CATKHU010000080.1:0-53870 GCA_949752735.1 Lumbricus terrestris
ATATGAAATGAATAAAAGATTAAATAGCGGACAGTAATCATTGCCAATAAACCGATCGCTTATGGCAACACTTAGCGCAGACGTTGTTGATTTGTCTGATGTACGGTAGGCTATTTTGTGATGAATGAGCGAGCCACAAGACCTTGTTTTGCACAGCGCGCATAATATGCGCGATGTGCAAAACAGGGTCATGAGGCTCAATCATTCATCACAACTTACTTGCTGGTCTCCCCTTGGGGTTCTGGGGCGACTTGATCGTGTCTTGGGCTTGGCTGCTCGTCTTGTTGGGCGACTTCCTATTTTGCCCCTGTCTCTGCATATAATATATGCAGAGTAAGTAAGTAAGTAGCAACAGTTGTCGATTCGACTAGTGACAAAGGCGCGGACAAGGGCGACGACCGCGTCGTGAGAGAGAGAGAGAGAGAGAGAGAGAGAGAGAGAGAGAGAGAGAGAGAGAGAGAGAAAGAGAGAGAGAGAGAGTGAGAGAGAGAGAGGGGGAGACCACCCGGAGCTGACGAAGCTGGTAATAGGCACTCTGACCAACCAAGCTCACATGCTGGGAAAGAGTGAGTTCAGAGCCAAGGGTGAGTCCCAGGTCACGAACTTTGAGTGAAAGCAGATATGATGAAAGAGCAGAGCAAGGGAGCCAATCCGGCCATGCACCCACCCCATTTAAAAAGTGCCTAGGACGTGGCCTCCATTTAGTTTCAACAAGCCATTAAATTAGAAAGAGAGAAAAGGTCATCAGTTATTTTGGCAGGGAAAACTGGTATATTTTCCAGACATTTCGACCAAACGACTAAAAAGGTTATCAGATTTTTTCCGGCAAAGATCACCGAAAATTCTTGTCCTCCTCTTCGAAAATTTCTGTATCCGCCTCTGTAGGACACCACTTTTCACTGACACTGATTGCACTCACGACCAACGGGTTGAAGTGATGCTATAAAAACAGAACTTTTTTGTTTACAACTGTGTGACATGTATCGTTGACTGAAATGTAAATGTAATTTAGGGGCCAGGTTGATATAAGCTTTTAGCTTTTTCAGGGCTTCCTCTTGCTCAGAGACCGTTTCTGTATCTACTAATTGTACACATGTTCTTTTTGTTTCTTTGGCAATAAATAAATAAAATAATAATAACATACTAAGAACTTGAAGGTTCACAAGAAAGCGGTCGTCTCTTTGATAAGTTGGAAAGAGGGAGCCAGTGTCCTGGTATCAAAAGCAGTCAAACTCCAGGCAACAGGTCCCTCCTGAAGTTAAAAAATTTCACCAAGTTTAGAGATGCCTACGAGCGTAGAATCAACGATAAAATAAGAAGGGTTGCAGGTTCGAATCCACCTCAAGTCGCCGCGTAAGGACCTTGGGGGCGCGGTGGTGCAGTGGTGGCGTCGTTGCCTTGAAGACGGAAGGTTCGAGGTTCGAATCCACCTCAAGTCGCCGCGTAAGTGCCTTGGGCAAGTCTTTCACTCGCAATTGCTCAGCGCTTTGGCGTGAAACTCCGATTCAGTGTCCGCCCTGCAGTCGGGAGAGCCTCTGAGTAGCGAACTTGAGGGGCGCTCTAAAGTGCACGCATACAAACAAATAATAAGGGTCTCGTTGTACCAGTCTATAGTGGAAGATCTCTAATTAATCTTTCCCACATAGGCCCCCTATTAATTTTCCGATTTTGAGATCGATGGTTTCCAGAGCAGCGTTAACATGTGCAATTTGTGCATAGGCTACTATTTAAAAAAAACTATTTTTCTCTTCATCTTGTAACCGTGTTGCGGCTTGTCGACCTGATTTCTGATTAAACGAATATATAAATATATATATATACAGGGTGCGCCAAAAAAAGTAATCCCCTACGGTTTCTTGCCCATATCTTGGCCAAACATACGAATTTTTAAATGAAATCTCACAGTCTTAAAGGCAATTCATATTTACGTACAATGGTCAAATTTTTAAAAAAGATTTCAAACAGAACAAAATTTATATCACTTTTAGTGAGGCCACCCCCCGTTTTTTGACGATTCAAAAACGAAACGCATTTTTTAAAGGTTTTTTGCTAATATATTGGCCAGAAGTAAGAATTTCAAAATGAATCTTTAAAGGTTTAAAGACAATTCATATTTACACATGATGGTCAGATTTCATCAAAATATTTCAAACAGAACAAAAGTTATATACCACTTTTAGTGAGGCCACCCACCGTTTTTGACGAGTAAAAAACGTAACGCAACAAAAAGTAACAAACACATGATTTTATCAAGTCATAGCTCAAATAACTGTTTGGAACTGAACTTGATAGTGATTCACAACTTGTGTTCAATGTGCCCACCACCAGTGCCAAAACTTCTTGTGAGTCTCTTTGCAAAGTTCTTGATGGACCTGTTGATTAATCTGACAGATTCCTTATTTACCAATTTGATTATCATCTTGCTAAGTGACTTCTCAGTGACGTGCAGCTACGCTGGTACCCTGTTCCATTTTTAAATAGTAATAATAATGATCATCTGGCATTATCAAAGCCTATTTGATAAAAATTATCTGAGATGAGACTTAATAAAATCGTGTGTTTGCTACTTTTTGCTGCGGTATGTCTTTGAATCCTCAAAAAACGGTGGGTGACCTCCTTAAAAGTGCCATAACTTTTATTCTTTTAGAAATATTTTGCTGAAATTTGGCCATCATGTGTAGACATGAATTGCCTTTAAGCCTGTAAAATTTCATTTCGATATTCTTACTTCCGGCCAAGATATTGGCCAGAATATCTAAATTGGCTTTTTGTTACTTTTTGTTGCGTCGCATTTTTGAATCGTCAAAAAACGGTGGGTGGCCTCACTAAAAGTGATATAACTTTTGTTCTGTTTGAAATATTTATTTATAATTTGACCATTGTACGTAAATATGAATTGCCTTTAAGGCTGCAAAGTTTCATTTAAAAATTCGTTTGTTTGGCCAAGATATGGGCTGAAAACCGTAGGGGATTACTTTTTTTGGCGCACCCTGTATATATATATATATATAATTATAAGCGAGAAAGTTTGTCCTTCTGTTTATTTGTTTGTCCGGATGTATTTTGAATTTCTTCCCAGACCCTACTCGGAAATTACAGCGATTCGTTTTACCAAAATTTTTGAAATTGATTCTTACCCAAATTTGACGTTTAACGCGACTGTTTTCATCTGTCAATTAACTTTATAACCCGAGATGTCAACATTTTAACTTCACACGCGATAAGCGATTCAAAAGTCTTTCACGTTGATCATTGCCATTGCGGCTAGCAGAGTCCTACAGCCAATGGCATGACGGTTTGAGGTCACGTGATATTTACTTCCATCGAAAATATTTGTGAGGCTTATTCTGGGTTTATTTCTTCTGATCCACCCGAGAAAAACATAAAGATCGCGATACAAAAATCTTTCCATATTTTAAATTTCGCTGTTACAAAAACGTAAATTATTAGAGACGTGTATGTTCACTAAACTCATGACGTCATTATTCTGAGCTCAAATCTTTAGCCTACGTCACATCTGGCCGTAGCAAAAAATGTTATGGGCGTAAATAATGCGAACATAACTGTAAATAATTGGAACAAAGAAGCGTAGATTAAAAAAACTTCCTTTATCTAAGTGGCAAAGAACAGTTCCGTGTCGAGTGGACTTAACGGGTTTTGGAAATAAGGCTTAATAAGCCCTTCAATTATTGACTGGCAAAATACCGAAATTTCGGGGTCGATGGAAGGCGGGGTCAGAATGGCGAAGTCGGAACGGGGTCAGGCGAGGCTGGGGACAAAAACTTATATTTCCCGGGCAACGCCGGGTAATTCAGCTAGTATATATATATATATATATCATCATCATCATCATCATCATCATCATCATCATCATCATCATCATCATTCACCATGAGCCATAATTATGCTCGTAGGTGTCCAATGTCAACTTCGTCTTCTTCCAATCGCCTCTGTCCTGGGCCAGGTGGAAAAGCTTTTGTAGTGAGTCATCACACCAGTCCTCTAAGTTGGAAAGATATAATTTATATATATATATATATATATATATATATATATATATATTAGAAGGTAACTTAGGACGTTTTCGTGTGAACCTAAGCTGCGGTCATGTCTAAAACTAGCAGATGTTGTCTCAGTGTTGGATGAAAAGTGATTATTAAACATTTATTGCTGGTGTTATTATGCATTTATGTTT
The DNA here is from genome assembly GCA_949752735.1 of Lumbricus terrestris. Lineage (NCBI taxonomy): Eukaryota > Metazoa > Annelida > Clitellata > Crassiclitellata > Lumbricidae > Lumbricus > Lumbricus terrestris. The sequence continues at coordinate 4,196 of CATKHU010000080.1, forward strand.
AGAACTGTCGTTCTACCGACGGTCTCCAATGGCAAATTTCCGGCGTAGGCGATTGATGGCTGTCATCGACACGGTGGACCAGTACGGAGAGTGCACGACTGCACGTGTCTTTTATACGTTATCAAGGTCACTAGACTGGATGACAGCAAGGTGTCCACAATACAGCTTTCGTCTCCAGTCGCCACGATCCTTACCCGCATGCGGCGTGTCGTAATGACAGTAGTGTTAAACATTGCCTTCCACAATTGAAGTCCCATGACATTTTGACCAGGGATGACACTCTGAATTTTAAAAAAGATCAGAGACGGCCGATAAAAAGCCTAGGCAAAGCTAGCTTGAGAATTTCTCTGAGAAAAACATGAGTTTTTCGGAATTGAAATTTCTGACGACCTTTTTTTAGTCATTCGACCAAAAATTTCTTCTTTTTACCGTTGAAGTTTGCGATGACTTTTTGTAATTTTTCGTTCAAACAAATTCCGTATTTTTTCACGTCTTTTGTGTATTTTTTACCTCTAAATATCTATTTTTTATATGAATAGAGTGAAGAAAACCAACGAGAGAAAAAACTAGATCTTGAAACAATATACAAGACCGAAAAACCACGATCGCGGTGGAAAAGCTACGAGTGGCATCCCTGAATTTGACAGAATTGAACTGCTGCAGATTATGATTGATTACAAAAAGTGACGTCACAAATATACGGTAGCTCAATGAGATGTATCATATTGCGTGATGGACATCGGTGAAAATCAAGACAAGTTATTGAGTCGGGAATCATGCCACACACAGATGACCATGCCAACCCTATTTACCTTATACGACTAGGATGCCGGTGTCACGAAATAGAGTATCCCCCTGAAAGCTATCCGGGGGAATGAATTGATATATCCCCCCGGATGGAATTAGCCGGTCTAGACTATCCGGGGGATAAACCATTCTATCCCCCTTTTTGAAAAATCCGCATAATTGAAAATTGTATGCTCTAATCAAAATTTAAAGTGACTCTAAGTGTCTTAAGCAATGTTCAGATAAAGGCAACTCGAATTTATTTAGTGACTCTGACTGTTCTTAAGTGTTTTAAATGTTCTAAGTGCTCTAAGACCAAAGCAAATCAAATTATCTTGTAGGAACAAACATACCTGCTAGTGTCATTGTTCAAAACAAAGCAGATGAAAATTAATTTGCAAACATAAATAGGCTACACGCGGAAGTGACTTTTTCGACTTTTCTTCATTTGGGGGATACGATTAATACGGGGGATACCCTATTTCGTGACACCGGCAGCATTTGTTAGATGATTACGATGCCGGTAGCAACAAGGTGCGAAAGAATGGGTCACATGTGGGGCGCGGTGGTGTACTGGGTATTCTCGTTGCCTTGCAGCCGAGGGTTGCAGGTTCGAATCCACCTCAAGTCACCGCGTAGGGACCTTGGGCAAGTCCTTAGTCCTTAACTCACAATAATTGCTCAACGCTTCGGCGTGAAACTCCGATGCAGCGTCCGCGCTGCAGTCCGGAGCGCCTCTGGGTAGTAAGCTTGAGGGGGCGCTATGACAAGTGCACATACAAACATGGTGCACGGGCCTTGACGATTGTCGTAGGTAAGGAAGATTTTGACTGCGAATGAATAGTCCCGCATTTCGAACAATTTACTGCACGTAAATCCCGTCATAGGTCAATCGCTCGTGTGCAGTATGACATGACGAAAGACAGGTTCAGTTCCTGGGGCGGAAAGTCGCTTTTGACTGTATCGATGGCAACAGTCACATCATAAATTGATGCGAGGTGGTGTAGTGGTGGCGTCGTTGCCTTGAAGCCGGAAGGTTCGAGGTTCGAATCCACCTCAAGTAAAACAACATCATTATTACGAAGGCCTACATTGTATTTTCATTCTATTGCATTGTAGTGTATCCATAAATTTATGTCACACCTCTCGCAGTGCACATTGATCAGAGACTCAGAGTCGCTAAGCACAATGCACAGCTAACCTATTAAATTTTGGCAGTTTGTTAGTTCCTGCCTGGTTTGTGTAGCATTTATAACAATTTCTGCTAATTGTATCTTGGCCAGCAATTCAGGACAGTCTTGGACAATTATATAGAGATAGACCCTAAGCAGGCTAAGCTGATTGAATTGCAACAAAATATGGGCTATAAGCCGCTATAAATTTTTTCTTTCGGTCCCATACGCATAAAAGCAGCGGTTTACACCGTTTTAGAGGTGTTAAAGGCCAGAGCTTTGCCAGTCCGGATTTCACGGGTCGCCTACCGGTCAAGGTCGGAGTGTCGTTGGGTGTGGGTGTGATTGGGTCAGGGAGGGAGGGTAGGAGGAAGGGAAAGATGGTGGTAGGGTGGGAGGTGGTAGGTTTGGTAGGGTGGGAGGGTGGTAGGTTTGGATAGTTAGAGGGAGGGAGGGAGGGAGGGTGACAGGGAAGGTGGGAGGAAGGGAGGGTGACAGGGAAGGTGGGAGGGAGGGAGGGTGGGAGGTAGGGAGAGAGGGTGGAAGCTTCTACTATTATCACTACCACTGCTACCACTTCTCGCATTTGCTTTGTTGTTAGTACATGTATTATCATTATCCAACTGTTATTGATACCAACTCTACTATACGTCTGACACAGTCATTCGTCTAAATCATCATCATTCGTCGCCTACTCCACCAATGGGAGCGTTGCACAATGAGTTTACCAAATTTCTCCAGCGTGTCCGATCCTTAGCCACAGTAATGGCCATGTTCAAATCGATACCCAGCCCAGTTAAGTCTTCGTTTATCATTCCGAGCCACGTTGTTCTGGGTCTTCCTCTAGGGCGCTTCCAGGAAGGCGGAGCCTGCGCCAACAGTGCCTGTCTAGAGTCTGAGTCTGCTGGCATTCGAGCAACGTGCCCAAGCAGCCCCAGACGTCTCCGTCTAATAGTACCGCATACTGTTGTTTGTCCTGTTCTGCTGTAGACCTCCTCGTTGGTGATGAAGTCGGACCACTTGATGCCGCATAAGGTCCTCAAGCACTTAGTCCCAAAGGCATCTAGGCGCAGCTGATCTCGTCGACCGAATGACCATGTTTCAGAGCCGTAGAGGAGAACTGGCATGATACATGTATATGAGTTGAACAGACGTATCTTGGTATTGAGGCTGATACGAGTGGACCAGATGTTATTTTGTAGGGCTCCAAACGCTCCGCTTGCCATTCCCAGGCGTCTTGAGATCTCCGGGGTGCTGCGACAGGACTCGTGAGTGAGCACGCCCAAATAGTTGAAGCCCTCAACACACTCGACCGCCTCCCCCTCTACCATGATGTCCGGAGGTCTCGGTAGGAAGTCGCTCAGACTCTGCACTTTTGTTTTCTGCCAGTTGACGTGTAGACCCAACTCTGATGCCTCCTCCTCGAAGATTGTAAGGGCTGATGCCAGCAAGGCGTGGTTGGATCTCTGCAGCAACATTGGACATTGTGGAGAAACGCAGGGAGGCTAGCCTGATGGGCGATCTCCAACGCTACAGGATGCTTAACCACGAGAGGAGGAGGTCCCTTCGACATGATCGTCAGGAATGGGCGGACAGGATGGCTTTGGAGGGGGAGGAGCTGATAGCAAAGAACCAGCTTCATGGTGCCTTTAAGAACTTTCGGCGTCTGAAATCTTTTGGGCCCAGAGTGTCTGCTCCGATCAGAGATTCTAGCGGTGAGCTGATCTCCAACATTCCTCGCAAATTGGAACGATGGAAGCAACACTTTGATGATCTTCTGAACCGCCCGCCTGCGACTCCTTCGACATGCATTGCAGAAGAGGCAGATGCGTCAACACCCTCATGTTGTGTGTCATGTGACATACCGGTCTTATCTGAGGTGTCTTCAGCAATCCAAAAACTGAAGATGGGAAAAGCACCTGGGGTGTGTGGTATCACACCAGAAATGTTGAAGTACGGGGAGCCGTGCACCTCAGTCGAGCTGCTCTCGCTGTTCGAGGAGATATGGACATCTGGTGAGATGTCTATCTGACTGGCGCAAAGGTATCATCCTCCCACTGTACAAGGGCAAAGGTGATAGAACGGAGTGTAAAAACTACAGAGGCATCACACTCCTCTCGGTTCCTGGGAAGGTCTTCGCCCGAGTCCTACTTGAGCGGATGAAGCAGGTTATCCACGCCAGCAGAAGAAGAGAACAGAGTGGATTCACGCCAGGGCGTTCGACTGTCGACCGGGTCCTCACTCTCAACCTTCTTGCCCAGAAGAGGAGAGAGTTTAGGCAACCTCTTTACGCTGCTTACGTTGACCTGAAAGCAGCATTCGACTCAATCGACCGTGACGCACTCTACAAGCTTTTGAAGATCGTTGGGATCCCTGATAAGCTGGTCCTTCTCTTCCGAGCTCTCTATACGGACACCCTCAGCTGTGTTCGCTGTGAGGGAGATACCAGTGGCTGGTTTCGGATTAAGTCGGGGGTTCGACAAGGCTGTATCCTAGCTCCGGACATGTTTGACGTGGCCATGGATAGGGTTGTGGGAAGGACAGTTGCCAGGGCTATGCCTGGAGCTGATATCGGCGAAGTTGCATTCACTGACTTTGATTTCGCCGATGATGTATCTCTACTGGCCCAAATTAAATAATAAATAATAGTGGATTAAATTATACGGCAGAAACTAAATAATAGTGGATTAAATTATGCGGCAGAAATGCAAATGTACAGGCTGGTCTCTGTAATTATGGCGACCGGATGAGATCCTTCACCACATCTGCCTGTTTGAATATGTAACACAATCTTCGAGAGTCCTTTTGAAAATTCTATGGTGTGTCGATTCATAACATTATTAAATTAAATGAACCATCATCCGAGAGACAACCAGGTGACAACACGCACAGAGGAGCGTGGGACCAAATAATGTGGCCAGTGTCTAGTCCAAGCTAATAGCATCTGTTGCAAATTGAACAAATTATATCTATCAATAATATTGTAACATAATTTAAACAGCAATCTTATCACATAAGATAAATCAGACCGAGTCTAATAATGAGTTAATTGAAGTTGCAATCAAAAGACAAAGTCAAATTCGAAACAAGCGTTGCTGCCTGCGATACTCGAAAGTTTTGTGGACAGATTGGTGGAATTTGTAGCAAAGAGTCTTGGGTCTAAATCCTCGCCATGCCAGCAATTTGTTTCGTTATTTTAGAAATTATTTGGGGGAGGCTTCGGCCCCTGGCTAGATAAGTGATTATGAGTAGAGTAACCGTGTGCTACATGAACATAATTATTGAGTTCAATGGCGAAGGAAGTCCAAACGCCCTCACAATTATGCTGAGGCCATGTTGAATTCGTCTTTCTTCAACTTTCAGACCGCCTTTCGGATTGAGCTGATCTTCTGAATCTTTTTGCTACCCTAGCTGATGAGCGCCTCTTTATATTTATTGGTTTAAGGATTGGCATCTTTGGCTTGAGATCATTAATGGGAGGCTTGCGTTCCTTCCCGGCCACACAGACTGACAAATCGCCGCACACATTCCCTACATTAAGTGGCCTCTAGATGCATCTGCCACGCGCATATGGATATGACGATATGAAGTACGAGCAGACCGACAGACCAGTTGTCAGATAGACATAGGCACATGGACGATTGGACGCACACACATATAGATATAGAAAAAGACACAGAAAGGAATTGAAAACAGAGAGGTTCCTGTGAATGAGTAATGTAACTGAAATGTAACTCATAAAAAAGACAACACATAGAGTGTGATGGGCAGAATGAGTAATCGTTATGTCGATCAGCATATGAACTTATGCCGACTTTACATTTATATCAGAAAAACAAAACTGAAGACGATTAATGTCACTTATGATGTTTTAAGATAAGGTGGTATAAACAAGGTTTTTAAGTACAAAATGCAGTTTGAGACGTAACAAAATCAAATTATTTATCGTTTCCGTTTTTTGGTCCTTTTCGGTTTGTTGTTGTTGAATAGAACGACGTTTTCTAGTTTTCTTAAATCCGCTTCCATCTTTTTGTACATCTATGCGTTTAATAATGTAGCCTACAGTAATTTGAATCTTATATAGCGCCAAATTAGCATCGCTCGTAGCATTGGTAACAGCTAAAAGATAATAAGCTTACAAGTATAATTAGGCCTATTATTCGTCAATCATTTTCAATGTTAGCTTCGAATAACAAATTACAACACGAAGGATTAGCGGAAATTGTTGCTAGGATTATCTGAAGTGCAGCTTTGCAAAGCGTGCATTCTACACAAATATAAAGCATGCGTTGGTGTCGTATAACGAAACATGTTGACTCGTTTGTCTAAACAGCAGAATCTCTGACAGATCAACAGAAAGAAATATGCAAGACAACGAGTCTATGATTTTTGAGTTTTTGTTCATTTGCTTCTAATCATCATCCGCGCAGATCGAAGTAGGCCATAATCCGACGACAAGTGATTCAAGCTATACCAATAAAATTTATCAATGTATCGGCACGTAAGACAGGCACGAAAACAGCTGTTGAACCACCATCCTCCTCCAAAAGAAGAAGCGCAGTTACCACCTGGCTCTCTGTCGTTGTCGCTATCCGAGGTTGTGAAGCCCATTCCACCGATGTATCCTACACTCAACATCGTAGTGTTTGTGAGCGAATCTCCGGCATTTCCTCCGCTGAATCCTGAGAGACGGAGGGTGTATTTGTTGTTCTCCGAATCAAGAGAAAAAGCGAAATAATCGGCGTAGTACCACGCACCGTTTGCTCTGAGTTGTAACTGTGGAAAGCAAGTGTAATACACACAATGTCATAATTATAGGTCTATGATTATAATATAAAACAAACACAATTATATATATATATACATATATATATATATATAATTATGTTCGTTTTATTGAGAAAATAACCTGTCGACATAACGCGACCGTTACCAAGCGCCAGGATATCAGCGGTAAAATGCCTAATAAACATTTTGAACACCATTCGTGTTGTGAAGTTCTTATTATTCTTAGTGCTAGGTTCAAATGGATGATGCCTGGGGCACAGGTTGTGTTTGCCAGTATGTTTAAAAAGATAAGTACTTACCTCAACAACAATTATACATCTATGAAGAGAGCGTATGGACTGCCTCTGACATACAGTTCGTTTCCGGGAATTGAAGGGAAGAAGTTCAGCTCGTCTGATGCGTCCCGGTGTAAAGGTTTCAAATTACCCCCTCCTAAGCATTACCCTCCCCGGTAACTTGAAACCGGTTTCAGTTTACCCCAGTGGTAATCTGAAACCGGTTTCAGTTTACCCCCGTAGATTCACATTACCTCCTCTGAATTCCGAATGAATTCTGATACCAAAAAGATACCATTTCATCCGCCAAAATAGTTGATGACCCTTTTTAGTCGCATGGTTCTCGTATTCGGACCTTGTGGGCGTGGGGAAGGCCTACGGAACTACCCATGGGGGAGCACGCCAACTTCCCTGGCCAGAATAGCTGGCCAAAAATAAAGATTTGTAAAATGGGTATAAAAGAGTGATATTGGACTTCACATGCACTGACTCAATGAATTTCAAGACAAAACATGAGTGAATGTCGTGACACTGCTTGACAATGGTCAAGCCAATGGTTTAGCCAAATACTGAATTTTATGACAAATGACCCGTGCTTTGCTTCCTTAGACACTAAGCATGTAAAGTACTGCTTAACTACTAGCGAACCTTCCCATGGTGCACCACTTTGACACCGGTTTTTTCCCGGAGGTACATAAAATTAATTTTTTAAACCTGGCTTCCATGTATACATGCCAGGGTGTGTTGAAAAAGTTAGTGTTCTTCAAGAAAAAAAGTTGGTAGTTAATGGGTTAATATATCAGTACGGGCGATAATGAACGTGGATATTGGCATAGGATTTTATTGTCCGGGGATGTTGTCCGGAACCGTCCTTTATGTAACGACAAAGCTAAATTAAATGCAATTCATCCAACTGAACCGATAAATATTATTCAGCACTGAACCCTAGTCGTTAAATTCCACATAGGCCTAGTTATCTAAAGCAAAGTGCAGATAACCGATTATTATTATTAATTATGAGCGCCGTATATTCTCTGAGTTAAGTGATGCGGTGATGGACTTAACCTTCTAGTTCTACCCCACTACCATTCTAATACCGAAATATTGCGATAATAAGGAAAGTTTAATATTGAGTCATTATTTTAGAAATACCTCTATGCGAAGAGCATAATCGGAGCTGCTGGTCAGAAGATGGATCTTTTCATTTCCGAGCCAAAATTCGCCTCCTTCAGTATCACCGAATCCATTCTTGTATTCGATCCAGTTGCGGTTGAAGTTCAGAGATCCGTCAAAACGTCTCATTATGGTTATCCAGTTGCTCACAGCCGGGAGAGGGACTCCTGTTCAAGAAAAGCACGGCTTTTTAAACGTGGAGTTGCACACACATTGTACAGTTCTATATGGATTTGTGCAATTGTAGAAGCACTTCTGTACAGTTGCAACTAGCGAAAAAGACCATTGTCATCCGACCGGAAGTAATTTAACATGGAGGATGGGAATCAAAATTAATAAGGGATTGTGCAGTTCTAAAATTCCCTAAAAACAGCCCTGAAGAAAAGGACGCTAAAGAAAATAATCATGTGGCAATCATCCTACGTCGTGGATTCAGAAATTTCAGATTTAATTAAGCGAACAGCATGAGAAGAGAAACTCTCCAAAGTCGAACTGATCCCTAACCACCTCCACAGAAATGTTATGGTCTTGGAATGTCATAGGCATAGGCGCTAGTCAATGCAATCTATTTTATCTCGAATCTAATGGAAAGGTAAGTATTGGTACCCAAATAATTTGTTCCAAGTCAATCTGAGCAATTACTGCCCTGAAATGGAGATGCAAACTGTTTCATATGGAATCGGTACGGTAGCTCAATTTGTTGTACATCATTTCCATGCCATACTAAATTTATAATCATATTCGCTTTGACAACAATCATATTTTCTTTGTTGCAGATAAATCAATCAGGTTGTGTCGTTAGAATTTGGCAAAGGTTAAGCAGGGATGCAATTCGAATGTTTGACAGAGTAGGTCGTCACCAAAGTCATCAGGGCCAACCATCATCATCGTCATCCTCTCCTCCTCTTCTCCTTTTCATCATCATCGTCATCGTCGTTGTCGTTCGTCGCCATCATCATCACCAGCAGCTTCACAATCCACAGACCCGTCAAAGTAGAAATAGTAACAGTTGCAACTACTGCTGCTGGTACAACAGCTACTGCCACTTTTGCTACTCATGCGTTTGTTGCTACTACTATTGCTGCTATTACTGGGCATACTACTCGCCAGTCAACGGAGCCAAAGAAGCTGTGGTCGACACTCAGCAGCCTCCTCGGTCGTCAATCAGCCAGCCACCAATCGCAGTCACCGCTGCCGTTTACCGCGAACGCATTCCTGGAGCGGCATGCTTCTAAAATTATTTTCAGCCATACGTGATGCTACCTCAGCTTCAGCTCTACCAGAATTCTCTGTCACTGATCACCGTCTTTCTACCTTAAGATCAATGAGGTCACTGAACTAGAGTTGCGAAAGCTAATTCTAGCATCTGCGCCGAAAACGTGTGAGTTGGATATTTTCCCTGCATTTATCATTCAAGAACTCATTACGCTCTGCAACCGGTCTATCCAGGAAACGCACCTTCCATCTTCTAAAAAACAGTAAACTCCTGCTTCCTGCTCTGAAGCGAAACGGTCTGAATCCATGTGATCCAGCCGACTTAGGCCAATTGACGATGCTACTTTTTTGTCTAACATTTTAGAACGCATTGATGCAGACCAATTAATTGCGTAATTATGGACTAACATAGGTTCACAATTTCGCAACAGAAGGTTAACATTAAACCAAAGGTTTCCAATGCACTGGGTTCAAATAATTATTTTCATAAATATTTCCAAAGAGTCGGGTGTTTTGTCGTCTAAAATTCGAGCGATGCTCGAAAAATAATGTTGGAAATCGGGTTCATGGGGTTCGTTTTATTTTTATTGAATGTCTGTCCTCGTGTACGCCTAAGTATCGCGTCTACCCGAATTGCCGTCTACCTCAATTGGTGGGCGTGGCCTAACGTCTACCCGAATTGCCGTCTACCCGAATTGGCGTCTACCTCAATTGGTGGGCGTGGCCTAACGTCTACCCGAATTGCCGTCTACCCGAATTGGCGCCTACCTCAATTGGTGGGCGTGGCCTAACGTCTACCCGAATTGCCGTCTACCTCAACTGGTGGGCGTGGCCTCGTGACACACAAATACGAGTGCGCGCGCAGGCACGACAGTCATCAATCGAGAGCAGTCATCGAGGGAAACGGTCATCGAACAACAGTCATCGAACAGTGCAGTCAGCGAGAGAGGCAGTCATCGAGTCGCCGTGGAACAGTGGAAAGACGCGTCGGTCGGCTGTTGCGGGATCGAATCGCAGTACAGTCAGCGGGTGATCGTCCGAAGGAAAACGCTTTGGAGAGCGCGACGACGATTTGACGACGCTGCCGAAATTCAGCGCCTGTCGACGAAAGGTTTGGTGACCTTTGCTGTGCAACTACGACGCCTGGGTTCGGAACCTGACCCGCGACGGAAGGTCTGGTGATCTCTGCTGTGCAACGCCGACGATCGCAATTCGACGCCTGTGCTGCTGACGTGTCCCGCTGGAGATCGGCGCCTGTCGACGAAAGGTTTGGTGACTTTGCTGTGCAACTACGACGCCTGGGTTCGGAACCTGACCCGCGACGGAAGGTCTGGTGATCTCTGCTGTGCAACGCCGACGATCGCAATTCGACGCCTGTGCTGCTGACGTGTCCGGCTGGAGATCGGCGCCTGTCGACGAAAGGTTTGGTGACCTTTGCTGTGCAACGACGACGCCTGGGTTCGGAACCTGACCCGTGACGAAAGGTCTGGTGATCTCCGCTGTGCAACGCCGACGATTTGGATTCAACACCGGTGCTGCTGACGTGTTCGATTGGGAGTCCGACGCTGACGACGACGAAAGGTTTGGAGGCCTTTGCTGTGCAACGCTGTCGACTGGGGTTCAATTCCTGACCCGCGGTCGTGCTCTTCTGGATCCGACGCCTACAGACGACGGAAGGACTGGTGATCGTCGCTCTGCCGCGACGAACAGGATTCAACGCCGGACCTGCCTACGCTTCCGACCGGGTGAGCGCAGTGGTTCAGTTCCTGTCTTCGACGACGCCGACTCGGGTTCGAAACCCGACCCGCTTCACGGACTTTCGGCGTGCGCTGGCGAGGCAGCGGTGATCTACACGACGACGATTCGGCGGTCTGCATTGACAATTGCTGTGAACAGTGGTGCAGTGGTTTTGGGACGGTGGCGCTACACGAATAGCTCCGAACATTGCTCCGAACATTGCTCCGAACTTGCTCCGAACACTGGCGCTATAGAAGTTGACTGTGAACTGCAGTGCGAGTTTCTTCTTTGATTGTCGAATAAATGTGTTTCAAGCCTGACTGGCTAGTCGTCAATCTCCAGTTGACGCCGGACTACACGGACGGACATCACCTTAGCGACTAGGGTTTGGGGTTCGGTTCCTGGTGGTATTTGCCCAGCCCTGGTCGTCCGCTACAATAATATTATTTGTTGACACTAGCATATATCTGGCTTCGGCGTCTTCAATCCTAGCACGTTAACATTTTAACGATTCAATGGTTGTATCGCGTGGTCCCATGCTAGTTATCGATCTTATTATTTAACTAGCTGGGGTACCCGGCGTTTCCCGGGAAATTTAGGATTCGACCCGCTCCCGGCCACGACCCACTGCACTCCACAACCACCCCACTGCACTCCACAACACTCCGACCTCCACGTGTACGCTCCGACCTCCACTTGCACGCCACCCGTGAAATTTGAGTTTGCGGGAAAATTTCCTTCCCACCCGCCACCCCCACGCCCTCCACACACCTCGGCCCTGCGGGCCGAGGTTTGTGGCGGCGAGGTGGCCAGTGTAAACATAATTATGTCTAGCTGTAACGTTTCAGATATAAGTGTTAAAATATGCATGACAACGTGCGGTCACGCTGGTACTCTGTTTCTTTATAAATAATCTGATCATGCCAAGCATTTACTTTATTGTAGAAAAATTTATCTGAGGCTCCTCTTTGTATACGCTTATACTCCTTGGCCGAAGGCATGTATCTTTTCACAGGGTTGTACGACAGATGAATGATTTTCATGCTAATGAAGCTTGGCGAAAAATGACGTCAAAATATGACGTCAACGGCAACAGGCCGTTACTGAAAACGATTGAAATTATTGCAGGCTTTGAAGCGGTAGGCTATAGCCGCTAGCGCATACATTAACACAGCGAAATTTAAAATGTCTGTTTTTCGAAATCTAAAGTGAATAAAAGCTGAAAATAGCGTATTTGGATGGTTTTGGTGAACGTTTATCTATATGCAATGTTTCAGGCCAGTAGCTGTAAAACTGTGAGCGTGCATCTGGGTCAAATATATATATACTTACCGGCGATCGGCAAATCAGTGAGTGGATCCAGTTTCTAAAAGTAAAACATTAGGCTACTAAAAGAAAAGGAAGATCTCATTTAAAGTTTCAGACCAAAAATGTGCTATGTCTTGTTATTTTAAGCCCAATTAGACCCACTTTTGCAGATTGCTCAACATTATTTAAAACTTTTTACAAAGAGCTGTATTGGACCAATACAGCTCTTTGTAAAAAGTTTTACAAATGGAGCCCAGTCACTATCTCCACAATGTCATAAGAAGGCTGGATAACTAAATTTCTGACGTCGCTAAGGGGTGCCACGTGGCTTCTGAGTGCCTGTACTCTTTTCAACCAGCTCTCGCCTCATATGGGCAGAAAAGGAGAGAACGTTGAGGGCTATGATGCCACTAAGAGATGAGATTTAATGGAATGAATGTGATGATAAGGACTGGAGTTGGACTACTTTAGATTTTCCGGTACTCAGCTCTTGGTTTAGGGTCGGCGTTTGTTTATTTCTATTGAAGTGAAGCTAAGTGATATATGTGTGGAATTGCATGAGCATTAAGCAGTGGTTGGAATAGACTTAAAATAAACAATAAAGACGGAAGGTGCTTCTAAAGGACTCCATTGAGAGCCGCTATACTTAGGCTAACTTCCGGTGTCACGAAATAGAGTATCCCCGTATTAATTGTATCTCCCCAAATTTAAAAAAGTCGAAAAAACCGCTTCCGCGTGTATTTTGCTTTACAAATTAATTTTCATCTGCTCTGTTTTGAACAATGACACTAACAGGCATGTTTAATCCTACTAGATAATTTGTTTTGCCCTTTTTTAGAGCACTTAAAACATTTAAAACACTTAAGAACACTCAGAGTCACTAAATAAATTCGAGTTGCCTTTATCTGAGCATTGCCTTAAAACAATTAGAGTCACTTTAAATTTTGATTACAGCATAAAAAAATTTATTGTGCGCATTTTTCAAAAAAGGGGATAGAATGGTTTATCCCCCCGGATAGTATAGACCGGTTAATTCCATCCGGGGGCTAGAATAATTCATCCCCCCGGATAGCTTTCAGGGGAGATAGTCCGTTTCGTGTCACCGGCTATTTTCGTTATTGTCATAATCTATGGTAACAGGAATGTGACTTAGGATAGGAGATGATTATTTAAAACTGTGAAAGAAATTATCAAGTGGTCCCATGTTAGTTATCGATCTTACTAGCTGGGGAACCCGACGTTGCACGGGAAATTTCGATTTTTCGTCCCCAAACCCAGCTCCACCCACCCCATTTGGGGTTTATAAATGGTTATATATTTGTGAGCTAATTTTGTATAGTCTATGTGGTCAGTTAATGTTTAGGCGTACGAATAGACCAGCTCAAGGTCAGCGTCTAGACAGTTAGGCCTGCAGGTGACAGACTGGCGGGAAAGTTGGCGCGGCTCGGCCGACCGTCGCCGGAGAGCGAGAGAGAGAGAGAGAGATAGGCAGACAGACAGACGGACAGATAGAAGGACAGAGCGGCAAGGGGAAGAGTGTACGCCCAGACAGTGAGATAAGTTGTAGAAGAAGGAGTTGGTAGGAGAGAATAGAAGACGTTTTAGAGAACAGTGGAGTTAGATAATAATAGTTGCGTTGCTGTCGTAGAATTCAAGCGTTTGTCGTCGTTGATCCATTGTTGTGTTATTTGCGTTGTTATGAAAGAAGAAGAAAATACAAGAAACAGAGCTTTGTTGTAATTGAACAAGTTAAGAACTTTAGAAATTTATACCCTAGCTTTAGATACCGAAATACAGTGACTAGGTTAGGCGTAGGCTGCGCTACTGAACACAAGGAAAAACTGGAGAAAACTTTGAAGGTCAATTGAAGGTTGACATTTTGGTGACAGCGGTGGGATACTGAATTCAAGCAAAGGACGTTGGGATAGCGAACTCATTTGGAGGAATATTTTCAGTTGGAGGAATATTCTCAGTTGGAGGAATATTTTCATTTGGCGGAATATTTTCATTTGGAGGAATATTTTCAATTGGAGGAATATTTTCAATTGGAGGAATATTTACGATTGGAGACGCATTTCGGAGTCTGGTGAGAAGATACAACGGGCATACGAACGACATTACGACAACGCAACGCCAGAGAGAGGTATACAAATCTTGCTTGTTTACCCAAGGAGCCAAAAGAATTAAAGTCAGCCAATCACAGATATTCATAGCCACTCCCTTGATTTCTTCACGGTAATCACTGAAGTAAAGAAGAAAGATGGAGAAACTTACAGAACAAAAGCAAGCCAGTATAAAAAAGATGTCTTCTGATCGATTAATAAAGTTATTAATTGAAGAGGGTCTAGACGTAGAAGAAGTCGAAGAGATGTCTAGAGAAAATTTGATGAGAGCATTAGCAGAGGTTTGGCTTAAAAAGGAAGCTGAAGAGAAAGGTGCTGTGGGTGGTGTTGAGGAGAAACCAATTGAAAAACCACCGGCACCGATGTCTATGGAGGCGTTGATGCAATTTATGATGATGAGGGAGGAGCAACGCAGACAAGAAGAAAAAGAAAAAGAGGAGCAACGCAGACAAGAAGAAAAAGAAAAAGAGGAGCAACGGAGACAGGAAGAAAAAGAACAAAAACAAGAAGAGAAAGAGGAGCAACGTAGACGAGAAGAGAAAGAGGAGAAACGTAGACAAGAAGATAAAGAGAAAGAGGAGAAACGGAGACAGGAGGAGAAAGAACGGATACAAGAGCAGATTGAACGAACAGAAAAGCTTCGACTGGAGGAAAAAACAAGAGCAGAACAAGCAGAAAGAATGAGACAACAAGAGATTGAGATGCAGAAGCAGCAGTTCCAGCTTCAGCTAGAACAACTAAAAAAAGATCGTGACGAAGCAGAACGAAGAAGAATGGAATTGATGATAGAATACGAGAGGGCAAGGAAAAGTGATGAAGAAATACGAAAACAACAGATTGAGGAGCAAAAGATTCGTGAGGAAGACAAAGAAACCATGCGTTTGGCAGAATTACAAAGAGCCGAAGAGATTCGACAGGAAGAATTGAAAATGGAGAAAGAAAATTTGGAAAAAGCGGAAAGAGAAAGGGAAGAACAATTAGAATTAGAACAAAAGAAACTCGCTCTTAAGGAAGCTCAGCTCCGAGAAATGGCTATTGAAAAGGAGGAACGCAGAAGGCAGTTAGAATTGTTGCAGCAGAAGATAGAACAAGAAGAACTGCGTAGGGTAGAAGATCAAAATAGACTGAGGGAACGAAATGAAGACGAAAGAAGAAGCCGTGAAGAGTCAGAACGAAACAGGATCAGAGAAAGTGAGACAATGGTGTCCAAGATTAAAAGGATAGGTGATGCAATGAAACACGTATTACCTAAGATGCCATATGATATGATGGAGGTGCCATTATATTTTGAGACAGTTGAGAATGCACTCAACAGTTTTACGGTGGAAAAGCAGTTTTGGGTCAAATTGCTGTTGCCACTAATGACGCCTAGAGCAAGAACGGTGTTGAACCGATTGTCTTTCAATGATCTAGACGATTATGACATAGTGAAAGAACATTTACTGAAAGAATTCAAATTGACAGCGAGAGAATATCGATCACGATTTGGAGATGCGAGGAAAACGGCAGAAGAAACATACACGATGTTTACAGCAAGATTGAAGAATCTGTTGAACTATTATGTCAGAAGTAGGCGAGTGGGCAAAAGCTACGAGAAGTTATTTGATCTATTGGTGGCGGATAAATTGAAAGAATGTCTACCACCGGGTCCACTACAGTTCGTACTAGCAAAAGAGGGTACTGAATGCTTTGAAGCTAGTAATGTTGCAGAACTCGCAGACGTACACGTGAACAATCGAATTGGTCTAATGTTTCAAGACAAACCGAAATATGAAGCATGGGGAAATAATTCGAAGCAACCCAGGTGGAATAGTAATAACAAAGAAACAGGAAACCAAGCCAGAAATAACGAAGCAAGGAATGATGGTGCTCCTGGAAGACAGTTTGGTCAAGATAGAAGAGAAGCAACGGGTGACAGACAAATGTACAGTCGAATTCCAGTGATGGGACGCCAAAGAGAAAACAATACAGCGTACAATTATAGGCGGGAGAGCACTGAACAGAGAGGGATTGTTAAGAAACGTTGCCATAATTGTCAGTCAGACCGACATCTGATAAAGGATTGCAAAGTACCACCAAGAATGACGAATCTGAGAAATAGATTTACTCGAAGTGCAGAAAATCTCAGAGTAAATCAGATACAAGTAATGAATGCACCGAATCAGTCTGAAGAACAAGACAACCGCGAAACGGAAGTGAAGTCAGTGATGAAGTGCACGCCTCAATTTGCTATACAGAGAGAAATAGTAAATTCTGCTCCAATTAAAGATACTGGTCGAGAAACAGAAAGCAAAGATGAGTGTCAACGTACGAAGAAGTCTTTACTACAGCATGTCAATGTAGAGATACGTGGAAATGATGACAGTTGTCATCCCGTGCAAGTCAGAGCGCTGATTGACTCTGGTACTGAGATTCCAGTAATCAATGAGGAATTGTTGAAAGGAGCGACAGTGGAAGAAATTGGCAGAGTACATTTGCAATGTGTGGCTGGAGAACCCATTCCAGCTAAGTTGGTGAAAATCGAAGTGCGGATGAGTTGTCATAACGAAGGAGGAGATTTGAAAGACAAGGGAGTAAATATCGCGCCATATTTAACCTTGGTGTGTGCCAGCATTCCGGCAGTCTTGTGCAAAGATAACAAAGAAAAGTTCTTGCTGCATCCAGAGATAATCGCAGAACTGAAAGAGGTTCCACCAGTGAGTGTATTACAAGGAGAATTGCAAGCGAATGTGACTACAAGAGCACAGAGTCGGAGAAGAGAAGTGGAAGAAGGAGAAGAGGAAAAGTCAAATGAAAGTTTGCTAGTTGAGGACACAGAAAGCGATGATGAACAAAGCGTTCAAGAAGAAGAAGAAGGAATAACATCCGGAAACAATGAAATTGAAGAAGAGATGGTTGCATGTGAACGTGATGATGATGATGATTCTGAGAGTGATGGTGAAATAGACACGAGTATGAGGGATTTGTTTGCCGAGAATACGAGTGATGAAAGACAATTGGCAGACGCAAAGAAATTTGAAGAGCAGCAGAGAAATGACGAGTCACTGAGGTCGTGGTGGAAGATAGCTGAAGACAAAGGATCAGAGTTTAGTGTGGTGAATGGGTTGATGTATAAGAAGCATCAAATGTTGGACCAGTTGGTGTATCAGTTGGTGTTGCCGAAGGAAAGAAGAATTCAGGTGATGGAATTGGCACATGAGTCAGTATTTGGCGGACACTTGGGAGAAGAGAAGACAAGGGAACGTATCAAGTTGTCCTTTGTGTGGCCAAGAATGCGTAGAGATGTGGTGAAGTTCTGCAAGTCCTGTGAGAAGTGTCAGTTGAAAGCACGAAGTTTGGTGATGGATCGAGTGCCGATTACACCAATACCAAGAGAGGATGTACCGTTCAGAAGAATGACCATGGACGTCGTAGGACCAATCGAACCGACTTCAGCAGCAGGGCATAAGTATTGTTTGTGCATCGTGGACTCATGTACAAGATGGCCGACAATATTCTTGATGAAGTCATTGACCGCTAAGGCTGTATGCGAAGCTTTGATGAAGCTGTTCATGGATGTGGGAGTTCCGTCAGTAATCACGAGCGATAGAGGGACGAATTTTACAGCCAGTCTAACAAGAGAATTTCTGAAACTGATGGGATGTTGTCCTCGATTCGATTCGCCAGGACATCCAGAAGCGGCAGGATTGGTGGAGAGATGGAATCAAACGTTCAAGAAAATGATTCATCATGTCGTTGTGGAAAATCCGAGACAGTGGCATAAAATTATTCCATTTACAGTCTGGGCATTGAGAGAAGTGCCTAATGCAACTACAGGAGTGGCACCGTATTTGCTGGTCTATGGAAAGTTGCCGAGAGGGCCACTCACCATCCTTAAAGAAAGCTGGACCAAAGAAATAAATCTACCACCGAACATTGGAGTGCAACCGGCAAAGTACCTGAAGAATTTAAGAGCAGACATGGAAAAGGCCTTGACATTCGCCGAGAGCTGTGCTGAAGAAAAGCAAAAACAGTACGCCAGTCAATACAACAAAAGAGCAAAAGATAAAGAATTCGAGCCAGGAGAGAACGTCATCGTGCTGTATCCAACGTCAACCAATAAATTGATCTCCCGATGGCATGGTCCATGCACGGTCCTGCAAAGAAGATCCAAATATTCGTATCTGGTGGACATGAACGAAAACGGTCGACGGATTATTCATGCTAACAAGATGAGGAAGTTCATTACGAGAACATTGTCTTGTGGTCTGATCGTGGAAGAGGATGACGAATTTGGATCAGTGGTAGAAATACCGCTGAAGGAAGACTATTCAGAGACAAAACAGAAGTCACTTCAATTGGATTACGAACAAATTGGACATCTGACCAGCGAACAGCAGAAACAATTACTTGATGTACTGAATCGATATGCAGACAGATTTTCAGACAAACCTGGACTATGTACATTAGTAGAACACGAAGTGGTGCTGAGACCAGACTTTCGAGAAAAAGAATTCGTGGCATATCGAATACCACTAATATACCGAGCAGAAGTGGAAAAACAAATACAAGAGATGCTGAAAGAAAACATCATTCAACCATCGTCAAGCAGAATGGCAAGTCCACTTGTCATTGTCAAAAAGAAGAATGGATCCTTGAGATTGGCTTGTGACTACAGGTACATTAACTCTTTTACTGAAAACTGCCGATATCCTATGCCAATCGTCAACGATGTCTTGAGCAAAGTTGGAAAATCCAAGTTCATTTCTGTTATGGACTGTCGCAGTGCATATTGGACTTGTCCTGTGAAAAAGAGTGACCAATGGAAGACTGCGTTTGTTACCCATAATGGACTGTATGAATTTACGCGTGTTCCGTTTGGAATGATTAACTCTGGAAGGACTTTTGTAAAAGCGATAAATATGATCTTGCAACCGATTCATGATTTTACTGAACCTTATGTTGATGACATTGCAGTGCATTCTAATGATTGGGACATTCATTTAAGACATTTGGAATTATTTTTGAAACAAATAAGACTGCATAATGTAACATTGAACTTGAAGAAATGTGTGTTTGGTAAGAGTGAGGTGAAGTTCATCGGTCACCTTATAGGATCAGGGAAGAAGATGATGAATCCAGACAGGATTGACAGTTTAATTAATTTGAAGAAACCTGAAACCAGGAAGGAAGTGAAGCAAGTCTTAGGATTTTTTGGATTTTACAGACAGTTTATTTGTAATTTTGCTGAAATTGCTAAACCATTGACAGACTTGACCAGCAAGAAAGTACCTGATAACATTGTTTGGACTGATGCACATCAGAAATCTTTTGATTCCCTTAAACAGATTGTCTTATCAAATGTGATTCTATATATGTTTGAGATTGGGAAACCATTTAATTTGTACTGTGATAGCAGTGATTTTGCTGTGGGAGCTGTACTGTCTCAGGTGGATGAGGAAGGGATTGAACGTCCTGTTTCATTTATCAGTCAGAAGCTGACAGATACTCAGAGGAGGTGGGCGACGATTGAGAAGGAAGCCTATGCAATCATATGGGCTTTAAACAAGTTGAAAGAAATTCTTATTGGTTCTAAAATCAATGTATTTACAGACCATAATCCTTTAGTTTATTTGACTGAATCAATGTCGAAATCTGCTAAATTAGTCAGATGGTCTTTATCATTGCAAAATTTTGACATTCTGTTGAACTATAAGAAAGGTAAATTGAATGTAGTAGCTGATTGTCTGTCTAGATTGTAGTGTAAGATATTTTATGATGTATTATGTTATGGGCTATTTGCATTGTTTAGTTAAGGTACGTTCGCTAATTTTTATAGATAATTAGCTCTCTTTAAAAGAAAGGAGGGAGGTAATGTGAGCTAATTTTGTATAGTCTATGTGGTCAGTTAATGTTTAGGCGTACGAATAGACCAGCTCAAGGTCAGCGTCTAGACAGTTAGGCCTGCAGGTGACAGACTGGCGGGAAAGTTGGCGCGGCTCGGCCGACCGTCGCCGGAGAGCGAGAGAGAGAGAGAGAGAGATAGGCAGACAGACAGACGGACAGATAGAAGGACAGAGCGGCAAGGGGAAGAGTGTACGCCCAGACAGTGAGATAAGTTGTAGAAGAAGGAGTTGGTAGGAGAGAATAGAAGACGTTTTAGAGAACAGTGGAGTTAGATAATAATAGTTGCGTTGCTGTCGTAGAATTCAAGCGTTTGTCGTCGTTGATCCATTGTTGTGTTATTTGCGTTGTTATGAAAGAAGAAGAAAATACAAGAAACAGAGCTTTGTTGTAATTGAACAAGTTAAGAACTTTAGAAATTTATACCCTAGCTTTAGATACCGAAATACAGTGACTAGGTTAGGCGTAGGCTGCGCTACTGAACACAAGGAAAAACTGGAGAAAACTTTGAAGGTCAATTGAAGGTTGACATTTTTATGCCCCTCTGCTTGGAAGGTCTTCCCCAATTATGCTGGTTAAACTCATGTTGCATGGGGGCTCCTCGTAGTGTATATTATACTCCTTGGTCTAAGCCATTTATCTTTCCCAGGGCGGTTGGGCTGCGTAAGCTTTGGCGAAAAATGACGTCATTTGTTATTGCACGACGATTCAAATAATAGCGTCGCATTTGCTGCGATCGCACAAATAACACGGCGAAAATTAAAATGTCTAATATTTCGAGTTCTAAAGTGAATAAGTTGAGGTGTGTGGAGGCGAGGTGGACCGTGTAAACATCTGTCTAGCTGTAACGTTTCAGATATAAGTGTTAAAATATGCATGGCAACAGCTTGGCGAAAATGACGTCGAAATATTACGTCAACGGCAACAGGCCGTTACTGAAAATTGCAGCGATAGGCTAACTGCAAGCGCATACATTAACACAGCGAAATTTTATAATGTCTGTTTTTCGAAATCTAAAGTGTATAAAAAGCTGAAAATAGCGTATTTGGATGGTTTTGGTGAACGTTTATCTAAATGCAATCTTTCAGGTCAGTAGCTGCAAAACTGCGAGCGTGCATCGGTCACAAATATAGTCACATCCTTTCTTATAGATATAGATTGGGCTTCATGTTTTTCCAGTCATTCCGGTATTTGTCAAATTCAGTGGCATCGGATACATGTCGATGTTTTTGGAGTGATTTAATGTTTAGAAGTAATCAATCTAAAGCATTAAAGAAACCTATTAGCAATTGGACAGCGAATTGCAATTTTCAAAGCCGAGACTAGCCAAAACGGGGAACTTACCATCATAAATTTACAGTCACTGACGTAATGTCTTTTCAACGGTGCGAAACTGTAGAAGTAACACAGTTGGCTTGTAGTGTAGTAGCTGAAAAGATTGCATTTAGGTGATAAGTTGCATTCCGCGGCACACTTCAGACGTGACGCTGCTTGAAATCTTCGTGTCGCGTATTCTGGAGCCGGACAGGAATCGGCGACCATAAAATGCTGACTTAACTGCATTTCACATAGGAAAGCAGTTGGCTGCATGATTACCAGGTAGCCAACCAATCTGACCGAAAAGGCGTGAAGCAATTTACGATGCATAGTTGTGTCTGATGATCTGCCAGGTTGGATGTCTCTTCCGAAGGCGCTGAGAGTTGAACTGACCGTATGGCAAATGACAGGCTGCTATATTATATTCAGCGCGCTTGTTGCTGCTTAGGTTAATTCAGCGCCAATCGATTCGAGAGTTAAACAGTCCACGGATGTTCTAGACCGACGCTTTTCAGCTGCGGCATCGACATTGCTGTCACACTTAATCGATTTATGTAATAGGACTGCTGAATGTTTCTGCGTATCGACATCTCTTCAATTCAAAGGCAGCAATCAGCGCAACAAGAGCCAAGAGTCCATAGAATTGTTGATTGTTAAACTGAATTAAAACTGTATTGAGACTGCGACCATGATAATCAGATTAATGATCATCATCAGAAAAAAACCTCATTAGGTATTTAGGTATTTCTGGATTCTAATTCGACTTTGATTTTAACTTGTTTCTATGCCACTTATGATGACAAAGTGTTATAATTATTTCGAGCACACAAGGACTAGATGTAGGCCTAAGACAAAAATTCCATCATGTCATCCTTTGATAGGTCTTAATAATTGTTATTCAAGAGCAGGCTTATTGATAGATGCGACCTTGTTTTATTTCGTTGCACACGACCTCAAAAAGTCACACCTCTTGCAGAACTCTTACCCTGTCTCATCTCACCGCCGACTATGAGCCTAGGGTATCCAACCAGACCTCCTTTGAACTACTCACGGACACCCATTCGACTCAACACAGCGCTCGTGAATAATCCGGTGCCCCGTGCTTGGCTTTAGAGCGGTGTCACGTGATATTCTATCCCCCTTAAAGCATTTAAAGGGGATGAATTAATCTATCCCCCGGATGGATTTAACAGGTCTAGACTATCCGTCGGGATAAACCATAATATTATTTTTGCAAAAACAAATGTTCGGAAATTCGCCATTAAATTCCAAGGTCCTGTCATATGGAATAAAATTCCGATTCACATTCGTAAGGCTACTAACTTGACTCACTTTAAACACCTATTACGTGTGTATACATTATGTAATGTTTTCTGTTAATGGCATGAGGGGTTACTCATGCTGATGCTGATTTCTTTGATTGTTTGATTTTGCTTTTATTTTGTTCTTTATCTGAATTTTTCGGTAGTGTGTACTAGCCTACATTAGATTTTGATAATTTGTTTTTTGTTTCCCTAGTTAAGTGATATCTTTGCATTCCAATTATTCTCCCTTCAGCTTTTACTTTCACATTTCACTTTGTTAATTAGGCTCTACTTAGCGGGATTTGTCCCTTTTGGTGTGCCTATTTGCTCCCTCACTCTTATACTACCTATTCACTTTGAGTATTTTTTTTATTGCGGATTTTATCTATACTTTGTTAAGCATACATGTACAATTGAATTGTTGGGAACAATAAAAATATGTCTATGTCTATGTCTATCCCCTTTTTGAAAAATGTGTATAATTGAAAACTTTATGCTACAATCAAAATTTAAAGCGACTCTAATTGTTTTAAGTGTCCTAAACAATGTTCAGAGAAGGCAACTCGAATTTGTCTAATGACTCTGATTGTTCTTGAGTGTTTTAAATTTTTCTAAGTGCTCTAAAATCAAAACAAAAAATTATCTAGCATATGAATAGACATACCTGTTAGTATCATTGTTCAAAGCAAAAGCAGATGGAAATTAATTTGCAAAAATAAATACACATGAAAGTGGCTTTTTCGACTTCTCTTAATTTGGGGGGGTACGATCAATACGGAGGATACTCTATTTCGTGACAGCGGCACTCTAGAAGTTTGGAGATTACGATCACGATTACGAACATCTTACGTTATGATTTGTTTTAGAAATGTATGAAATCGTTAAATTGGCTATTGTACATGAACGCGGCTGTAGACGGGAGCGCCTCTGAGTAGGTCCCTACTGCCGTGCTAAGCAAAAAAGACAGTAACTAAAACAAGACTATTTTGCGTAAAACTATGAAATAGAAATCGGTTCAATTCAAATCAATCGGTTCCCTGTTAAAAATTGTATAATTTAGAGGTAGATTCATATATTTTGTAACCTAAATGTATCATTTTGTGCAGAAATGAATGCTCTATCCATTGGTGGATTGCAAGTTATGATACCTCAAACCAAACCCAAAATCCCGGAGTTGTTAACCACCCACCACTTGGTAGTCCATGCTACAAAAAAGCTTGGGAGCCTGAGGGTTAATATCTCATCAACTTCATCTGTTGCGGTCCATTTTCAAAATATCCGCCCAAAATGTGAATTTTGCAAACCTCTCTTTTTGGGACGGTCATTTTTAACGAAAAGAAAATGGCCGTCATTGAGGTCACGGGGAACTTCGTGATGACCCTATTGGGATCCTTCACCCGAACTGTGTAGGCTATGTCTTGACACCAAGATCGTCATCTTGGTGTCAAGACAACTGAAACTGAACTGAAAGCCGAGATATTGACACCTCCGTGATTCGGCCGGCCATTAATTACTGAGTTACTGTCTTCTTGCTTAGCATTCAATGTATATTATATGCATTGTATACTAAGCAAGAAGACAGTAACTCAAGTTACGGCGTTTTTGCTTAGCAATATGATACCTCAGTTGAGATACTGTGAATTTCGTTTCCGTTTTTTCCATGTTCCCGGACAGATACTGTTTTCTTGCTTCTAGGTAGCCTACATGTTGTCAGGATGTGAAAACAAGACTTAGTGCTAACTAAAAAAACCCGGATAAATTGAGTTACTGTCTTTTTGATTAGCACGGCGGAGTACTGAACCTGAAGGGGTGCTATGGAAATGGAGAAATAGATAAATAAATAGTAGTTCCAGTTGATCAGTTAAACGACATGGTGTGTCAACAGAGAACGTTAGCGTCGACCATCTCTTTAATTTAAGCTTGGGATTGGTAGTGACTGTGTAGTCTACTAGCTATAGCAATTGTTGATTTAACCAGACACGGAAACCCATTTTACTATTGATTATAACTGCTATTCAGATAGTATCCACGGTCAACAAACATGCTGGCGCACCAATATAGCGCTTGACATTCGCAAATGAGGATGCTATGCAACCGTGCAATAGCCCTAGACATAGAATATAATTATTATTATTCACAGGCCTGATGCATCAAACTTTGCTTACTTCCCTAGTGTTTATTTTACCCGGACCCAGAACAATGCTGTATCGTAGAGTACTCGTGTCGGGGCTTGTGTAAATTGACGGCGCAGTGACTGATAAAGCGTGAATTCACTTATTTCCTAATGAGTGCTTGTATGTTTACCAGGTATCATAGCAACGCCTCATCTGTCGAAAACAAATCAGGACTTGCAGGGACTTGTGTTATTTAACTGTGCAGCATGCGTATTAGTGTCTGATGCAGCGTAAAATCTGTTTGCACTTTCAGTGCGAAAATCAATTCTTCCGGTTTTTACACGAAGGCGAACACTTGGAACAGACTCATCCTTTGCAATGGCGGCGCCAGACACTTTTTGTAACCAGGGCAGTCATGCCAGTAAACAGGACTGAGGGCAAGTCGCGTGCTCGGTAGCACGGGCTTGCATGTATAGGCCTATAATAATAATTTGGCGGTACCGTGATTACCATAGATGCCACAGCTGGGTTTTCCCACTAGATCTGGGTTTATTGGCCTTCGAATGGGCATCTGGGGGTTGGGGAGGGGAATATGGGTTTATTTCAGTTACGTATGAATATTATGTGCACTGAGCAATATACAATTATACATTGTATTCATATAGTAAAATTCAATGTAAACTGGCTGTGCTACGTAATATTTGTTCCACCCATTTTAATTTTAAGCTTCACAATCAAGATCATACGTTGACAATTATTCACGAATAATTCATAACCTGATGACGCAGAAGAACACGCGCAACGCATGCAAAAGTGAGCCACTTTGACATTTCAGTAAAGGTCGGGTCACTCCTCTCCTTGTTAAGCCGTATCGGCATCTTTAACATCATGTATTAATTGTTTAAATTCTTATTATTATACAAGATATTGACAAAATCCTATTAGGGTTGGCTATAGTCAGATGATCGGATGGGCGAAGTCATGAAACCGAAAACTGTTGACATTTGGAAAGCAAGTCATATTGACTAATATCAGTGACTTAGCGAAGCATTGCAAGTTATCTTTGATATAACCTTTTGAAAGCAAAAAGTTCATCAAATAAAGTAACTGAGTCGCGCTTCATTTGAAAAACAATAAATAGACAGTTAGACCCATGCTCTTAGTTGCATGGCAATGTGGATAAACGGCCACAGAATTTTTGACTGTCAGAACTTTTTCCCCACCAGAATCTTTGCCCTTCCAGAAATTTTGCCTGCCACAACTTTTCCCTGCCAGAATTTTGCCTGCCACAATTTTTCCCTGCCAGAAATTTTTCCCTGCCTGAATTTTTACACTTCCGGAATTTTTGCCCTGTCAGAATTTTGCCCAGCCAGGACTTTTACCCTCACAATTTTGCCGTGCCAGAATTTTTGTCCTGTCAGAAATTTTCTCTTCCAGAGCCATTGCCCTGCCAGAATTTTCTCCTGCCAGAACATTTGCCTTGCCAGTATTGTCGCCATGCCAGAGAGCGGACGGACTAACGTGAACAGTAAAGAACAATAATATGCTCGAACAAATTCTAGCAGGGCAAATTTTTTTGTCAGGTCAACGGCCAGGGCAACGACCAGGGCAGCGACCAGGGCAACGACCAGGGCAAAGGCTTTTTTACCAGGGCATTTGTCCTGCCATGCCCTGGCGTAGCGCCGCCACTGATCCTCTGTGCTTTTAATATGACTAATGACTATGGAAGCTAAGTCACCGGAAATACAAACTGTGCAACACATAAACTGCGACAGGGAATAAATTGACGAAGCGTGACAAAAAACTTCCAAGATTAATATTATTACAGATGCATTGTTAGGCCTTTTCAGGTTTCAGCACAAAAACCTGGCAAAATAGGTGACCAAATTTAATCATCCATACACACGGTTCTAGGACAAAATGGTATTGGACAAAATGGTACGGACAAAATGGTACGGACAAAATTGCACACAGATTGCAAGCAAATAATATTATTGAAGTCACAGCATTGAGTAACGACTGACACGATTGCGCACCATGCTCAGACAGGCAAGCGTGTGCATGGATCTGAACAGCGAAAGGTGCATTAATCACAATAACCAGTCATGTCGAGGCTGTTGTGACTCTGGTCAAAGCTGAACTTGTAATCCGATAAAAACGTCTACCCAGCATTTAACTCGATAGTTGTCGTTATTAGCAAGCAGTAGGACAGATCTCCCCTTGCATGCATGGCTACCCTGTATACATGCACAATTGCACATGCAGCATGGGCGTCTCCTACTAGTTGTGCGACGAACTCCACTGGCTACCCCTCAAGTAGCGAATCGCGCAAAGGATCGCTGCTCTAGTCTGGAGCAGCCTGCTAGGTATGGCTCCTGCAGATATATATATACCTTTGCGAGCTTTGTAGACCTACTCTTAGTTCTCGCCAGTTCCGCTCCCTTAGGATTCTTATTAGTAAACTTGAGCACTATGGTGTCAGAGGGATTGGACTTGCATGGTTCTGTTGACTTTTGCTTCATAACAGAAAACAATATGTCTCATATGATAATCATCTCTCGGAGCAATTGAGTATCATATGGGGAGAGCCGCAAGGGTCGATTTTGGGTCCACTGCTATTTCTGATATACAATTAATTAATCAATCTCTTGCAGTCTCCTTTGTTCCAAAGCAATGGAAAGAGGCCATTATATATCCTAAGGCAAAGACCACCAATCCAACCTTGCCATCTGACTACCACCCGCTCTCTGTGCTACCGGTGCTCTCTCGGACAGTGGAACGTATTGTTGTCCACACCTACCTATATCCTAGTTTTCTTGACATGCCTGAACCGATGTCTCTTCATGACCAATATGCCTTTCGACCAACTGGCTCGACCACCGCTGCTCTGATATCCATTATACATCACGCTTCGGATCTACTCAAGAGTAACGATCATGTTGTTATAATCTCTATGGACTACTCAAAAGCATTTGATTCTATCAAACACTCTGCAATAACAAGCTTATTAGCATCCTTGAACATTCCGGATTGTATCTACAACTGGCTCGTCAACTACTTACATGGCAGGAAACACTCAACTCGCTTCAAAGGAGTGACATCTGCTTCTATAACCATCAACGCCAGTGTCATTCAGGGATCTGTTATAGGCCCAGCTGACTTCATAGTAGGTACATCTGACCTCCACCCTCTTCATTCCCAGAACCGTCTCTCTAAATATGCTGACGATTCCTATCTCTTTATTGGCTCTAATCACTTATCTACTGCAACAGATGAACTCCAACACATCACCAACTGGTCTAAAGGAAAGAACTTGCGGATCAATTCTGACAAAACACGTGAAATTGCTATTATCAGACGCAACAAGAGCTCACTCTCAACCCATCCATCCATCTCTGGAGTTTCCCGTACAAAATCCATCAAAGCATTGGGAGTTCTTATTGGAGAGAAATTAACAGTTACAGACCACATCAACAAGATTATCTGCTCTGGTACTGCCTCACTCTATGCCATCAGAACCCTCAAGGCTCATGGGGCTCCATACAAGAGCTACAAACTATTACTAGAGCTACTATCATATCAAGAGTTATGTATGCCTCTCCTGCATGGTGGGGTCTGGCTAGTGGATTGGACAAATCCCGTCTTGAGGGCCTCATGAACAAACTTAGACGAGCCGGCTACTTACATCCTGACACACTTACAGCAGAAACTTTAGCTCAAGAGGCTGACAAGGTGCTTTTAAAAGCTGTTCTTGGAAACGAACTTCATGTCCTCCGTAACCTCTTTCCACTACAACGTGATCCATTATATAACTTTAGGGAAAGGGCTCACAATTTCATACTCCCCAATAAAGACTCGTTAAACTTTATCCCAAGAATGTTATTCAAAAACATGTACTAACTATTTCGACCATAAGCTTTAAGCAGCCATACTGTTAATGTAAACCTACAGCGTTCTGTCTGTTGTTTATTGAATAAAACGAATATACATACATAAATGACATTACAAATTCTTCATCAAGCTTTGGTTTCATAATTTTTGCAGATGATACCAATGCATTTCTATCTGATAAATCTCTTGAATCGTTGTATGCCAGAGCGGGCAAGGAATTAGATTGTCTTTCTGAATGGTTTAAGGCCAATAAGTTATCCTTAAACTTATCTAAAACTAATTATATTATATTTCGTTCAAAAAATAAAATCCTCCCGATCCTTAATACTGGTATCAAAATTGATAGTGTTGAGAATTGGGACTGTAGAGTTTCTTTTTTAATTGCGTGTGCTTGCCGCTGTTTGCTTGAGTATTGCTCGCTAGCGTATACATAGCCTAGCATTTACATAACTCCGCCCCCGTATTATCCGTATACATAGCCTATGGCCCGCGTATACATAACTCTGCCCCAGTATACATGGCCTATGTATACATAGCCTACAGCCTAGCGTATACATAGCCTATGGCCCGCGTATGCATAACTCCGCCCCCCCGTATACATAGCCTACAGCCTAGCGTATACATAGCCTATGGCCTGGGTATACATAACTCCGCCCCCCGTATACATAGCCTACATGGCCTAGGTATACATAGCCTATGGCTCGCGTATACATAGTACCTTGCTCTTAAGTGCTGTGATATGCCGAGCAAATTTCTATCCAGGGTAACGGCCTATGTTGTCATAGACTCTGGTCAAATCGGATCCATCAATCCATATACATAACTCCGCCCCCCGTATACATAGCCTACAGCCTAGCGTATACATCGCCTATGGCCTGGGTATACATAACTCCGCCCACGTATACATAGCCTATGGCCCACGTATACATAACTCCGCCCCCCCGTATACATAGCCTGGGTATACGCGGCCTTTTAGCGTATATAAGACGGTTGCAGAGAGGAGGCAGGGTCCGAACTGCTCGCTTGGCTACACCGGTAAGGCCGCGCGTCTGCACGCAATTCACTCTGTGAAAGAGCGTGCGGGCCGCGGTTCGATTCCCGAAGGTGGCTATTTCAGAGATTCAAAATCTCGGGCTAGCACGGTCCGTCCACGGGGACCTAAATGGCGTGGCGACACTAATCATCTTCGAAATGGCAGTGTCGTTAAACATTACGGTGGAGTGAAAAATTTTTTTCTCGAATTTCCAATTGTAATAGTGATCAAAAGTTGCCTTTGGTATCACAGAATTGCTACAAAAAATTTGACCTTCCTGTGTTGACGTCTTCTGCCCTCTACCGGACGATTTATGGACCCCACATTGATTTTCAGTACTCTCAGGCATTTTTAGACCAGGCATGGAATCTGAAAATTGCACTGTTAGAAGCAAATCATGTAACAATTTTCTAACTGGTGTTTCTAGACTAATTGGACCCTCCTGAAAACGAAAATCGTGGTTAGGAAGCTGGATTTTTAGCGGTTCCATGGGAAAACAAGATGGCGGACAAAATGGCAGCCAATTGCTTCAAATGACTAAAAGTAAAGTATTGTATGTGGTAGGAACACGGTTTTAGGCTCTAAATTAAGATTACAGGGTTCAAGGAATGCAACGGAATCAAATACATATATGTAGCACTGCAAAAAATCAAAATGGCGGACAAAATGGCGGTCAGAATCTTAGAATGGCCATAGATGAAGTTATGTATACAATGGAATCATGATTTCGGGGTCTAAGTCAACATTTTCGAGGTCAAGGAATGTGATGGAGCCAATGTCGCTCATGTAACGCTGCTCGGAAACCAAAATGGTGGACAAAATGGCGGCCAGAATTCTAAAGTGGCTACAAGCGAAGTCATGTATGCAATCGGAATTTGATTTCAGTTTTTTTGCCAGGTCTTTGCAAGATGGCATCTGCTGTGGAATTTATCTACAATGTTTCCTTATTTTGCAGATAATAATGATCATTGAAATTATCACAATTTCCTCAGCAGGTCTTAAACCAAGGAGCGTTCTGCAAAAGAACACTGACGAAGTTATCATGCAGCACCTTATCACAGCGTATCAAACTGACTATCCGATGGATCTGGCATCGATATCGTGCCATGAGCTTTCCTCAAATCTGTGGCATTGGATGCTTTGTGAAAAGTAACTTGTCCACTCCAGTCAGCAACTTTTTAACAGAGGTTAACATTTATTTACTTTTATGTAAGACCTTTTCAAAGTAGGGTATTCAGTATCACTCCCAACCGCCAACCGAAGAGTGGATCTACGCTGGATACTCGAGTTGAAAAACAGAGTTCTTGCAGACAAGTGGGGTTCGTCCCTCAAGGCACCGCCTAACCAGCACACAGACCCTGTAGGCAATACGCTGCTGGAAACAGAGCCAATGCAAGACGTCTGCATATAATATGAGACATGACCAAATTTTGCGCTGTGCCCAATAAATCGTGTTGCACTTCAAAGGACAAGTGTCCAGATACATTTTTGGATGGACAAGCAATGGTACAAGCAATGGGAACCAGTGGCAAAGACATTTGGTGACCTGGCAGGTACAATGGTTGCCCGTGTAAAGATACTTTCGATTGGCTACAAGAGGGTCAATAATTATTGTCTTGGATAGGTACTGGACCTGGAAATTGCTTATTAAAATGTGGAACCACACAGAAATGGCGACTATGACCACAACTTCGTCGTTGTATTGAGTCTTGAAATAGCGGTACTCCGTTGTCGGAAAATTGGCTGAATGTTCTTGGTATGCCTGAAAGCAAAGCTGATCTAATTTCATTCGTGTTCATTCAGCTCTCAACAGTCATAATTATTTGGGCATTTGGATGTATAGATGTAGCTGTTGCTGGTGGTTCCGTGAAAGAAGAAAAGGTGTTGCCTACTACTGAGTGTATGCAAGATGGCATCTGCAAGATGGCATCTGCTGTATATTTAACGATATTTTGGTGTAGAAAGTTAATTTGAGAAGAATCATATGTTGTGTAGCGAGTAGAAAGGTTTCCAAAGCTGACCTGTATTTGGAGGAATTGAGCTCTGGGCTCAATCATTAGACACAAAACTTCAATTATAAAAAATTCCAGGATCTGGCCGCCATTTTGTCCGCCATTTTAATTTTCGTGCAGTGCTACATGAGTGACATTGGTTCCATCATATTCCCTTACCTTGAAAATGTTGACTTAGACCCTAAAATCATGATTTCATTGCATATATGACTTCAACAACAGCCATTTGAAGATTCTGGCCGCCATTTTGCCCGCCATTTTGGTTTTCGTGCAATGTTACATGAGTGACATTGGTTCAATCATATTCCTTGACCTCGAAAATGTTGACTTAGACCCTAAAATCATGATTCCATTGTATACATAACTTCATCTATGGCCATTCTAAGATTCTGACCGCCATTTTGTCCGCCATTTTGATTTTTTGCAGTGCTACATATATGTATTTGATTCCGTTGCATTCCTTGAACCCTGTAATCTTAATTTAGAGCCTAAAACCGTGTTCCTACCACATACAATACTTTACTTTTAGTCATTTGAAGCAATTGGCTGCCATTTTGTCCGCCATCTTATTTTCCCATGGAACCGCTAAAAATCCAGCTTCCTAACCACGATTTTCGTTTTCAGGAGGGTCCAATTAGTCTAGAAACACCAGTTAGAAAATTGTTACATGATTTGCTTCTAACAGTGCAATTTTCAGATTCCATGCCTGATCTAAAAATGCCTGAGAGTACTGAAATCAATATGGCGTCCTTAAATCGTCCGGTAGAGGGCAGAAGACGTCAACACAGGAAGGTCAAATTTTTTGTAGCAATTCGGTGATACCATAGGCAACTTTTGATCACTATTACAATTGGAAATTCCAGAAAAAAATTTTTTCACTCCGATTCACTCCACCCTATAATAAACATGTAACAATCAGGAGGCAGGGTCCAGTCCGTAGAGTCCAGTCCGTAGAGTCCAGTCCGTAGAGTCGAGTCAGCAGTCACAGAGTTTAAAGTTTGACAGTTTGAAGAAGCTTTAGAGCAGTTACGAGTCTTTCCGAGTGCAGCGGAGTTGCGGTGGAAGCGCTTTGGAGAGCGCAAGAGTGGATCGACAACGCGACCGGGATTCGACGCCTGAAGACGGGAGGTTTGGTGACCTTCTACGCACAACGACGTCTGAGATTCGACGCCTGAACTTCTGCAGGCGCTATCGACCGAGCAAGCACGAAGGCTCGGTTTCCTTCTACGCACGACGACGACCGGGATTCGACGCCTGACCGCTACACGGACTTTCTGCGGGCGCTAGCGATACAGCGGCGATCTACAACGACGAATCGGCGTTCTGCATTGACAATCGCTGCGAACAGTGGTGCGTTAGTCCGGACTGTGGCGCTATATAACATTGCTCCGAACTTGCTCCGAACATTGCTCCGAACTTGCTCCGAACATTGGCGCTATACGAAGTTGGCTGTGAACTGCGTTGCGGGTTCTTCTTTGACATTGTGTTTCTCCGAATAAATGAGTTTAAGCCTAGTCGGCTAGTCTTCAATCTACAGTTGAAGTCTTAACTACGCGGACGGACGGTACCTTGACGACTAGGGTTTGGGATTCGGCTCCTGGTACTTTTTGCCCAGCCCTAGTTCCGCTACAATAGCAAATAAATTACCCAAGTGGCTACTACAAAATTTCTAGGTGTCTATGTTGATGAACACTTGACTTTCAATGACCATGTTTCAATAATAGTCAAAAAAGTTGCTTAAAACGTTGGGATCATCTACCGGATTCGACATGTGCTACAGAGACCTATCCTGATCAACCTGTATAGCACTCTCATTCTTCCTTATTTCTCCTATTGCAATATTATCTGGGCCTCAAACTATCACTGTCACTTGACCAGACTTATTCTACTTCAGAAGCGTATTGTTCGGATTATTTGTGGTCTTAAATATAATGAATGGACCTCTACATACTTTAGAAAACTTAGAATATTGTCATTGTCAAATATAAATGAGTTGCAGATTGGGACATTTATGTATAGATTTAAACATAAGCTATTACCAGAATCGTTTACTAAATACTTCCATTGTAATATGGATGTTCACAGTCACTACACCAGATCCTGTAATAAATACCATAAAGATTTTGCACGTACTAAAACTAGGCAGTTTTGTATCTCATATCGTGGACCCTGTGTATGAAATTCTTTACCTGTTTACCTGACTAATGTGCCTACTGTAGGAATATTTTAAAAAGAATTTAAACAGCATCTAATTGGGATGGAATGAAGAAATTTTGACAGATATTGATATACCTTTGAAGATATTTTGGTTGCTGCTTGTTCATCTTTGCTACCTATACTTAAATTTTGTGAAATTTCACATTGGGTTCCCTGGCAACGGAGCATTGTTGCTCCTTTAGGGATGACCCTTTGACACCGAGAAGGAAGCTTGCGGGTAGACACTGTGTTTGTTTGTTTTTTGTTATTTTTATAAAACTGCTTTATTCTATTGATGCTGTGATGCTCTGTTGATGATGGTGTCAATAAAAAGTCTTGAGTTGAGTTAGTTCGGTTGAACAAAGTTTGCCCTTAGTTTCTATTGCTTGTATCCCCACTATGCACAACCGTGCCTTCTAGGCGGTAGGGCCCTCAACCTGGAATGGCCTCCCCTTGATGCTCCGCTCTCTTTCTAGAACTCCATTTCAGACCTTACGCTATACTTCTCTCATCTTCAGACAGTTTTAATTGAACGCGCTGGGAGGGGTTGACAGCACCGCTGGGTAATCCCTCGAAGATGCGATATATACAGATTTGTTTAGTGAATATAATGAATTAATTTATTATTATTATTGTTTTTTTAAATAATTATTATTTTTATTGCTTCAACAAATATTCCAAATAGACAAACAGAACAAAAGCTGTGTGATTTTTAGCGAGTCCAACCGCCCTCAACCATGTCAATTAAGGGCTTAATAAAAGACCATGGGAAAGTCATTATTATTATTATTATTATTATTATTATTATTATTATTATTATTATTATTATTATTATTATTAATTATTATTAATATTATTAATTATCTATGAGGACACTAATATTGCATCTCTAATTCTTTACCTTAAGCGCAATATCTCAGTTCAAGACGACCACAAATTACCCTACTGTTCCGCGATCACTCACATATAATTATAACATTTCTGTCTAATATGTTATTCTCAGAATCATTTAGTTGCATTGTCAACGGTCAAAGTGCTGGTGTTAATAGAATATTTCCTTCACTCGTCTTTATAAGGAGCATAGTACATAATTTCATACTTGCCAAAACAACAGAACAATCACAAAGAAAATGCTAGAAGTTTTTTTTTATTTGCATGAAATCCAGTTCCACACAGCTTTACAATGCATCCAAACACACAATATGACCTATTAGCATAACAAAGATTTTATAATAATGTTATTATGCGTATTCGCCTTAATTAACCAAATAATCCAATACAAGTTAAATCTTCTTAATCCGCGATAAGCCTAGAATCTTGAGAATTCTTCAGTTTATGTTCATATGCATGTTGTCGAGAGACGATCATTATTTTTAAAAAGTCTTCCAGTGCCTTAGTATTATTCGTGCATTATGTTCTATGCCCAAAGTGTCATTACTCGTTAGATTCAAAAGCATAAGTAACAGTTAAAATAGCCTACTAACATTATAACATCATGTAACAACATTCTAATTCAAAGTCACTGAAAACTGTGATTTCAGCTCCCTATAATAGGCTTATTAGATCCAGGAAGGAAATGAGGAAAATTTCTGTATGCCTTGTGGAACGTTTTTATGTGGTGCGGTGGTATAGTGGGTATGTTCGTCGCCATGCAGCTGAAGGGTTGCAGGTTTGAATCCACCCCAAGTCGCTGCGTAGGGACCTTATGCAAGTCCTTCACTCGCAATTGCTAAGCGCTTCAGCGTTAAACTCCGATTCAGTGTCCGCGCTGTAGTCGGGAGCGCTTCTAAATAGTGATCTTTAAAGGGCGTTATAGTAAGTGCACTTGCATACTTACATACATATATACATACATACATACATACATACATACATACATGCATACATGCATACATACATACATACCTACATACATACATACATACATACATACATACATACATACAGTACATACATACATACATACATACATACATACATACATACATACATACATACATACATACATACATACATACATACATACATACCTACATACATACATACATACATACATACATACATACATATATACATACATACATACATACATACATACATACATACATACATTTTCATAAAGTGTCAAATTGCGTGCAAACGTAATGTAATCCCTTACAATTTTAACGAAACAAATGATCCGCGCACCTTTACGCTAACCAAAGAAGCTGCCACAAATGAAAATTAAATCTACAAGATAACCGATTTCAATAGGTTAAAAGGTTTTTGTTCAGTTGAGTTTGATCATCATACGCGCTCCTACAAGATTGCCCTTCGAGGGCAAGTTACCCAGGGTCGACCATTTAAAGTTGTCCCCCTCTTTGCAGGTAAGACAGGCGTACCAGCAGGCGTTGTACCACCATCCTGCTTTGTACTTCTTGCCGCAGTTGTAGGTAGGCGATTTGTCGTTTTCGACATCGGGAGTTGAGAAGCTCATACCATCATGGTAAAAGTCGCTGCGCACTGTTGTATTCGTCAGCGAATCGCCGGCATTTCCGCTGAATTCTTTTAGGTGAATGGCGTATTTTTGGTCTTCCGACTCAAGATAGAAGTTATAAGTAGCGTGAAACAGTGCCCCGTTTGTTAGCAACTGAAAAAGTAAAATCTAAGTTACTTTGCATAGAACTAACATTTATATCATTGTTTCCATCAGTTAACTCATCTCTAGAACACACCTCCACCTACCAGTCACTTATTGTTCTACGAATTTAGTCGGTTTGACGCTCGGAATTGGCTCAAATCATGATTACTAAGGAATACTAGTAGGCTATACTACTTAGAAATTAGTCCGATTTGGATTCACCGCTCCGTCGTATAATAATCTCCGACCCTACGAGTCTCCCAGTGGATTTCCAGAGAAAAATCTCTCTTGAAGCTGGGATCAAACAACAGAAGCAAAAATGACTGTGGTAAAATAAGTTAAAGCGAAGCTTGTAGTTTATAATTTCGCAGGATTTAAACACATTTTTGGTGTAGATGAAGGAACAAATAAACTCTAACAACCAAGAAAACGGTCCAGCTTGCAGAGTTCAAGTTCACGGTGATTTTTAAAGCGACAAAGTTCTCTCTGGGCTCTGCGCATTCCTATTCGCTGTTCATTTTTCAATCCCGTCTGTACAAAACAGATTGTCTGAATGTCACTCGGAAAATGTAATTTCATTTGTCCTTTATGAGGAGTTCGAAGCTGTGAGCACGCAGAATATTATAATAACTCTAGGCTACGGTCTATGAACACGCAGTAGTGATAGGCAAATCAGGACGTGCGAGTCAAGTCGCACAACAGCTCGCAGTAGCCGCAAAA
This sequence comes from Lumbricus terrestris, assembly GCA_949752735.1. NCBI lineage: Eukaryota > Metazoa > Annelida > Clitellata > Crassiclitellata > Lumbricidae > Lumbricus > Lumbricus terrestris. The sequence goes on from CATKHU010000080.1 coordinate 41,863, forward strand.
CCCAAAAGCTATAGCCTATAGCCTATCTCACAATGAAAATGCTGAATTAATCATCAACGAAGAAAGACCACTTAACATGCAGCATACTTGTTAAGAAACTGCAATGATTAAATACGCTTAGGCTACTAATAAATTGACACTTTGCAGTTCAAAATCATAAATAGGCCTACCTCTATCCGAAGGGAATTATAGTACTCGATATAAGTCAGCTTATAAATTTGTTCGTTTCCGAGCCAGAACTCTTTTTGTCCGCCCGACTCTCCAAATCCATTCTTATATTCGACCCAGCTTCGATTGAAGTCAACGCTAAAGTCAAAGCGTTGCATTATGACCAGCCAACCGGCAACGGGCGGCAGCGCATGGTGACTATTCGCGAAGGCAATATCAGCATCAGAGTAAACCAAGTCATCGTCCTCGGCGAGAATTCCTGTGCAAGATTACGAACGGGTTACGAACAGAAAAAGAATAGAAAATCCTAAAGTAGATTTCACTTTTCGCCAGCTGGGTAAAACAACAAGCTTAGCTGGATAAAACAATAAGCTTAGCTGGATAAAACAATAAGCTTAGCTGGATAAAACAATAAGCTTAGGTGGACAAAACAATAAGCTTAACTGGGTAAGCTTGTGTTCAAAACACGGACCAGTCGTGTCGACGCGTCGTGTATAAATATCTGTTTCTAATAGAGTAGGACGAAATCCTAACTACAGTTAACTACTAACCTACAGCACTTCCAAGAAAGAATTTCTATCTTATGTCCTTAGTGGTCTGTGTTTTCAATCAATGATAATAATAGTAATAGTAATAATAATAATAATAATAATAATAATAATAATAATAATAATAATTATAATAAGCTTAATAAGAAGCTTAATAATTATATTAACTGTAATAATAATAATTATATTACTAATAACAATTATTATTGTAATAATAATAATAATAATAATAATTACAACGATAATATTGACAATAATTATAACAACAACGTTTTAACTATTATAATAGGCATTATTATTATAATTATTATCATCATCATCATCATTCTTATTATTCGTTTTATTGTCTTATTATTGCAATAGTCATTTATCATAATTATTATTACTACCACACTTATATTATTATTATTATTATTATTATTAATATTATTTTTATTATTATTATTATTATTGTTGTTGTTGTTATTGTTATTATTATTATTACAGTAGTAGTAGCAGTAGTAATAGCAGTAGTAGTAGTAGTAGTAGTAGTAGTAGTAGTAGTAGTAGTAGTAGTAGTAGTAGTAGTAGTAGTAGTAGTAGTAGTAGTAGTAGTAGTAATAGTAGTAGTAGCAGTAGTGGTGGTAGTGGTAGTAGTAGGGGTCGTGGTAGTGGTAGTGGTAGTGGTAGTAGTAGTAGTATTAGTAGTAGTATCAGTAGTAGTAGCAGTAGTAGTAGCAGTAGCAGTAGCAGTGGCAGTGGCAGTAGTAGTAGTAGTTGTTGTAGTAGAAGAAGTAGTAGAAGCGGTAGTAGTAATAGTAATAGTAGGAGCAGAAACAGCAGGAGCCTTCGGACTAGTGTAACTATGTAGGTAGCATTAAAATTACATATTAAGAGTCGGTAATCAATTAATGAAGTCTCGTCAAATTAAAATAAACACAAAAAGGCTTATACATCATGTTCGTAATTAATTTTACATACCACGGGCAACCACCAGAAGGCAGAACAGTTGCAGCAGGATTGACTTCATCTGAAATATTAAGACATTGCAATAAGTTATCGTGAGATTTTACTGGCAAATGATGCTTAACCTATAATGTCATTCGTATGAAAATAATGTGACATTCATTTGTATCTGAAGCCATGCAAGTTTCGATCGTGATTCAACGCATCTCCTATTTTATAGTAAAATAGGTTGAATGGTAGTTGGTAGCACTTCGAACACATGACTGCCCGAGGACTGTCTTATCGACGGGAGTGGTACTGCAATTCTCATTCTTTCTGCCGATGTAATGTAATGTAATGTAATGTAAATCTTCGAGAATTTCTCAGCGCCCACAAAAGCCACGTCAGGGAGACCAGCTTATTCACCGGCGCTATATCAAATCAAGTCCGCAATAGCCAGAGCTGCCGTTTTCGTTCCGGTGCCAGGTCAAAATCCGGGGAGGTCAAGCCGAGGAGACAGCGTGGTGCTGCTGCGGTGGTTGTCGGTGATGGTGGTTGGGTGATGGAACCTGATTGGAATCTGGATAGGATAGGTTGAAGAGTTCGGTTTTCAGTCGTGAATGGAATGCGGCAGAGGAGAGTGCAAGCGGAGGAGAGGTTGAATTTGGAGGTGAGACTGCAGGAGAGATAGGAGGGTGAGCGAACAGGCGGAGGTATGTTGGGAGTCCGTTCCAAAGAGCTGGTGCAGCATAGAGCCATAGACTAAGGAGCGGTCGCAGAATTTCAGAGAGGATGATACTGGAGGCCGAGAGAGAGAAAGACATGATGATGAGCGGGTAGACCTGTGCGGTTGGATGGTGATTAGTTGACGAATGTAGGAGGGCTGAGAGGTTTGAAGAGCGTTGTAGGTTAGAGAAACAATTTTGTAATGGATGCGCTGAGAAACTTTCAGCCAATGCGTGTGCTGGAATAATTTAACCTTTTTTCAACTATTCCCTGGTGATGCTAAAATCGATAAACTCTGATATTCGTGTAAATTTAAAGATCCAAGCTTAAGCAGACCTACTATATACCAAGCCTAACCCGTAATCATTAAGGTAGACCTATGATGTGCCCCTGATAAACTCCGCCCATGTGTGTCCAGTCCATTGGTCATCCAGTTGGGAGGGGTTCAGTGGCGCTTTGGATAACACACTGGCATGGACATCAGCGGACTCGAGATCCATTCAGGAAGCCCCCGTAGGATAGAGTGCTTTGTAGGCTGCTATTAGGCTGTCCGTTCTGTACAGCAGATAAGATTTGTGATTAACTGATCAAATAATTATGATTAAAGACACGCAGTGGCGGCGCCAGGATTTCAGTTTTGGGGGACCTTTTTAAAGTCGTCGGCCGAAATCTCAAAGAAGTTTTCCATTTTCATCCGCCGAAATTTCTGACGACCTTTTTTTAGTCGTCCGGTCGAGAATCGTGGAAATATTTCTATGTAAAAAAACCGGATGGCCTTTTTATGGGGGCTTAGCCTTTTATTAGGGGGAGCTTAACCCCTCTTGCGCCGCTACTGGAGACACGTGCCTTTTCACCGACGTTTCTAACCTGCTAAATACCTCGACTTCTGCGTAACCTGTTCGAGTTCTACGAGGAGCGAATCACAGATTATACTAAGTACTAAGTACAAAAGGATAAATCCGGAAAACGACGGCTTAGAAAAATCAAACCAATTATAATAGCAGAAGACAGCCTATACATTCGCACAAACTTAGAACGAAGCACTTTACCGTCGTTGTTTTAGACTCGATGAAGACACGGTTGCAGAAATCGATTCTTGAAGTATTCACCAAACTTTCACCAAAACGCAAAATGGCAGCTCCCGATTTGCCTGCGTCGGTGGGGTCTTTTTATTCCGTTCAGCAAGAAATATGTATGCTTATACTTCTCATAGAAACATCTATTCATTCTAAAACGGCAATATGTCTGTCGTTAAATGTTAATAGTCGCACTAATTGTTGGCAAACGCACACGTGCCACTAAACGAGAAAGTGGGTCACACACACACAAGTGTTTTGGAGCAAGTTAGAGGACGTTTCCATTGATTATTTTGTCCTAAGGAAGTTCACCAGTGTTTCAGGCATTGGGCACACATTTTAAGGTCAGGTTATCGATCAGTGTGCCTGGACATCGATACGAATAGTCAGGAGTTCGGTTCCCAGATAGGGCTGCCAACTCTTGATTTTGCCATTCCGGGACGCATATACCCGAATCCCAAGCCTTATAGCACTTCAGAGATATTTTATTTCCGTAAACTGGAGGTTTGATGAACGATGAAAATATGATATTACTGCTGACGTATTGCAGTATCATTGGAAGTTGGATGAGCATATTAATTAACAGAAGTAGAAGTTGGATGAGCGACGAATTCATGGTTTTATGCTAAATTGTAACCGTGAAACTAGAGGCTGGATGATCGATCAAAATATTTTTAGTTGAAGTAGAAGTTGGATGAATAACGGAACTGTGATATAGTAGAATTAGAAGTTGGATGAGCGATGAAAAAATTACTAAAATATGTTTTAAATAATTTTACGATGCTATACGGCTTGGGATTCGGGTATATGCTTCCGGGACGCACGCAGGCACTATAGATATGACAATTATATCAATTTACACTGTCCACATATAGGTACAAAGCCGTGGAAATCAGCACGGCATCTCTCAAAAAGCATTAGAAAGGACTTACAGTAGGCTACATGCATAGGACACAATATGCTACTGAGTGTCAGTGGTTTGTGAAGTTTTCAAGACTTGAACCCAGCGCTGTCAAACATTCGATGTGCAGCCAACAACGTTATGTCTAATAGAGCGAAAACGCAAAATCATCACAACTTTCCGAGTTTAATGTGCAAAATAACAAAATTTTCGTCAATTGCATCTCTACCATAAATTCCGGGACAGTTTGAGATCAATCCGGGACACTGGACGCACAGGGCCGATTCCGGGACTGTCCCGGCGAATCTGGGACGGTTGGCAGCCCTATTCACAGAAGGAGTCTAAATTTGGTTCGAAAATGAAAAAGATAACCTATGTTATGGTCAAATGAGCTCGGTTGCTACAATCCCTACTACTGTCTACTCTAGTTGTCTCTAGAGTCGACTCAGCGGTAATGAGTGCATCTACTGTACATCGTCGATGGGAAGTTGAGACGGCGAGGGTTCGGACTGACCACACGTCCGTGTACGCTAAGGATATGAAAATGAATTCGTGACAGATTTATCCCATGGCTAACTCAGGGTAGGGTCAGCGTCAAGGACAGCCCTTCATGTTCTACGTCTTCTTAAGCACGGCGTTTTCTGGTATAAGTGAACGATCTCTAACAGGGTGCCAAAAAACCCAGGCATGTTTATGATCGGTGTGACACTCATTTCCATCGAACATGACTCATCGGTGCGTATACTGCAGCACTTCTCAGAGACGATTACAATGCGCTAAGCAAGTGATAATTTACGTTACATTACATTGCGTTACATTCGTATGTAAGAAATAACACACCTCTTTCCAACGTGCAGGATTAATTTCAACAATAGGTTATTTTGGTCATCAATTCATCATAGGGCAATATAGAAGAAATATTATACTCTGAAAACGGCGTCATCATGTCTACCAAAATTCAGCGTCTCTCGTTCGCCACAGTGCAATATAAAATTAAACAACACTGTAATGGCGCCAATTGAAACGTCGCCATCAATAATTATTGTTATACCTGTTATCCCTGTGCGGTGGGTGATTTTAACTACATCAGACATCACCGCGACCCTGGTGATAAGTTGCCTGCGTGTAATATCCTGTGGTTTCGGATATGAACGGAATAAAAGATTGAATAGCGGACAGTAATTATTATTGCCAATAAACCGATCGCTTATGACAACACTTAGCGCAGACGTTGTTGATTTGTCTGATGTAGGCTATTTTGTGATGAATGAGTAAGCCACAAGACCTTGCTGGTCCCCCTTTGGGGTTCTGGGGCGAGTTGATCGTGTATTGGGCTCGGCTGCTCGTCTTGTTGGGCGGTTTCCTAAATTTGCCTCTGACTCTGCATATAATATATGCAGAGTAAGTAAGTAAGTAAGTAGCAACAGTTGTCGATTCGACTAGTAACAAAGGCGTGGACAAGGACGACGACCGCGTCGTGAGAGAGAGAGAGAGAGAGAGATCTTGTCAACCTGATTTCTGATTAAACGAATATAGCCTATATATAATATTAAATATATATATATATTATATACATATATTTATATAAAACAAGGTAAAGGACGTTTTTGTGTGAACCTAAGCTGCGGTCATGTCTAGAAATAGCAGATGCTGTCTCAATGTTGGACGCAAAACGATTATTAATAATTTATTGCTGGCGTTGTTATGCATTTTATGTTTAAAACAGCCGTTCTAACGGCGGTCTCTAATGTCGAATTTCCGGCGTAGATGATTGGTGACTGTCGTCAACACGGTGGACCAGTACGGAGAGTTCACGCGTCTTTTGAACGCCATCAAGATCACTAGACTGGATGACAGCAAAGTGTCCACAATACAGGTTTCGTCTCCAGTCGCCACGATCCTTACCCGCATGCGGCGTGTCGTAATGACAGTAGTGTGAAACATTGCCTTCCACAATTGCAGTCCCATGATATTTTACCAAAGATGACACTGAATTTCAAAAACGATCAGAGACGGCCGATTAAAAAGCCTAGGCAAAGTTAGCTTGAGAATTTCTCTGAGAAAAACATGAGTTTTTTGGAATTGAAATTTCTGACGACCTTTTTTTAGTCATTCGACCAAAATTTCTTCTTTCTCCCGTTAACGTTTGCGATGACTTTTTGTAATTTTTCGTTCAAAACAATTCCCATTTTTTCACGTCCTTTGTGTATTTTTTTACCTCAAAATATCTATTTTTATATAAATAGAGTGGGGAAAACCGCCGTGAGAAAAAACTGGATCTTGAAAAAAATATACAAGACCGAAAAACCTCGATCTCGGTGGAAAAGCTACGAGTGGCATCCCTGAATTTGACAGTATTGAACTGCTGCAGATTATGATTGATTACAAAAAGTGACGTCACAAATTTACGGTAGCTCATTGAGATGTATCATATTACGTGATGGACATCGGTGAAAATCAAGACAAGTTACTGAGTCGGGAATCATACCACATACAGCTGACCATGCCAACCCTATTTACCTTATACGACTAAGATGTCTGAAGCATTTTTTTAGATGATTGAGATGCCGGTAGCCTCAAGGTGCGAAAGAATGGGTCACATGTGGGGCGCGGTGGTATACTGGGTAAGCTCGTTGCCTTGCAGCCGAGGGTTGCAGGCTCGAATCCACCTCAAGCCACCGCGTAGGGACCTTGGGCAAGTCCTTGACTCACAATTGCTCAACGCATCGGCGTGAAACTCCGATGCAGCGTCCGCGCTGTAGTCCGGAGCGCCTCTGAGTAGTAAGCTTGAAGGGCGCTATGATAAGTGCACATACAAACATGGTGCACGGGCCTTGACGATTGTCGTAGGTTAGGATGATTTTGGCTGCGGATGAATAGTCCGCATTTCGAACAATTTACTGCACGTAAATCCCGTCAGAGGTCAACCGCTCGAGTGCGGTATGACATGACGAAAGACAGGTTCAGTTACTGGAGCAGAATGTCGCGTTTGACTGTATCGATGGCGACAGTCAGATCATCAATTGATGGCGTGGTGGTGTAGTGGTGGCGTCGTTGCCTTGAAGCCGGAAGGTTCTAGGTTCGAATCCACCTCAAGTCGCCGCGTACGGACCTTGGGCAAGTCCTTCACTCGCAATTGCTCTCAGCGCTTCGGCGTGAAACTCCGATGCAGTGTTCGCGCTGTACTCGGGAGCGCCTCTGAGTAGCGGTTGAAGGCTGGAAGAGGCGCTATAACAAGTGCGCATGCAAACAAACAAACGGACAATCATCCGTGTGGGAAATTATTGTGCCATTAAAGACTCGAATAGTACATGTAGGCCTAAGGCAATTCCAAAAGCAGATGAATAATAACATCGGCGGTGATAGGCCTAGGGATGAAATACTTTTTACCTGGTAGGCTACATATTGAAACAGTCGTGTCACAGATAATAATTATTATGCCATTAAAGACCGAGTTCCAAGCACAGATGAGTAATAATGGATTGCGCTATGGTCGCTGGGTAGCCTAAGATACAGGTGCAATGGCTGGCGCAGAACGTCCTGGTTGACTCTGTCGGGAGCAGTTATTGATAGCAATCGTAATCATAATCGCAGGTTTATATAGCGCCACTTCACGTGAAGCTCCGCAGAGTCGCTCCCGACCTGACACCAAATCACAATCAAAGGGGATGGTTTCAAACGCTTGGGCGAAAATTGACACATAAAAACAAAGAATTTAATTACGGAGACTACTGTAACAGTACTGTGTGACTTATTCCAGACAGATGGACCGACCACAGCGAAATGTTTACGAAGCACTGTGGAAGTTCGAGCCATAGCTTATAGACCTAACCAGGTCACAAGCGCCCGAGCAGTGGAAGGTTTGGGGATGGGGGTATGCCCCTTTTTCCATAATAAGTTTTCAAATCCTCACATTGCCGCGACAGCATTTTAGGCCATCGTCTTACAGGGGCTTCTATCCCTATACATGGTGGGCGCAGCTTGAGCCCAGTGAAAAATATGGGGTGGGGGAGCAGAAAAGAGCCAAAACTCACATCGGTGGGGGGAAAGACGGCCATGGAGGACAATGTTCAATCTATAGGAATCTACAGGGAAGTTCCACAAAAATTACTTCCCCCACAGAAAATTTTGACAGAATGGTAATAGTTTTGAGCTATACTATCTACATTTTTGCATCACATGAACTGTTATAATAATATGCCATAATCAAATTTACGATTATGCGATTATAATAATATTATTTACTATTTTAATAAGTGACACAATCGATCATAATTATTATAAACAATATGATATATCACTTGTACAATACTAGTTTTGTACAAATAATGGCTTTTCTCCAGTGTTAGGCCTACATTTCAAATTTCAGACTCAAATTTCAAAATGTTGTGTTCCTTGAACACTTAGTAAACAACATCATTATTACGAAGGCCTACATTGTATTTTCATTCTATTGCATTGTACTATATCCATAAATTTATGTCACGCCTCTGGCAGTGCACATTGATCAGAGTTTGGCAGTTTGGTAGTTCCTGTCTGGTTTTTGTACCATTTGTAACAATTTCTGCTAATTGTATCTTGGCGAGCAATTCAGGACAGTCTTGGGCAATAGATATAGGCCCTAAGCTGATTGAATTGCAACAAATAGGCCATGAGCCGCTATAATTTTTTATGGCCTAGGTTTACTCTAGTCAGCAAATATTCATTATTGTATACTGTATAGTCCATCACCAGAAGAACTGAGCTGCTGAACTTAATAAATAAAGATACAAGTATATTCATCGAAATCTCAAACCACTCCTTTATCAGTACTGCAGTGTTAGAGTAATTTTGTTAGGATGATACCGTAAACGGCTTTAGTACCATTAGGTCTAGGCCTACAATGTGGAAACTACAAACAATAATTGGTAAGTAGGCCTGTAATTGGCCTAGCCTATTTATTAAATCCATGAGATCTCTTTTCAGCAATCCCTCCACTGAAATATAGTAGTTGCAAAAATGACAGCTTAAAATGCTAAAATTGCAATGCGGAAATTGAAAAAATTCTTACGGGGGGCAGAGCATCCCTACCCCAACCCTTCCCATCTCAGTAACCTTCATTCACCAGAGGAATGGACTGGATAACGTATTGCCGAGAGGGAAGGAGGACCCGTGAAGAGGGGGAAGAAGACGGATTGAACCCGGCTGCTTAGGGGATAGATGCTCCTGCCCCGGGTAATCGTTCGTCCATGTCTTTGACTCTTAGTCATGATGCATTCATGTCAGTTCGAAATAATACACGAAAATGATCATTTGTGGCTTTACACAACAACACCAGTATTTATGTAATTTATTTGGCACTTAGAGTGTGATAATTATTGCTTCAAAGAACTCCGCTACTGGTTGCACTCTGCCAGTGCCAGTACCAAGCCTGGAAAAGGAGGAGGGCGACACTAATCATCTTTGATATGGAAGTGTCGTCAAACATGTATCAAGCAAAGGTCTTGTCTGAAGCTTCAAAACGACACAAAAATCAATTTGTGCATCTTTACTCCAGCTCATGATTTAAATGAAAGACAGATCAAATTCAATAAATAAATAATTTAAAACGAAACAATGTGCATATCAAAAGCATTAATCTAAATTGAAGCATGCGTTTTAGCCACATAAAAAGAAAATTTGAACATATTTTTAGACTAAATTCTGTAAAAAAAAACGAAAAACACAAACATATTATTTTCCAAATTATCTTTGATGTGTAATTTTCGACATCATACTGATTTTGGTTTGAGCCACCACAACTATTAAGTTGCAGCCTGATTATCTTATAAATATTTTAGTAAGTCTGTGTGTTTGTTTGTTAGCTATGCACGGCCACAGTTTTGAAGCAATCGACCCCAATTCTTGGCTGGGGGTTGCAAGCCCGTGGCCAGGCTTTGATTTCGGGGGTTGTTTTTCGCCCGAAAAACTTATGAAAATGTCACCAATTAATTCAATTTTTAACATTTTCCATTTGGGGGTGTTTTCGTTTTATTCGATGGTTTTTACATCATGTGCTCGTAAATGCATTCTATTATTTTTTACATTTTCCATTTCGGGGGGTGTTCAAACACCCAGAACACCCCCTAGCTACGGCCTTGGGGGTCGGGGTCGATCCGACACTGGTAAATGGGGGTGGGTCAGCGAATCTCTGCCATCATGGGGGCAGGGTGGGGGCAAAAAACCTCATTTCCCTGTTGGTCGTTTCCCTCACAGGCTTACGACAGCACTTTTCTTTCGGTCCCATACGCATAAAAGCAGCGGTTTACACCGTTTTAGAGGTGTTAAAGGCCAGAGCTTTGCCAGTCCGGATTTCACGGGTCGCCTACCGGTCGAGGTCGGAGTTTGGTGGGGTGTGGATGTGATTGAGTCAGGAAGCGAGGGAGCTTAGGAGGAAGGGAAGGGGGTGGGAGCGTTGGAAGGTGGGAGAGTGGGAGGGAGGGTCGGAGAGTTAGAGGGTGAGAGGGAGGGTGGGAGGGATGATAGGAGTGAGTGAGGGAGGGAGGGAGGGAAGGTGACAGGGAGAGTGGGAGGGAGGGTGGGAGGGAGGTAGGAAGGGAAGGTGGGTGGGAGGGTGGGAGGGAGGGAGAGAGGGTGGAAGCGTCTACTATTATTACTACCACTGCTACCACTACTAGCATTTGCTTTGTTGGTAGTAAATGTATTATCATTATCCAACTGTTATTGATACCAACTCTACTATACGTCGGACACAGTCATTCATCTAAATAACAGTGGATTAAATTATACGGCAGAAATGCAAATGTACAGGCTGGTCTCTGTAATTATGGCGACCGGATGGAAGTTTTCGCCACATCTGCCTGTTTGAATATGTAACACAATCTTCGAGTTTCCTTTTGCGAATTCTATGGCGTGTCGATTCATAACATTATTAAATTAAATGAATCATCCCCCGAGAAACAGCCAGGTGACAACACGCACAGAAGAGCGAGGGACCAAATAATGTGACCAGTGTCTAGTCCAAGCTAATAGCATATGTCGCAAATTGAACAAATTATATCTATCAATAATATTGTAACATAATTTAAACAGCAATCTTATCACATAAGATATATCAGGCCGAGTCTAATAATGAGTTAATTGAAGTTGCAATCAAAAGACAAAGTCAAATTCGAAACAAGCGTTGCTGCCTGCGATACTCGACAGTTTTGTGGACAGATTGGTGGAATTTGTAGCAAAGAGTCTTGGGTCTAAATCCTCGCCATGCCAGCAATTTGTTTCGTTATTTTAAACATTATTTGGGGGAAGCTTCGGCCCCTGGCTGGATAAGTGATTATGAGTAGAGCTACCGTGTGCCGGATGAACGTAATTATGCCGAGGCCAAGATTGATGAATTCGTCTTTCTGCAACTTTCGGTTTCAGCTGATCTTCTGAGTCTTTTGCTACTCTAGCTGATCAGCGCCTCTTTACATTTATTGGTTTAAGGATTGGCATCTATGGCGTCAGTTCATTAATGGGAGGCTTGCGTTCCTTCCCGGCCACACAGACTGACAAATCGACGCACACATTCCCTACAGTAAGTGCATGGCCTCTAGATGCATCTGCCACGCGCAAATGGATATGACGATGATACTTTATGAAGTACGTAAATTAGTATCGCTCGTAGCATTGGTAACAGCTAAACGA
>CATKHU010000081.1:0-42500 GCA_949752735.1 Lumbricus terrestris
AGAGAGAGAGAGAGAGAGAGAGAGAGAGAGAGAGAGAGAGAGAGAGAGAGAGAGTGACAGAGACAGAGACAGAGACAGAGACAGATATAGAAGAGAGTCTGACAGACAGGGGCAGAGACAGAGACATAGACAAGAGGGATGCACAGAGAGAGAGAGAAACATACAGAAAGACACAGAGACACAGAGAAAGCAAGCTGTGGAATAAAGTTAAGGACCAAAGCACGCACGCTGTCATTTCAAAATGTCAGCAGCACCAAAGTATCAGAAGATAGCATGATGAGCTTTAGGAAATTATTGCTACATGAAATATTATTGTCCTCTTTTTGTTTCCACAATACACAAAGCATTAAAAAGACTGCGATGCGTAGAATTGGACGGAGCATTGTCATTTCAGATGAAAAATAACAAACAGTCTCCGGACAATTTATTGTCCTCTGAGGGATTAGAAAATAGAAATACCTCGGGTAAAATAATAATAATAATAATAATAATAATAATAATAATAATAATAATAATAATAATAATAATAATAATAATAATGACAATAATAATGACAATAATAATAATAATAATAGTAATAATAATAATAACAACAATGATAATAATAATAATAATAATGATAATATTAATAATAATAATAATAATAATAACAACAATGATAATAATAATAATAATAATAATAATAATAATGATAATAATAATAATTATAACAATACATTTTGTTGAGTGGCGCCTATTTTATTGTCTCCATACATTAGTTTTAGTTTTTCTTGGTGGCAGACGATTCCAACTATACGCATAGGAAATTTGATCAGATCGGTTTAGAACTGGACAAGGACGCTGTGCTGCTAACATGGTTCGATGGGGGCAGGCTTCGGACCCTATGTGTAGCTGTGGTGAAATCCAGACAATATCACACAGCAGCTCGTGAATAAGCTGGTGCCCCGCGCTTGGCTTTCGAGTGGCGCTTTGGAAATTTCGAGTTTACGATTACGACTACGATTACACATCGTAAATAGCTGTAAAATAACTCGCTTCCCGGATGGTTTAAACGCTTTGCATGTGGCTCATGAGGCTCCACTGTTCAGTGACTGGACGCGTGCTCCAAAAGTTAAATGATAATAAATAATTGGTTTCAGCACTCTAGGCTGTAAAAAATGCTAACAATACGCATGATAATAATAATAATAATGATGATAATAATGATGATGATACTAATAATAACTCTCACCTGGTAGAATTTTCGCACAACCAGTCCTCAATATAATGATCAATCGGGGGATCCCATCTGATGACTTTCTAAACAAGAGAGAGCCCAGCGGCTGTCCAGCATTATCCTCTCCTCCCGAGCCGCATTGTCAAACGTATGACGAGACACTTAGGAACCTTTGGTTCATGTGTGCCGTATATAGCATCATCATCAGAGGTTTCGCATCGACGGACACTGTGGCCTCCTCGTATTTTTTCACACATCCATAACAACCCGGGTGTACAGGCTCATACAAGCGGAACTGGTGGTAGCCAGTAAAAATGCCCTGTGCGATAAATTTCTGTCAACAAATCATTTTTATCGGAGGCATTCCAGTTCCTTGGTCTCCATCCCCCCATCAATAGCAATTATTCATCTGATGCCTAGTGACAATGCGTTGGTCCGTAGGGACTCGCGCTTGTCCCGTTTTATGCCACGATTCACGATACATCTATGCAGCTCATCATTCCATGACATATTATTACATCAGTTCTATATGCTGGTGGTGATGATGACGATGATTAAGATCTTTCATTTCATTTGACAGACTGCCATGTAACGTGACTGTGTGTGTGCGTGCGTGCGTATGTGTTCATGTGAGTATGTGTGAGTATGTGTGCATGGGTGGGCGTGTGTGAGTGTGTGTAGGTGTGCGCGTGTGTGAGTGTGTGTGTGTGTGTGAGCAGGTGTGCGTGTGTGCATGTGTGTGTGTAGGTAAGTGTGTGTGTAGGTGTGCGTGTGTGACTATGTGTGGGTGTGTGAGCAGGTGTGCGTGTGTGCATGTGTGTGTAGGTATAAGTGTGTGTGTAGGTTTGTGTGTGCGTGTGCGTGTGTGTGCCTATGTGTGTGCGTGCGTGTGTGTGAGTGGCCATTATCAACTCCTTTTTAGCAGCTTCGGCCGCATCTAATCATGGCTGGTAACCTCCTGGCCTTAGTTTAATCGGAAATCGAATTTCAGTTACTGGGCATACTTCCACAGCAAATGAGAAAATCGCAGTGGGTTCAGCCATTTAATTAAATTAATAAATAATATTAAATAAATAATTAGTTAGTCTGCTGTTGAGTTCACAGGCGCTCATTATCTAAGCGTAATTTTGAATTTCATTACGTTTCTTAGTGATCATGTTAATGAAATTTCTAAGTCGTAATGCAGTATTATTTATGATCATAGGTATAGTACCTGCTTGTGCTATGCAGTTCTAATCGGCAAATGATATGGAAGTCGGATTGGGTAAAGCGAACCTGTATATGCCGTGGGCGGTAAGAAGAGGGGGAAGCAAAGTTTACGCCTACCTTTAATTAAGGTAGGGAAGTTCGTGAAGTAGGATCATCAAACACGAATGCAGGTATATCATTAGATTAAGCACATGTGTATCATTGGGTGAAGTCAAGTCTAATTAAAAGCAGGTATCTGCAAGAAATGTTCAAGAAGAAAGTTGCGTAGAGCTGTCAGATTATTTCGAACGAATGTTCGACGAGTAGATTTTCAGGCTATGTAGCAGATTTGGCAGCCTCCTGCTTTGAGTGAAGGGTTGGGAAATCCAGGTTTCTGTTTGGGGGGGAGGACAAACCACCGGTTGTCGGACGGTCAACCGTTAAGGCGCGTGGCGCTGACCAGCGTGTGGTTTTCTTTACTTTCGTTACGGTACCTCTCTTTTTAGTCTTTCAGTGCAAATGGCAGTAGTAAAACTCACAATTTCACGCTTCTGGTAATCTGATGATCATTTTGGTATATCATCGGATTCTATCCTCTATTTCTTCATTTTACCAGCGGCGGATAACCCATTCTACCACATTCTACAAGCGACTAAGTCCTTCCTTCACATGCAAAAATAATAGTCTAGGCTTGGAATCTCAAAAGGGCTCTAGAAATCACTGTTAGAAGCAAATCATGTAACAATTTGCTAACCGGTGTTTCTAGACTAATTTGACCCTCCTGAAAACGAAAATCGCGGTTAGCAAGCTGGAATTTTAGCCGTTTCAAGGGAAAACAAGATGGCGGACAAAATGTCTGCCAATTGCTTCAAATGACCAAAAGTAAAGTATTGTATGCGATAGGAACACGGTTTTAGACTCTAAATTAAGATGATAGGGTTCAAGGAATGCAATGGAATCAAAGACATATATGTAGCACTGCAAGAAAATCAAAATGGCGGACAAAATGGCGGCCAAAGTCTTAAATGGCTATAAATGAAGTTATGTATGCAATAGAAACATGATTTCAGAGTCTAAATCAACATTTTCGAGGTCAAGGAATGCGAAGGAACCAAGGTCATATATGTAGCACTGCACAAAAACCAAAATGGCGGTCAAAATGGCGGCCAGAATCTTAAAACGGCTAAAGGTAAAGTCTAGTATGCAGTGGAATCATGATTTCAGGGTCTAAATCAACATTTTTGAGGTCAAAGAATGCGATGGAACCAATATCACATATGTTGCACTGCAAGAAACCAAAATGGCGGCCACATTTTTAAATGGCTATAAATGAAGTTATTTATGCAATAGAAACATGATTTCAGAGTCTAAATCAACATTTTCGAGGTCAAGGAATGCGATTGAACCAAGGTGACATATGTTGCACTGTACAAAAACAAAAATGGCGAACAAAATGGCGGCCAGAATCTTAAAATGGTCATAGGTGAAGTCATGTATGCAATTGAATAATGATTTCAGGGTCTAAGTCCGCATTTTCGAAAACAAAGAATGTGATGGAACCAATGTCACATATGCTGCACTGCAAGGAAACCAAAGTGGCTGACAAAATGGAGGCCAGATTCTTGAATTGGCTATTAGTGACTTCTGTAATGGAAATATGATTCCAGAATGTAATTGAAAATTTTCTGAGTCAAGGAATGTGATTTAATTAAAGTTGCATGATATCTTATGTGACGCTGCCAGAAACCAAAAATTAAAATGCTGGACAAAAGCTTTGACTGGCAATAAATGATGTACTGAATATATGTGATAATAGACATGATTTCAGATTGGACTAGTGTTTTCTTGGTCGAATAATTCCAAGAAAGTCACATTCTATCTTCTATATACCATTGAGCTTAATGCAGTGAAATTGTCTAGTGGAAATATTTTAGTAGCTTATGATAGCACTGGAGTTTAACAATTGTTGGCGCGATATTCATGCTTCAATGTTTCATAACTTGTCCTATCAATTGTTCCAATGTTTCATGACTTGGCTGCTTATACAAGTAGAGTAAAGTTAATTCAGGCATTGTTGCTGTTCATCCAATTGTATGTAAGTATACCGGTACATGGCAAGATCACATGCATTTCGATAGCAGCAGGGCTTGATGCTACGGTTGTTAACTTTGCATGGTTTGCAGCAGACAAACTCTATAATGTGACTGTGGCGCAGGACCAATGCCAGTCCACACTAGTAAAGAGTGCTTTCTTCCACCGCAGTCCGTCTTAATGAGGATGGTGTCTGAGCATCAATATATATAACTTGCAATTTGGTGATGAGCTTGTATTTAAGGGAATATTACCAATGTGAAAGGCAAGTAAGAAGTTTCCAAGTAGACTATTCATGCATTCTTTCAGTTGATTCCTGCTAAATATGTCACATCACATCCAGTTACATGTATGTCATGAAAAGTCAATCAATTTCTTCATAGTTGCGTGAATTGGATGAATTCCCGCATTGCTGATATTTCCACCATCACCCAAACATCGTTAAATATAAGGCATACACGTCTGGCCCGGCAGTAGGCATCACCTTTTCTTCTTTCACGGAACCACCAGCAACAGTTACATCTATATCTCCAAATGTCCAAATGTGGCTGTTGAGAGCTGAATGGACAGGAATGAAGCTAGAACAGATTTGCTTTCAGGCACACCAAGAGCATTCAGCCAATTTTCCGACAACAGAGTGCCGCTATTTCAAGACTCAATACAATGACGAAGCTGTGGTCATAGTCAGGGCTTAAAGTGTGGCAGGACGGTCATGGATGGCGTCCATGCACTTATTTTCAAATCTCTGTGCCGTCCTGCCACTTATTTGGCCAGCACACTGAAAAAGGTAAGGGCGTCCAGGCACTTCTTTTGGAAAGGCAACGGGCGTCCAGGCACTTATTTTTGTACACTTTAAGCACTGGTCATAGTCACCATTTCTGTATGGTTCCACTATTTTATAAGCAATGTCCAAGTCCAGTACCTATCCAAGACAATAATTATTGACACTCTTGTTAGCCAATCGATAAGTACCTTTACACAGGCAACCATTGCATCTGCCGGGTCACCAAATGTCGTTGCCTATAAAGGGTCCCTATTGCTTGTGCCATTGCTTTTTCCATTGCTTGTCTATCAATATTATAATTTATCTGGAACGGGACCTATTAATTGCGACACGGTTTATTGGGCATATCGCAAAATTTGGTCATGTCTCCTATTATATGCAGATATCTTGCATTGGCTCCGTTTCCAGCAGCGTATTGCCTACATGGTCTGTGTGCTGTTTAGGCAGTGCATTGAGGGACTAGCCTCTGCAAGAACTCTGTTTTCCAACTCGGGTGTCCAGCGTCGATCCACTCTTCGGTTGGCGGACCAAGCTGAGCTTCTGCTATTCGACAGCAACGTTCATTCTCTGTAGCTGGTTCCACAACCTGAAATGTCCACCCATTTTCACAGCACTTATTGTCCATGGGTCACTCCACTCCGTTCCTTAAGATCCTAGAAACTGTCCTATTCAGTCGTGGTTATAAGGTCGAGAGTGATACCGAGTAGCACACCTTAAAATATTCTAAATAAATAAATGCTATACCTCTGTTAAAAAATTTCTGACTGGGTAAGTAACTTTTCAGAAAGCATCCAATGTCACTGGTTTTGAGGGAAGCTCATGGCACGATATTGGTGCCAGATCCATGGGATAGTCAGCTTGATACGCTGTGATAAGGTGCTGCATGATAACTTCGTCGGTGTTCTTTTAACGAACGCTCCTTGGTTTAGGACCTGCTGATGGAATTGTGATAATTTGACTGATGATATCTGGCCAAATAAGAGAACATTGTAGATAAATTCCACAGCACAGGCCCCAGATGCTAACTCGCAAAGACCTGGTTAAAAACTTAAATCACATTCGATTGCATACATGATTTCACTTGTAGCCATTTTAGGATTCTGGTCGCCATTTTGTCCGCCATTTTAGCTTTTGTGCAGTGCTACATGTGTGACATTTGTTCCATCATATTCTTTGACCTCGAAAATGCTGATTTAGACCCTGAAATCATTATTCAATTGCATACATGACTTCACCTATGACCATTTTAAGATTCTGGCCGCCATTTTGTCCGCCATTTTTGTTTTTGTACAGTGCGACATGTGTGACCTTGGTTCCATCACATTCCTTGACCTCGAAAATGTTGATTTAGACTCTGAAATCATGTTTCTATTGCATACATAACTTCATTTATAGCCATTTAAAATTGTGGTCGCCATTTTGTCCGCCATTTTGGTTTTTGTGCAGTGCTACATATGTGACCTTCGTTCCATCGCATTCCTTGACCTCGAAAATGTTGATTTAGACTCTGAAATCATGTTTCTATTGCATACATAACTTCATTTATAGCCATTTAAGATTTTGGCCGCCATTTTGTCCGCCATTTTGATTTTCTTGCAGTGCTACATATATGTCTTTGATTCCATTGCATTCCTTGAACCCTATCATCTTAATTTAGGGTCTAAAACCGTGTTCCTATCACATACAATACTTTACTTTTGGTCATTTGAAGCAATTGGCAGACATTTTGTCCGCCATCTTGTTTTCTCATGAAACGGCTAAAAATCCAGCTTGCTAACCGCGATTTTCGTTTTCAGGAGGGTCAAATTAGTCTAGAAACACCGGTTAGCAAATTGTTACATGATTTGCTTCTAACAGTGTCATTTTGAGATTCCAAGCCTAGACTATAACCTCCTCAATTGTTCTCTGGCGGAAATGTCGTTCTTGTGGGGGACTTTCCCAGAGACGTTTAGATTAAACACTGCCTGATTGATCCAGCGGATTGGTTTCAGCATCGACATAGTAGAAGTACATAGTCTATAGATCTATCATCACACTGTAATAATTATTATGACTAGTAGTAAAAGATACTCCTAAGTCCTAACAGATTTGCCTTAAATCTATAAGACTAAAGTATTCAGCAAACGACATATTAAGCAGAATCTAGCTTGAAACCTATAAGCAGAGTCAACGAACTGAGACAAAACCTGAATTTATATCGACATCCCGAACTGGATCATATTTTAAGCAAGAGTTTGAAAATGCTTGGCAAGTTATAAAACACATTTTCCCACTTTTAACTGGCTAATTTATTCTGCACGCATTTGAAACTGATTGACTTTCTGCAGAGTTTGAAAAAAGCCACACACTATAATTGCACTGTGCGTGTGCAAGCTTTTAGAAACCTCGATAGATTGAATGGATTGCGCTATGTAAATGTTCCTGCGGATCAATCCCAGGTATAGATCTATTGTAAGTCCACGACTGCTTCGCCAGTAACAAATGGTTGACGAAACCGACTTCGGACTTAGGAACGACTTCTGAAAACTCTGTCATCATTACGAAGTGCGCATAACAAGCTGTCAAAACACGCAAGCCCCCGGCGCTTATATTTATTGCGGCAGTAAATTTAATTTTTCCAGCCGTGATACGAAGGTAGTTTTTTCTCGCCAGTCTAATTTACCGAAAACCTATACATTGCGACCAGAAGTTAACCGTCAACTATAGCGGGTGAATGCTATCACCTATTTATCACATATATTCGCCTATTATCACAAAGGTCATTCACCAATTATCACATATTCACCGATTTATCGCATTCTATTCTATTCTATTATCATATATTCACCTATTATCATATATATTCATCTATTATCATATATTCACCTATTATCATATATTCACCTATTATCATATAGTCACCTATTATCATATATTCATCTATTATCATATATTCACCCATTATCATATATTCACCTATTATCATATATTCATCTATTATCATATATTCACCTATTATCATATATTCATCTATTACCATATATTCACCTTTTATCACATATAATGAATGCCATAATTTTCTGGTTTGGTGGAGAACAAGCAGGAGGCATACTTTCCTTCCAGAAAACTATAGAATGAAAGCCGTCTTCGTCATTTTTTCTACAAACTTTTTTACTTTGGTCTTTGTGAGGTAAGTATACGCTGTATACCCACGTAGGCTATACCCTTGAGCATAGCCCTGCTTACACATGTATGTATGCATGCTTATATTATGTATATAGATATGCATATAGCCTATGGTCAATGGTCATCTATATGCCGCGTCTTATGAGAACATCAGAGCGATACTAAAGCGAAGCATAACGACGAGCTGCTTAATGCTGATTGAAAGTAGTTTGCTTGCGACGTCTCTCTTTCTCTCATGCGCTCTCTCTCTCTCTCTCTTATTCTCTGTCTCTCTGTCTCTCTGTCTCTGTCTATCTGCCTGCTTCTCTTTCTGCATGTATGTGTGTATGTCTGCCTGCCTCTCTCTCTCTGTCTGACTCTGTCTCTGTCTTTTTCTCTCTGTTTTCTCTGTATCTCTCTCTGTCTCTCTGTCTCTGTGTCTCTCTCTCTTTGTCTCTGTTTCTGTCTCTGTATCTATCTCACTGTCTCTGCTTATGTCTCCGTTTATGTCTCTTTGTCTCTGTCTCTGTCTGCCTGTCTTTCTCTCTCATATATATGCATATATATATATAAATACACACACACACACACACACACACACACACACACACAAATAGACAATATAAAAAACAGCGTGATCTGGCCTCTTGAGAACGACAGTGCTAATCAAAGTGATTAAAGGTAGCTGTACCATTATTGGTTTTGTAGGCTATCAGATGAACTGATGTCGTTCAGAGCTCTGAGGATTTGGCAGTAAAAACGGCCATTGAAGATTAGAGTCAGCTGGCAAGTTAAAGACCTAGCATTCTTTTTTATGGTAGCGCTCAAGAAGAGCCACATCAACGAAACCTTTAATAAAGAAGTTGCGGCTCCACAGTAGCGACACCCTGTGTCCAGTTTGCATTACCGAATTGGAAGCAATTTCATAAATGGCTGACTGTGTTAATCGGATTGGAATTCGAAAACAGATCAACCAAAACTTATCAATACAGCTTGCTTTTAGGAACAGCATTCTCATAACACTGGACAACAAATTTTTACAAAAGTCATGTTACTGAAATGAAATTAGTCAATTCTTATCAACTTTTATGTGCTGAACACGAATATGACAGTGAAATTGCTCAATTGGCTCTAGTTTGTTTGTAATCTCAAATGAAGTAATTTTATATCGCACAATGCATTCCAATAGTGATACACTCACGGTTAATATTTGTAAAAACCAGGTCATAGACTAGTTCTTAGATTTTTTTGCCTGTCTCTTGTACAGCTGTTCGGGAGCATCTCTGCGGAGTGTCCAGCAGTAGTCAGCCAACATTGTAGTGGACCATTTTCTCTGGTACCTTTGCTCCATTGTTGCGATATCTTGATGAAAGCGTTCGCCATGTTTGTCACTAACCATACAACAGTTGTCAGGGAAGAAATCCAGATGGGAGTGAAGGAAATGCATCTTCAGCGACACATTGCAGCGAAATTTCTGGTACTGCTTGAGCATGTCTTCTACTAGTTCCTTGTAGTTTTCTGCCCTAACAATCCCCAGAAAGTGTGTAGACACTAGATGAAAAGCATTCCATGCTTGTTTCGCATCACCCTCCAGCAAGTTGTTGGAGCGGTCATCTTTGAAAAGTTCTCTAATCTGAGGACCCACGAAAACTCCCTCTTTAATCTTTGCTTCGCTGAGTCGAGGGAATTTTTCATGCAGGTATCGAAAAGCTGGCGAAGTGCGGTCCATGGCTTTCACGAAGTTCTTCACCAAACCTAGTTTGATGTGAAGGGGTGGTAGTAGGATTTTGTGAGCCTCGACCAGAGCTGGGTGCTGGATTAGACCTGGGAGTCGACCCCAATAAGTCGACCCCAGTCGACTTGGTCATCCCAAGCCGGGTCGGGTCGTTTCTGCTCACCGCAACTGACCCCAAGTCGAATTTTATAGAGAGAAGTCACTTGAAGTTGTTTTTACCACAAGTCGACTTAAACCGACTTGAGACACAAACATAGTTAAATTTGTCACTTCAAACCAGTGATCGTGACAACATTTAAGCAGCTTTTGTAGCCTAATGTGTTTATAAGAATGAATGAGGCCTGTGCTAAACAGAGACTTAAGCTACTGATTATTTTACCGGTAGGATATATTATCGTGCAGACTGCCGTCTGCCGATCTATTCATATAATTTGTACTTTTATGCTTAAACGTCGCGCTTAGGCATGCGCTTAATTAACTGGTGAAACAAAATGTTACTAAAATATTAGCACGTGTTTGTTTGTTTGTATGTGCACTTGTTATAGCGCCCCTTCAAGCTCTTTCTACTCACAGGCGCTCCCGAATGCAGAGCGGACACTGCATCGGAGTTTCACTCCGAAGCGCTGAGCAATTGTGAGTGAAGGACTTGCCCAAGGTCCTTACGCGGCGAGGTGGATTCAAACCTCGAACCTTCCGGCTTCAAGACAGCGACGCCACCACTACACCACCGCGCCCCACAAACACGTGTGCTTGTCAAGCAGATCAGTGAACTTCTTAGGCCTATCATATTACGCCATTCATTCAGTGCAACCAGTCCGCGGTCCGCCATTTTATCTTAGACCTTGCGCGTTTTACAAAATTAATTTATTTAATAATAATATTAATAATAAAATAATAATGAGTGTAATATGAATAATCACACACAATGGACAAGGTAAAATTCATAGGCTATAATAATTTACCGTCGCATTGTCTAGGCTACTAGATGGCCCAAAGCATCGCAAAACTATTCAAACTGAAACACAACCTTAAATGGGCTTAATAACACTTTTAATAACACTTTAACAAATTCATGCATCAATTAATTGTTGAGGCCTCATTACTCATTGGTAGGCCTAAATTAAATTAATGCTTGCAGAAAAAATCGGCTTGACTTCTTGCATTAGTAACCGTACATAGCCTAAGCTGGACCGTAGGCTAATGGCTATTAGGCTAACATGTCAGAAGTCGACTTCAAGTCGGAAGTCAGTTGTTTTTCTGCCAAGTCGGGTCAAGTCGTTTTGACGCCGAGAAGTCGACTTCAAGTCGACCTCAAGTCACTTTAGGGTCAAGTGGGGTCAGATTAACTGACCAAAGTCACTCCCAGGTCTATGCTGGATATTCTTCTGTCCAACTGCCATGTTTTGTCTGGGAGTCCATTCCTTCCGCACGTAGTGCAACTCT
Source organism: Lumbricus terrestris (assembly GCA_949752735.1). NCBI lineage: Eukaryota > Metazoa > Annelida > Clitellata > Crassiclitellata > Lumbricidae > Lumbricus > Lumbricus terrestris. The sequence goes on from CATKHU010000081.1 coordinate 11,602, forward strand.
CTTGCACGACTATCCCACTCACACAAGAAACATATATTTTGTATATCCTTGCTGCAGTCCCATTAAAATGGCAACTGCCTTCAAATCACCGCACAGGTGCCATTTGTACCTGTTATAGTCAATGTAATGCAGTAGCTGTTTTAGGTTATCGTATGTCTCTTTCATGTGGACAGCACGCGCTAATTGAATAGATGGAAGACGGTTTCCATTGTGCAAAAGCACAGCCTTAAGACTCAGTGTCGAAGAGTCTACAAAGAGGCTCCATTCTTGTGGGTCATGAGTGATCTGTAAGGCATTCATGAGGTCGTCAATATTGGAACAGAATACCAGATTACCTTCCTTCATGAAGAAAGGTTCCAACTGCTGATGGCGCTTTCTATATGAAGTGATTGTGACATCTTCTTCTAGAAAATTCCATTGTTGGAGTCTTGATCCTAGCAACTCTGCCTTGTTTTTGGATAAGTCCAAATCACGAACAAGGTCATTTAGTTCTTCCTGTGTTATTCTGTGTGGGGTTGATGATGCACCACAGTGAAAATCGGGATCACTGCACGCTGACGGACCAGGAGAAGAACATGTCGGCTCACCCTTGTCCTCATCAGATGATTCAACGAAAATATATTCTGCTGGAGGTTCTGGAATAGGAAGTCCATCACCATGTGGAACTGGTCTCAATGCAGACGGAATGTTTGGGTAGACTATTGTCGACTTCTTTTGCTTCGTTATTCCACCGGAAAGAGGAGGAACCAAGCAGAAGTAACAGTCATCTAAGTGGTTGCTTTGCTCTCTCCACACCATGGGAACTGCAAACGACATTGATGGTCTTTTGCCATTCAACCACTGTGAAAGCTGTGTTGTACATGTAGCACAGCATATATGCGGGGCCCATGGCTTGTCTTGGTCACCAACCTTGCATCCGAAGTAAGCATGACATGCCTACTTGACTTATTTACTATATTGTCGCAGTTCCACTGCATAAATTTATATGGTGAAACATAAGAAATGAACTATATGAAATATTTTCAAAACGAGAGCCAACAAAAACTTTTTTTGGTTATATTCGTGTTCTGCACACCAAGATGCTACACATTAGGGCCTTTTCCAGTCAGTAACGATTTCTATGTTGACCAGTGTAATCAACCGTATTAGTTTAGCAATTACTTGGATTCGCTTTACAGGAATTTCTGCTTTACTGTAATATATCTGATAGTGTGCTTTCTACCGGCATCCAGAAATTAATTGGAATCTATGCTACATTGACCAGAGAGAGGAATAGTTTTCAAATAAACCAGTCCCGATAAACCCACAGACAAATTGAAGACTTCAGACAAATCGAGGCATCTGTGAAACCAATTTTATCTGTAATAGTTTTTGAGAGACGTCTCGGCGATTTGTCGATAGTCACCTTTCTAAGGTCATTCATTGTCTGGAAAATAATATAAAATAATAAGCTTAATATTTCGAAACGATGCATGCAAGCGATCGTTAGCAGTTACTCTTACCATGGCATCATGTGTGGCTGAGACGTCGGTCGTTGGCTAAAGCTAGTGGCTCCCCATAAATTTATGCAGACTCGCATTCATGGAAGTCTGAATAAACTGTGACTTTCACACCAAGTTCTATCGATCAGTAAAGAATGGAAAATAGAAAACCGATCGGGGATCTTAATATTAAGTTAGGTTTTATTGCAGTCATAAGTCAAATTATACGGCTCATCCTGAGGTGGCGCATCTCCAAATCTTTACAAATCTTGAACGTAAGTCTGCCTGAGGAATGTAGGGCTATATAACCGATAGATACTCGCCTGAGGAATGTAGGCCTATAGCCGATAGATAGGCCTACTCGCTATTTGCTATTCGGACAGAACCTAAGCATAAACTGTCGTCTGTAGCGCCGTGCATTCGGTCGATTGTGGGAAAAGAAAGAACACATTAAATTTAATGTGGCCGGTCGACTCTTTTAAGTGGCGTACATACAGGGTGCGCCAAAAAAAAGTAATCCCCTACGGTTTTTAGCTCATATCTTGGCCAAACATACGAATTTTTAAATGAAACTTTACAGTCTTAAAGGCAATTTATATCTACGTACAATGGTCAAATTACAAAAAAATATTTTAAACGGAACAAAAGTTACACCACTTTTAGGGAGGCCACCCACCGTTTTTTGACGATTCAAAAACGAAGCGCAAAAAAATTAGGTTTTTTGCCAATATCTTGGCCAAAATTAAGAATATCGAAATGAAATTTTACAGGCTTATAGACAATTCATATCTGCACATGGAGCTCAGATTGCATCAAAATATTTCAAACAGGACAAAAGTTATACCACTTTTAGTGAGGCCACCCACCGTTTTTGACGATTCAAAAACGAAACGCAACAAAAAGTAACAAAAACACGATTTTATTAAGTCTCATCTCAAATAACTGTTGTCAAATGACCTTGGTAGTGCTTCACAACTTGCACTCAATGCGCCCACCACCCGTGCCAAAACTTCTTTTAAGTCTTTTTGCAAAGTTCTTGATGGACCTGTTGATTAAGCTGATAGATTCCTTATTTACCAATTTGATCGTCATCTTGCTAAGTGACTTCTCAGTGGCGCGCAGCTACGCTGGTGCCCTCTTTCCTTTTTAAATAGTAACAACAATGATCATCTGGCAATATCAACGCTATTTGATAACAATTATTTAAGATGAGACTTAATAAAATCGTGTTTTTGCTACTTTTTGCTGCGTTACGTCTTTGAATCGTCAAGAAACGGGGGTGGCCTCACTAAAAGTGGTATAACTTATGTTCTGTTTCACATATGGCTATGAAATTTGGCTATTGTACGTAGATATGAATTACCTTCAAGCCCGAAAAACTGGATTTGAAAAATTCCTATTTTTGGCCAAGATATTGATAAAAAGCCGTAGGGGATTACTTTTTTTTGGCGCACCCTGTAATAGTTCTAGTGGTGGATCTTAAATCCGAGGTGCCGGATATTAGATCCAGGTATAGATCCAAATGGATAATAAGGGACCGGTAGCGCATTGGGTAACACACTGGCATGGAGATCAGCGGACCTGAGTTCGATTCTCAAAACCCCGTAGGATAGACGTGCTATGTGTGCCGCTATTAGCGCCGTTACAATGCAGTCTGTCTGTTCTGTGATTAAGCTTTGTTAAGATTGAAGCCGCGAATATGTAATTTTCGAATTTTCAAAACTTATTTTGTGTATGTTCTGTGTATTTTGCGACTATGTCTATTGGAAATTTGGAATGCATCGAAATGGAAAATCCACGAATTATTTTCTGGCTTCGCCACTTTTTGCAGTTTAATATAATCAGGACATGGAGCTCGCACATCGTCGCAAGAGGAGTAAGCTTATTATAGGCTACACTTGCTCATTGGAAATTGACATAATTATATAGACCCTACACATACTTTCAAAGCTTAGTTTTTAACATATAAATTATATGTATAATACTATATATATATACATTCGTGCTAATGATGCTAATGATGCACAAAAATATAATAATGTACAGTTTGAACGCTCTAGGAAAAATACCCTCATTCCTAATTTCGTGCCTTCATTTTCAAGCTAATGCTAAAAATTCAGCTACGACTATTGTGTTTTACCCACTCCATCAAAAATATCTGCGGCTCCAATGTATCAGGCGGTCGCCTGTGTTGTGTAGCCTATACTATAGCAATGGTACAGTGTACCATTAATAAATTAGCACTGATTCCAATCAGAGGCAATGCTGAATATCGTATCAGAACTGCTACTGTTGTGTAAATGAAGCTTTCAACAAATCTGAGGATCAATGCTATGAACCCCACACAGCCATGCAAAGTTCGTTCAGTTCAGTAAATGACAAACAGTTTTTTTTACATCCAATACGCACACATAATATTAATTATGCGATAGGATGTTCGCCGCTTTGACCGGACTGATTTCTAGAGTGATAAAAATATATAGTGCAAAAATTAGGCTGTGCTGAAATTTAGTCATTATTATATAAAATTATATATAATTCAATTCAATTTTCGTTCAATCATGCAGCACTTCAGGCAGAACGCAACATGTTACATGCAACTAATTTTACAAAGGTTTTATGTATAAGTTCAGTTTATATAATATTAATTGATAATTAATTGATTAATTGTATTTGTTGTAGGCTTTGCTAGGTTAAAAATGTTTTTGAACAGTATAGGCCTACTCTAGAGATAGTACTCTCCCATTAGTACTCTCCTAATAGTACTCTCCCTAATAGGTCATTTTTAATAGGTCATTAGCTGAAGGCTGTATCCCATCCTCTCAGAAACGTGCTCTTGTCTTTCCTTCACTCAAAAAGCCTAACCTTGATACTAACCTCTGTCAAAACTACCGACCTATCTCCAATCTATCGTTCTTATCCAAGACTCTCGAGCGCCTAGTTTCCCTCCAGCTCCTCCCCTATCTTGAACAGTCTGGTCTTCTTCCTCCAAATCAATCTGGTTTTAGGGCTCATCACTCAACGGAAACTGCTCTTCTCTCTCTTCTCTCTGAAATCTATTCTGCTGTCGACAGGTCTGAACTCTCACTCCTTGCTCTTTATGATGTTTCTGCAGCTTTTGATATGGTTGACCACAACATTCTTCTCCAGCGTCTTGAGACTTCCTATGGATTACAGGGACTGCCCCTCTGCTGGTTCCGTTCATATTTGTCTGACCGTACCCACATGATTATCTCGGGTGAATCCAGAACCAAATGGATTCATGTTAAGCTGGGAGTTCCCCAAGGCTCTGTCTTGGGTCCTCTGCTCTTTATTCTATATACGGCCGACATCCCCTCTCTGTTCCCACTCTCTGGAACAGCCGGTCATCTCTTTGCAGATGATGTGCAAGCATATGTCCATGGGTCTCCTTCATCCCAGCTACTTTTAGTTGAACGCATCCAGTCTCTCTCACATTCCCTATACACTCCTGGATGTCATCAAATCGTCTCTCTCTTAATGCCTCCAAAACACAGTTTATTTGGTTCGGCACACCTCAGCAGCTTTTGAAAATTGATTTTGTTCTCCTCTCTGAACTATTTCCTCACTATACCTTTTCCTCAACTGTTCGTGATCTGGGTGTTACTCTAGATAGTTCCCTTTCATTTAAAGACCATATAGGTCTATCTAATCTTACACGATCCTCATATTTTCATTTAAGGCGTCTAAGGGCAGTTCGGCGTTCTGTTTCGCTTTCTGTTTTTACCACTTTGGTCCATGCTTTCATTTGCTCCAGAATTGACTACTGTAATTCTCTTCTAATTGGTCTTCCCAAGGTTCGACTCTCACCTTTGCAGTCGGTCCTTAATGCGGCCGCCAGATTAATTGCACGCCTTCCACGCTACTCTCATATCTCTACTTTTATGTTTGAGCAGCTCCATTGGCTTCCTCTAACTGCGCGCATTAAGTTCAAAATTCTCATTTTGGTCTCTAAAGCACAACGGGGTCTTGCTCCAAAATATCTAACCAATGGAATTCGCAGGCCAGTTTCAGCCTCCTCACATCGTCCACTCCGCTCTTTAAACAGATTTGAACTTCTAGTATATACCTCCTACTAGAACGGCTATGGCTCAGTCCCGTTCCTTTACATCAATTGGCCCCTGTCTTTGGAATACGCTCTCTCCTTCTATTCGATCTCAACTTCTGACAGGTAATCCCTCCTCCTCATTTTCTTTTCTTAAAACCTATTTTTTCTCTCGTGGCCTTGCGCACTGGGAGCGCCTCTGAACAGTTCACCCTAGTAGAGGCGCTTTATAAATGTTTTTATACAATACAATACAATACAATAATAGTACTCTCCCTAATATATGTCGTTTATTCAAGAAAATTAAGTTGACATATAGGTCTGCCGCAACTTAATATAGGCCTACAGACTACAGTCATGAGAAATATAAAAACTTAATATATAGGCTACAGTCATGAGAAAGAGATGAGAAGTGGACTAAACTATCTGCCGGTATCTTTGTAAGGTTCTATAGGATAGGAAACAGAGGTTTTTCGTGTTCACATGCTCAGCCAACTCTGCGAACAGTTTACTACTGATTGTGTAAATGACAAATTCAACAAATATACGCGATCGAGAAAGTTGGTTGAAATTATTCTCCAAAATAATGATCGATGAGCAGCCGAACAGGTTTATGATTTTTAATGCTAGCAAATGACTTCAATGTTACCATCAACGTATTAAGTGTATCGTCGAGCTACATGATATGCATATAATAGCCAACGCGTTGGCCTTTAAGAAATACTTTCATACGCTTTTATTAAGATATATTATTGCACTATTGAGTCATCAAAACAAGTTCTAGTCGTCTTACTAGATCCAGTCAAAAGCTTGCTTAAAAATGGCGCTGTGGGTAACGCAAAATCTTTTAAATTGTATTTCGTCGACTGATTCTGTCTCTGTCTGTTTCTGTCTTACTCTGTCTACCTCCGTCTGGCTGTCTTTCTTTCTCTGTCGCTTTCTGTGTCAGAACTTTAAGGCTACAGGTCAGAACGGCGGACATTGCCACCTCAAACTATATTAGCCTGTGTGTGATCAGATAAAAAGCTGGTCAGTTTCGGTCTCTCTTTTTTTCTCTTCCTCTCTCTCTGTCTCTGTCTCTCTCTTTCCTTTCTCTATATCTGACTCTGTGTGTCTGTCTCTCTGTTTCTGTTTGTCTTTGCCACTGTGCTTCTGTCGCTGTCTCTTTCTCACTCGATTGCGATGAGCCAATTATAACGGTAAACACGTAGAAGAGGCACGAGCCATAGGCCTATATACATTAAGGTGGAGTGAAAATGTTTTTTCTTGAATTTCAAAATGCCTGGGTGCGGGAAAGTTGCATTATGATCTAAGAAGTTCATGTGAAAAATATTTTAAATTTATTCCTTTTTTAAGAGGTGCCCCAACGGCATCATAAATTTGCCATAATTTGTAAAAAAAATCGAATTTTTTTATTTTCTTAGTAAAGTTTGTGAACCACTTAACCACATTGCAAAGCAAGTTTTCAAATGATAATAATGCTTTTAAAGAGAATTCTTGTCCAAAATCATTTTATTGTCACATTTAAGTGATTCCAGACTTGCCATAAAATCTACATTTAGGCCTACATAAGCCTATTTTGTCAAAATTTGTCTAATACTTAAATAATAAAAATAGGCCCTATCTTGCTATTTGGGCACTCTAAAATGCTTAATATGTGTAAAAGTATTCAAACATTGTCAAGTGCTTTGGTCTATGATTTCGATGAACTGATTACAATTAACTCAAGAAAATGTAAAAGTGCACAAATGCGCTCGGATTTACCTACTTTGGCTCGTGAATGCGACAGACATGGAATTTCTGATCGCTGTGCTGCTTCTCTTGCTACCGCAGTTTTACAGGATGTTGGTGTTGTGCACGACACAGACTTATCTATGGTGATCGATCGCAGCAAAGTTCGAAGAGAAAGATCAAAAGTTCGAAAACGTCTACAGTGCAATTCCGTAAAGCAACTATCTGGATTGTACTTCGATGGACGTAAAGATAGGACCAGAGTGCAAATGAAAAATGGCAAGAAATCGTATCTTAAAATAATTTCTCAAGAGCACATAACACTGGTACTTGAACCGAATTCACAATATCTGGGTCATGTCACTCCTGAGAGTGGATCAGCCAAAAATATTCACACAAGTATCAACAAGTTTCTGTTAGATAACGAAACAGCAACTAAAGATTTAGTTGCTATTGGTTGCGACGGAACCAATGTCAATACTGGTGTAACTGGAGGGATAATACGTCTTTTGGAAATACAACTTGGTAGACCTTTGCATTGGTTTATTTGCATGTTGCATGCCAACGAATTGCCTCTGCGACATCTAATTCAAAGGCTGGATGGCGGAACACAGGGCCCAACACTATTTTCAGGAAACATAGGCAAGGCTCTTGGAAACTGTGAATCATTACCTCTGGTACATTACAACGCAATTGAGTTCGAGAATTGCCCAGATATGGAAGGTATCGAATTAAGTACCGATCAGCAATATTTGTACAATATATGTAAAGCTGTATCATACGGAATTTGTTCACCAGATCTTGCCTTTCAAAAGCCAGGTCCTGTTTGCCACTCAAGGTGGTTGACAACAGCAAATAGAATTTTGAGATTGTATATAGCAACCGAATGTCCAAGTGAGAATCTTACAACGCTAGCCACGTTTATCATGAAAGTTTATGCACCAGTTTGGTTTCATATCAAGACGAAGTCAGCATGCACTGAAGGCTCTAAGCACTTGTGGAGGATGATAAAATATTCCAGATATCTGCCACAAAATTTACGAGACATTGTGGATGAAGTTATTCAAAGAAATGGATATTTCGGGCATGCAGAAAATATATTGCTTGCAATGTTGACCGACGAAAGATCTCATATCCGTGAATTAGCATACAGAAGAATACTTGCAGCAAGAGTTGAAAATGAATTATCAACAAAAATCAGACAATTTCGAGTACCCTTACTCAACTTTAACTCTGAGGATTATACTGACCTAGTCGAATGGCAAACGATCGATCGATATGAGCCACCTCTCATGAAGCATATTCCGGACAAGGATATTGCAAATTATGTAAAATCAAACAGTGTTGCAGAGGCACATAAAATTGCTCTGTTTCCATGCCACACCCAAGCGACAGAGCGATGCATACGTCTTGTTACAGAAGCTTCGGCAAAAGTCAGTGGTCAGACTGCAAGAGATGGATTTATTCGGGCAGGAATAGCATCAAGACAAATTATGAAAACGTTTAACACTAAATCAGAGTTTCACCTCTATTAGAATAAACTGACAGAAACTTCTTAATGTAGGCCTGAATGAAGGCGAATTTTGGAATATGGAATATGGTAGTTAATTGGAATATGGAATATGGTAGTTAATTCTATCATCATTAAACAGCATTGCAACAATTGGTTATTATCTTAGGTTACCTATGGCCAAAAGTACATTTTCACGAAAAATTGCAAATTTTGTCAAAAATTTTCGATTTTCTTTATAGTTGGGGCACCTCTTAACAAAGAAATTAGTTCAACATATTTTGCAAAACAACTAACCATATCAAAATGCAACTTTTGCACACCCAGGCATTTTTAATTTATGACATAAATTTTTTCACCATTGTATTCACTCCACCTTAATATACATGCACATTCCATTCACTTTATCAAATGTCAGTAATCCTTTGCTGGAAAAAAAGAGCTGAATGAGAGGCGCGAAGGCCGGTGTCACGTGATGTTCTATCCACCTTAAAGCTATCCGGGGGTGATGAATTAATCTATCCCCCCGGATGGAATTAACCGGTCTAGACTATCCGGGGAGATAACCCATTCTATCCCATTTATTGAAAAATGTGTATAATTGAATTTGTGCCGTAATCAAAATTTAAAGTGACTCTAATTGTTTTAAATGTCATAAGCAATGTTCAGAGCAAGGCAACTCGAATTTATTTAGTGATTCTGAGTGTTCTTGAGAGTTTTAAATGTTCTACATGTAAGTGCTCTAAAACCGAAGCCAAAAATTATCTAATAGGAATAAACATACCTGTCAGTGTCATTGTTCAAAACAAGGCAGATGGAAATCAACTTGCAAAAATAAATACACGCAGAAGTGACTTTTTCCGACTTCTCTTCATTGGGGGGGGTACGATTAATACGGTGGATACTCTATTTCGTGACACCGGCGCGCGCTGTTATTGCCGCCCTTTGGCGAATATCCAATTATTCTCTCGAGAATAAACGACTTGGCCGCAGATGTAAGTAACAGATCTGGGCGACAACTCTCCCCAATTATCGCTCATTCAACGACTGTAACTTAAAGCATGTCTTAATGTACATGTACGACTGTCGGCAGCTAAGACATCAGAGAAATTTGCCAGTAGATCTGTACCTATATTAAATAACGAGGAGATGGTTAACGGCAAATTAATTCGCCTAGTTTTCCCCCATTCCCCTGATGGATGTGTTGCTCTTGTAGAAGTTCGAGTGGCAGTAACAGTGATTGCAGTTGTATTGCAATGGTTGCTAAGCGACGTCAGTGACAGGGATGCCGAAGCCGTTGGAATCAGTTTGAAATGTTTCCGGTTAACTTTAATCAAAGTTATTTACTTTCTGAGAAAACACATTCGTTCTAATCGTTCGGAGCTATACACGCATGATTTGTATAGCGCCTCTAGGAATCACATAAAATATCGTGAAATTACGCTTACAATTACGGAACCATAGTCTATAATAGTTTAAAGACAGCCTATATAATAGGAGTCCCATGACTATAGCCTAAAGGTTGTTGCCGTTTACAGAAATTATTTTGCAACATTACAGCTCAACTATATAGGCTACGTTTAACTGCTGTATACTTTACAGTAGCCCTCCGCCCTATATACAGCGGTAGCAAAGACCAGTTTCATCAGAGGCATGCATCAGTGGCAAAGGGTCGGCGCTTCATACAAACGATTCTTTGAAATATTGTTGACGAAACGTGATTCAAGCGAAAGTCTCGCAATGCATAGATGGTCTCTCGCGGGGGATTTTCTTTTCTCTCTTAAAACTTTGTTCGAAATGATCCAAAGAAAATCCTTTGAAAGTTTACAAGTTATGTGTTCTATGCCTATATTTAGATACTGAGGTATACAAACAGCAAAATTTCTTTTGTCTATACGTGTGTATTGTGTTACTTTGTGTATAGTTCCGTGTGTATGTATGCTTATAGACTACTAGCTGGGGTACCCGGCGTTGCCCGGGAAATTTAGGATTCGATCCGCTCCGGCCACAACCCCACCACACAACACCCCACCACACTGCGACCTCTATACCAGTACGCCACCGGAGAAATTTGGGTTTGACGAAAATTTCCACCCCATCCCACCCCCACCCCACCCCCTCCACCCCAACCCCCTCCCACTCCACCACCCCCACTCCACCCCACCCTACCTCCCACTCCATTCCCCTCCACCCCACCCCACCCCACCCCCACCCTTCCACCCCACCTCAACCCCACTCCCTCACTCCACTCCACCCCAACCCCCACCCATCCCCAACCCCACCCCTCAACCCCTACGCCACCCCACCCCACCACCTCCACCTCCACCCCTCACCTCCATCCCACCCCTCCACTCCACTTTAGACACCTCTAAAACGGCGAAAATGACGGCTTTTATACGTGGCAAGCGAATGAAATTTGTTAGCGAAAATTAGTGTTTTTTACCCTCCGCACCCTGGCCCCCCCTGGTGGTGGAGATTTGCCAACCACTGATCCGGCGGGTTCTGATAGACCTCTATCTAGGAAATTTTTTTTTAAAAATAGCTGCGTGTTTTTGGAAAAAATTTGGGGGTTTCGCTCCCCACCCTGGCCCCCATGGTGGTAGAGAATCGCCAACCCCTCGCCTTTGCGTCTCGTGCCGAGACCTACACAGTAGTGAAGGTTTGGAGTGAAAAGCTCAAAAACTGTGAGCGTGCATTCTGGACAAAGTCACATACAAACATACATACAAACATAGTCACATCCTTCCTTATAGATATAGATGTATACGTAGGTTACGTATACCCCATATGTATGCATGCGTATACACCTCCTACGTAGGCTATAGGTCTACATACTTATACAATACAGACCTATAATGGTATACCTATATATGCATAATGTGTACGTGCTTTATGTATATATAGTAGACTATACTATCTATATCTATAAGAAAGGACTTGGCTATGTATGTGGATATGTGACTTTGTCCAGAATGCACGCTCACAGTTTTTGAGTTTTTCACTCCAAACCTTCACTACTGTGTAGGTCTCGGCACGAGACGCAAAGTCGAGGGGTTGGCGATTCTCTACCACAATGGGGGCCAGGGCGGAGGGCGAAACCCCCAATTTTTTTCAAAAAACGCGGCTATTGATTTGATTTTTTTTCTAGATAGAGGTCCATCAGAACCACCCGGATCAGTAGTTGGCAAATCTCTACCACCATGGGGGCCAGGGTGCGGGGGTCGAAAACACCAATTTTCGCTATAAGTTTTCATTCGCTTGCAACGTATGAAAGCAGTGATTTTAAACGTTTTAGAGGTGTTTAAGGTCAACTCTGTTGCCAGTACGGATCTCACGGGTCGCGTACCGGTGGAGGCGGGGTGGCGTGGGATTGTGGGGTGGGGTGGAAGAGGTGGGGTGGGGGAGGGGTGGGGTGGAGGTGGAGGGGTGGGATGGGGTGACGGGTGGAGGTGGTAGGGCGGGGTGGTGTGGGGGGTCGAGGGGTAGGGGTTGGGGTGGGGTGCGGGAGGGGGTGGGGGTTGGGGTTGGGTGGGGGTGGGGTGGAGGGGGTGGAAGGGGGTTGGGGTGGAGAGGGTGGGGTGGGATGGGGTGGAAATTTTCGTCAATCCCAAATTTCTCCGGTGGCGTACTGGTAGAGGTCGGAGTGTGGTGGGGTGTTGTGTGTTGGGGTTGTGGCCGGAGCGGATCGAATCCTAAATTTCCCGGGCAACGCCGGGTACCCCAGCTAGTATAATATATAATATATATATATATATATATATGTGTGTGTGTTTGTGTGTGCGTTTGTGCGTGTGTGTTGTCGACATAGTGTTTATATGTTATAGTGCTTGTGAATACCTCTCCATTGCAAAGACGAGGGAGTTCGATTTATGTATAAATATACATTTGCATATATGCATACATAATTACATATACATGTATGCATGTATACATATATACATACAATGTACATATCCCATCAGTAGCCAAGGTATACTATTAAATGTATGTCTGTTTCGTGTGCTTTTTTGCTTGTGTTCTACGTCGTGGCTCGTGAGTTGCGTGTTCTGCGAGACTATCTTCGTCGCTTATTAAGACCCATCCGTGTTTGAAGTAATGACTGGGACCTAAACAAATGTGTTTTCTTCATGTTAATAAGCCAAGCAGGTATTATACAATCTCTGTTGCTTGTTTTTATTACTCGCTTAAGACGGTTCTCTAACGACGTTGGAACATTCATTTAGTCGATGTGAGGCCGTTTGTTCACTGTTTATATAGATCCGCTGTACACACTACGGAAGTGTGTAAGCGATTAGTAAGTATATCTGAGCACATGTAGCGTATTACTTTGCAATGACACACAAGACGGCATTGTTGTGTAGCTATAGGATAGCAGATGAAAGTCAGTTGATCAACTTAATTGAGAATAGTGATTGCAATGGTCAGCGTTGCCAACAGACCCGACGGGATAGAGAGCGGCGCGTGTTGTGCTGGTATAAGCTTACACGTAGCATGCTTCAGGTTAAATACAAACCACAGCGGACATTGAAGATGGATAAGATGGAAGAGAAAAGAGCTGAGTTTATAACGGTATAGGTCTCCAGGCGTCCTGGAGAAATCCCACAATTTCCAGGATGAAGTTCTCATTCGCATGTATAGCCTACGGATTGTTTGCGGTGATTTTCATTGCAAATATTTCCATATGGAGAGTTAATTGAAATGTGTACACATTGACGATAGAAGTACGTTAACGATAATAGTCTGTTGTCTCGCGACTACTCTAAGTGAATTAGTTTGTACTTGTAGCGGAACTAGGGCTGGGCAAATGACCACCAGGAACCGAACCCCAAACCCTAGTCCTCAAGGCGTCGTCCGTCACTGTAGTCCGGCGTCAACTGAAGATTGACGACTAGCCAGTCAGGCTTGAAACACATTTATTCGACAACCAAAGAAGAACTTCGCAAAGCAGTCCTCGGCCAACTTCTATAGCGCCAGTGTTCGGAGCAAGTTCGGAGCAATGTTCGGAGCAAGTTCGTGTAGCGCCACTGTCTAAACCACTGCACCACTGTTCCCAGCAATAATTGTCAATGCAGAACGCCGAATCGTCGCCGTGTAGATCGCCGCTGCCTCGCCAGCGTCCGCAGAGAGTCTGTGTCGCGGGTCAGGTTTCGAACCCAGGCGTCGTCGTGTAGATCACCGCTGTCTCGCCAGCGTCCGCAGAGAGTCTGTGTAGCGGGTCAGGTTTCGAACCCCGCTCGTCGTCGTGTAGATCACCGCTGTCTCGCCAGCGTACGCAGAAAGTCTGTGTAGCGGGTCAGGTTTCGAACCCGAGTCGGCGTCGTCGAAGACAGGAACTGAACCACTGCGCTCACCCGGTCGGAAGCGTTGGCAGGTCCGGCGTTGAATCCTGTTCGTCGTCGAACAGCGACGATCACCAGTCCTTCCGTCGTCTGTAGGCGTCGGATTCCAAAGGAGCACGACCGCGGGTCAAGAATCGAACCCCAGCCGACAGCGTTGCACAGCAAAGGCCTCCAAACCTTTCGTCGTCGTCAGCGTCGGATCCCAATCGAATACGTCGGCAGCACCGGTGTCGAATCCAAATCGTCGGCGTTGCACAGCGGAGATCACCAGACCTTCCGTCACGGGTCAGGCTTCGAACCCAGGCGTCGTAGTCGCACAGCAAAGGTCACCAAACCTTTCGTCGTCGACAGGCGCTGAATTTCGGCAGCGTCGTCGAATCGTCTTCACGCTCTCCAAAGCGTTTTCCTTCGGACGATTTCCTGCTGACTGCACCGCGAGTCGATCCCGCAACCGCCGACCGACGCGTCTTCCCACTGTTCCACGGCGACTCGCTGACGATGAAGACTGCTTCTTTCGATCGCTGTTTCCCTCGACGACTCTTTCGATGACTGTAGTGCCTGCGCGCGCACTCGTATTTGTGCGTCACGAGGCCACGCCCATGCAGGCCACCGGTAGACACAGGCCAGCGGTAGACATTAGGCCCCGCCCCCGTAGGCTAGCGGTAGACACAGGCTAGCGGTAGACACAGGCCAGCGGTAGACATTAGGCCCCGCCCCCGTAGGCTAGCGGTAGACACAGGCCAGCGGTAGACATTAGGCCCCGCCCCCGTAGGCTAGCGGTAGACACAGGCTAGCGGTAGACACAGGCCAGCGGTAGACATTAGGCCCCGCCCCCGTAGGCTAGCGGTAGACACAGGCTAGCGGTAGACACAGGTACCCAAGCAGACACGGGGACGGTCACTCAAATAAAAAATTAAACTCCATGACTCTGATTTCCAACATACTGCTAGCAAAATATCTGCTCTTTCGTTGACCATTATTTTATCACTTCTCTGTTGCCATAGTGATTCACAGTGTAACATCCTATTTGCCAACTACAATTAATCACTGCATGAACAACAACAATAATAATGATATTGTGAATGTATCATTGTCTGTCTGTCTTTGTTCATGTGATCATTAAACAAATTGATTTGAATTGATTTGAATTGAATTGAATTGATTTGAATTGAATTGATGTGAATTGAATTGATTTGAATTGATTTGATTTTATTTGAATTGATTTGAATTGATTTGATTTGATTTGATTTGATTTGAATTGATTTGAATTGACCTGAATTGAATTGAATTGAATTTGTCTTCATGTTTCGGTATTCATCGGTCGGTCAGTCTAAAGTTTAACAACTCACTGATTTAGCGCAAATAAGTGCCAGCAGTTTCCTTAAGAAGTTTATTGATCACGATTTCTAAATAGCGACCGCTTTCTGGTCAAAATTGAAGTGGAGTCAATAGGAGACCACTTTTACTACATGTACGGGGATAAACCGCGCGGATCACAAGCGCTGCTGTACAGGGCTGTTTTTAAGGAATTTTTAGAACTGCACAACTCCTTCTTTCCTTTCCCATCCTGCATGGTAAATTACTCCAATCGGAGGACAATGACCTTTTTGCTAGTTTTTAACCACACAGTAGTGCTTCTACAGCTGCACAAATCCATTTAGAACTACACATTTGGTGTACAACTGCACGTTAAAAAAAGCCCTTCTGCTGTAGGCCACATCAATCCCAGAGTTTTTTGCACATAAATTATTAAATTCGTTGCATAGCGCTAGGAATTATATTGACGGGAAATTTATCCACAGTAGAAATAAATGTCTTTTCACATAATCAGATAATTAATACGCAAATCTGTTCTGCGTTTGTTACCATATTTTTCTGGCAATTCATTATGGCTGAATGAGGAGGCATTGGGTCAAAACGACTTCGGGCCTAGGATAAAACGTATGAATGGGGTGGGGTGGCGGTTGAGCTATTGGACGTTGCCTGCATATCCGTAGGCTATTGTTCTCTTTAGCCGGGGTTGGGTTGGGAGCACTTTTGAGTAAATACTCTTGAACAGGCGCTATATAAATCTCTTAAATGAATGAATGAATGTAATGGAAGCCTTCCTTTATTGCAATAAAGGGAATTGCAGCTAGATTACTGCAATTCGCTGTTCTGAAACCTTGAATCCACACAACTTAACCACCTCCAATACAAAATTCACTAGCTAGAGCCGTCACCGGAACACTCAGACGTCATCATATCACTCTCATCCTCAAGTCACTTTACGGGCTGAAAATCCCATGGCAGAGCGAATCCACTTCAAAGTTCTCTCCTTAACCTACAACTCATTACAATGCTCCAGCCCAGATATCTTCGCGAACTGTTCACAATCCAGCCAACCCGTTCTACCAGATCATCGGCCTGTCTTACTCTCTCTCTCTCTCTCTCTCTCGACCGCCGGTCACAAGTCATCTCAAGTTCTCCAACCGAGCCATATCCAACTCAGCACCACGCCTTTGGAATGATCTGCCTCCTGAATTCCGATCTTTTCAGTTCCTCCACTATCATTGCTAATCACACACCATCACCCTCCACATGCTCCTCTATCCATCACACCTCGGACTTTTCACTCGAAACTTAAGACACTCCTTTTCAGGAACTCTTACTCTGTCTCATCTGATCCTCCACCCTCCAATTCCCAGCCCAAGCGACACCCGCCTTAGTATCTGTTCCGCCCTCTGATCCTATGGTAACTCGACACGGACCACCATTGACTATACGGACAACCCTTTTGACTCGACGCATCGCTCGTGTATAAGCTTGGCCTTCGAATAGTGCTTTAGAAATTTAGAGATTACGAATAACTCAAACATATATATATATATATATATATATAATCTGTGTGATTAAAAATACTCACGGATTGCCAGAAGGTAGGCCTAAGGAACAGCACAGGTCAGCAACACTTGCAAATATAAAAGTCAAATGAACGATGTGCACGAAATCAAGGGTCTCGCGAATATGTCGATTCAAAATTATACCGCAAATATTTATAATGCAGCTGTCGTGCATTATATTCATTCGCAGTCTTACATAGACTATAACTAAATGGTTTCATGCGTGTCATCGGAAAATATCCGGTTCTAGCCGATATCGTCTTTGTATTTGAGAGACTCTGAAAGTGAGTCACATGAATAAATGGGCCAGTGGCGTAGGCAAGGAGGTGGTTTAGGGGTTAACCCCCCAATTGGCTCAGGAAGAAAGTTTTTTTAAAGGTTATTTATCCACTTAAATAATAAAAAAGCAAAACAACTGCTTGTAGTAACAATTATTTTTCTTACTTTATTCTCTTTTTTACTTTATTCTCTTTTTACACCGTGGTTCAATAAAAAGTAAGCTAAACTGTTTTTCTTATATCTCTAATGCCTGATGATTAATCATACTAAAAAAATTCAAATATTTAGAGAATTGAATCAAGAATATGATTCCAAAATACCATGTCATAAATTTGAACGGATAGAAAGATATGAATGTTTCCACTCCATCTCCCGAAATTTCAGTTTTCAGCAAGTCTGTTATGGTGTTCGTTGCGGTTTCGACGCTTGATAGTTTGCAATTTTGGTCTTCAGTGATCCTGGAGTAAAAATTAACGGAGTGTATTATCGCAACGTTCTGCTGTCGCAACATCTTCCACCTGTTATTAGAAATCTATGGCACCAGAAGGCTATTTTCTTTTTCAACAGAACAGCGCCAGGCCACACAGCCAGATAAACTATCGAAATGCTAACAAGAGAGAGAGACCTTACTTCATTTCTCCCACATTATGGCATCCGAAACAATCCAGATTTAAATCTTGTCGTCTCTGACATCTTATTTGTGTAAATAATCAAACAGTAACTACTTGAAGTTTCTTCACAAAAATATTAAGGACTTTTTTCATGTTTAAAGTACCGTACTTTGTTACAAACCCAAAAGAAAATTGATGGTAAACTGAAATTTCGGTAGATGAAGTTGAAAGATTCATATCTTTCTATCCGTTCAAATTTATGAAATGATATTTTGGAATTATATTCTTAGTTAAATTCTCTAAATATTTTGAAAAAATTGGAATGATTAATAATCAGGCGTTGGGGAAAAACAGTTTGGCTTACTTTTTTAACCACGGTGTATTTGCTGCAATACTGATGGGTTGGTGTCAGAAGGGCATTCGGTCAGCAGGACTTTTTAACGTGCAGTTCTACAAAAATGTGCAGTTGTAAAAGAATTTGTGCAACTGTAAAAGCAGTTCTGTGCAGTGAAAATCATTAGGAAACGGTAATTGCAGCCGGTTCACCACAGACGAACGAAAGACATGTGCAGTGAAAAATAAGCAAGGAGGCTGAAAAACGCAATTTTCAAGTGGACGACTAAAAAAAGGTCATCAGAATTTTCGTCGCCGACTTGCGACATTTTCGTGAAAAATTTTCTGAAACGACCAGAAATTTTTGCCAAACAAAACCGGACTAGAAAAACTTCCTGCACGGTTGTGCAGCTCTACAAATTTCTGAAAAAAGCCCTGCCGGCCAGGTCATAACCCCCCCCATCATGAATTCCTGGCTACGCCACTGGAATGGACACTTAGGTATAGCCTACACGGTTTGCGTGACTAGTGTACGTCTGTTTCGTCGCCAGTGCCTTGCCGACTGACAGCGATCATAGATCAGGTTCTGTTGCTCTTCATTGCATCATTCAGTCGGTCATTTGAGGGGTGGGGGGCGTGGGACGCCTCGTAGAGCACTTCGACCTTTCAGAGCTCGACGCGTGTTAGGACTTAATATCTGGAAATTATACATTCAATGGAAATTCTCCTAATAGGCCACTGTGTATCCCTAGAGAACGTGAACCAACATGATATCATAGCGTATACAACACGAAATCTAATAATTTCCTAATCATACGAAATGGAAGATTTTACGAGCATGTTTACGGATCTATAGTTATACACTCAGTTGACATTTTGAGTGATATGATTCCAATCGTGAATCGTATTACCACGATCGTAAATATAATTATTATACGCGCCGACCAGAAATGCAGAAAACACGAGAGTATTATATTATATGGCGCATAGATCGTGTTTATATAACTATGATATAAGAATATGATTTAATTTTTGCCGTTGTCAGCGACTACGATGTCTGGTGTATATCCGATGACATGTCCACGCAAGTTTCTCGTTTGAACACGCTTCAATCAGTATACTGTATATATATATATATATGTATATATATATATATATATACTATGTACTTCTGGGGCGCATTGGAACGTCAGAAGTTTCTTTATTTTTGACCAGCTATTCTGGTTCGGAAAGTTGACGTGACCCCCCCCCCCATGAGAAGTTTCGTAGGCCCCTCCCACGCCCACAAGGTCAGTACACGACTAAAAAAGGTCATCTACTATTTTGGCGGATATAATGTTGTCTTTTTCTTGGGAAGTCGAGACAAATGACTAAAGAAGTCATCAGATTTTTCGACGACCAAGACGAAAAATTGTCCCTGTCCCAAGACCGAAACTTTTGGACCCCCCCTTCGAAAATATCTATATGTGCCCTTGGTCAGAGGTCAGGTGGGGCATGACACAAATTTCCGAATGCATTTATATTTAACAACACTGGTTTCCACCATGGGTCCAAGACACCCGCCTGTAATGTCGCTATTATATGTAGATTAGCCTATTAATGGAGAATGTGTGTCAGGATGATCGCTAGAGCTCTACGAGCTGACAGCACAAAGTGACAAAGTGAGCCTATTAAAGACAACATTATCTGCAGTTATAGACCGCGCATGCAATGAGTCTGCAATAGGAGTCTTCGTCGATCGACGATTCTCAAGCTTTCAAATAAATAGGCCTGCCTATAGATCATATCATTCTATTTTAAAGACTTGAAAATACAGGAATATTATGTGGAACAGTCCTAAAATTTAAGAGCTGCTTTAAAGTTCGAAATCACCAAGTCGTCTGCAATGGTACTTTTACTTGGAGCTAGGCCTATAACTCTGTCAACCTATACGTAATTTAGCAAACAAGCATCTAGTTCTTTAAAAACTGACTTCGGTCTCACCTTGTAACCCAGATTGTCTATCGTGCTCGTTAATTTGATTAAACTTAGTCGACCAATTAAGATTTTTCGTAACTTGTGTTTTGTTATTACCTCTGCAAAAATTATTTCGTTGTTACAGATGGCCTTTATAGCGGAACCCTGCAGTTTCCTGAGGGTCGTATAGGTCTAGTTCTTTTGATCCTTTGTTATTATTTAGTCTGTTATCTCTACTGTACACAATAGTTTTTTCGGTGTCACTGCTGTAATAGGTTCAATAAGATTTATGGTCATGGCTATGGTACAAAAGCAACTCCAAGTTCTAAGGTAGATTATAAGTCTTCTAGACCACAAATGCCTTTAGACGTCGTTACGCCATGCTGTTATGTTCTATTTTGTCAATGCCTCTCAGAACACAATATTATTATTGCTATTTTTTTCCAGAGGTAAGCTTACTCGTGATCTCTCTAGATTGCAAAAATTAGAGGGGCGATACTCTGAAATGTTGCTATACAAACAGTATACGCGACTTTCAAACTGCACCTCAAGTTATATAGACAGAAAATCCAACGAGTAGAATAGCAACTAGGCTATAGGCCCTATATGTATATATATAAGCCACTGCTCGTACTTTGGCAGTACCAGTCCAAAGCATTGAGCAAGGAGGAGGGCGACACTAATCGTCTTTGACATGATACACAGAGTCGATAAACAGTAGCAAACAACAGAAAGAGATTCGCGAAAATCCCTGATGGGGGTTCCTCCGCCTCCGCCGCTATAGCACTGCTGCTCTTGCAGCTTCATCAACCGATATTGTCTCACCGGCGTCGTCGCAGTAAGAACCAGATTCTTTGATTTCTCTTGAGGAACGTCTGGATCGTCTTTGGCTACACGCTCTGCTCTGTCCGTTGCCCTATTAAGGAGATGTGCAGTTTGTACAGTCTTAGCTCTGCCAGGTCTATATATTTATGTAACATAAAGCCTCTATATGTTATCATAATACATGATTCTATCCTTAGCAGAGTTATCATGATATATATATATATAATTATATATGTTATATGCTGTATAATAATATAGGCCTATGGATGCATATAATTATATATTATAGGCTATATAACTGTATCATGCGAACTTCTTTTTATCGTTTGTATGTATGTGCACTTGTTGTAGCGCCCCTTCAAGCTCTCTCTACTCAGAGGCGCTCCCGAATGCAGAGCGGACACTGCATCGGAGTTTCACGCCGAAGCGCTGAGCAATTGTGAGTGAAGAACTTGCCCAAGGTACTTACGCGGCGAGGTGGATTCGAACCTCGAACCTTCCAGCTTCAAGGCAACGACGCCACCACTTCACCACCGCGCCCCACAAAAAACCATGTGCATAGTGGAAAAGACGCTATAGAAGTCATTGGATTAGCTTACACTTAGACTATATATATAATTATATATAATGTTTTGCCGACGATGCATAGACCTTAAACGTATAGACTCATTTGCAAGGTTACATAGGCCTGCAATTATAGGGCCAAGAAACAGAAAGTGGTAGGTATGGAGAATTCCTACTGTATTGGAAACTAACATACATGTACGTTGAAACAGTTCAACACTACAGTTCGATCTATGTATTAAATAGAAAGTAACAAGGAAAGGTTCTAAAGCAAAATTATCACTATAATAAATATATAAAGAACTATAATGGAAATATTTATTAATAGTGCAGGAATGCTGCAATGTATTTCTCATGGATTATTTGTCAACTTGCGTATATATATATAGCGCCTTTTCGAGCACGTAGAAACACAGAAACCACAGGCTGTTCAGATCTCAGAGCGCACGAGTTTGTATGTCGCTTAAAATTCTACGACGCCCAGACTAGAATTAAACTTCAGTTTTATAGCCTACGACGCTTCGTAAAATTTTGAATTCACTGTTGGTGTCATCTATCTATTTTTCGTGGTTATTTCCATGATTTGTATCCTTTTTAATATTTGAATTTACTTGTGTGCCAGCTGGGTTTGAAGTGGGTGGGAACGCGTGGGAACTCTTGGCTGGCGTTCCCAGTTCCCACTGCTCAACATGAATGGAACCGTGGAGGCATGCATGTGACGTACGTTCCAATAAAACTCTTAATCATTCGGCGTTCCCACTGCTCACCCATTCGGTGTTCCCACTGCTCACCCATTCGGCGTCCCCACTGCTCGCTCATTCGGCGATCCCACTGCTCGCCCATTAGGCGTTCCCACTGCTCACCCATTCGGCGTTCCCACTGCTCACCCATTCGGCGTTCCCACTGCTCGCCCATTCGGCGTTCCCACTGCTCGCCCATTAGGCGTTCCCACTGCTCACCCATTCGGCGTTCCCACTGCTCACCCATTCGGTGTTCCCATGTTCACCCAAACCACTGTGTACCCACTGTATGTCAGGGTTTTCAACCCATCTCGTTTCATCGTGGTTGTACAATGTACATGTATATTAGAGTGGTCCAAAAAAATGAACATTAAAATATATGAAAGGCATGTTGTTTTTTCTGTACATCTGGTACAGAAAACCCACAGTGCAAAATATTAAAACACTGTGACTCTATCTTCAGGTCACTCACAGCTGTCAAAATTTTAGCATACTAACTACATTGTAAACACTGCAATATAACTGGCAGGCCTCCAGTCAACGAGCACTGAGCCTTCCATTTTAGCTGTTAGCAATATTATTTAATTGCCAGTATGAAAAGCAGCTGCAATAAGTGTTTAATTGAATTCCAGTGTCTAATAAAAACTATCTTAGAATGCTGTCAGCATGTCACAATCAATGTCGGTTCAGAAAGTCGAATTTGACCACGAAGATTACGATGAAGCTTCGCCACCTATAGTACTGCTTATGTCTTTGCTCTTCGTCAGCGAGTCATTGAAGGTACTGATTGTTGCAGCTAATCTCAGAAATCTCTGTCACATCATTCACGACTTGGTCTGTAGGCCTACTTAGGAGGAAGATCCAACAACGTCTTTTTGATACAAAGAGATTTCATAAACCTCCGGCTCTCTGTTATTTCCTCTCCTTTTCCCCCTTAGGAACCTACCTCTTGCATTCTAGGTTCTTCTTCTTTACTTGTGTCTTGATTATTTCTTTTCTCATTCATTAACTGCTTCTTGGAGAAAAATAAGAACCCAGTAAGGTCAATTCCTAAATACCAGAAATGACGAATGAAATTAGTAAATGCCGCCTTAGTGATCTACTCATTTGCAGCATTGTGTTGGTCATCCAGGAGAGCTGCAGATCCCCTGTTAATAGACTTACAGAGGCACGAACTGTGCAAGTCTTCATGACCACGATGGCTGCATCTTGGCACTTTCTGCAGTCAGTTATTTTAGAGCCTGAAATGCATAGACTAGCGGACTGTTATGATGAAAGACCACTGTTGGTGATAAACATTTGAATTGCTGGATATCGGGTTCAGATGATGCAGCCATCACAACTGTCAACACTGTATCCAATATAGATTCTGTTGCGAGATGTCTGTACAAGCTAAATGCGACAGAAGCCAACAAAATACAACACCGAACAGTTAGCAACATCCGTAATGGATCCCATGGTGTGTTGGAAGCAGTAGAGTCAAATAACAGAGCTTCAATAGGTTTTTCCCATGTCCAATTGTCCATTCTTCAATGACCTTGGGAGCGACGTTGGTCATGGCAGCTCCAGTACCCAATGGAAGCTTTGGCACAGCAATGAGCTCATCGAATTTGATATTTGGACTGGAAACCAACAATTATTGACAAAAGGTCAACCCAGTGTGAGAATTGTGGAAAAATAACCGGGGGTTGAACCATGATTCACTTTTAATTGGGGTGTGAAAAACAGACTTTACTATGGGGCTCTAAGTAAGATTGAGGGCTGAAACGCCCAGTAATTCTCACCCTGGGTCAACCTATGCGCCCTCTTCTTTCTTCTGTAAGGTCTGCTACAATTACTTTACTATTCCAGAGTGAAACTAAGAGAGTATCTTCCTTCTTGACTTCGTGGATGAAGAAATCTCTCAGATTGACGCCATATTGGTTCACCTGTCAACCCTGGCATGCCAAAGTGAGCTTTGAGAAATAGACTTTGGCCATACAGTATTGGACTGCAAATAGGATGTGACTAGAAAGCCTGTTAAAAATAATGCTGTGGTCCAGCGTTGAAACCAGCTCAATTTATAGAACATCATCGGGGAACGTGCCCTAATGCTCCCTTCGAGTCTCCTAAGGGTAGGCCTATTTAAGTGTAGGCCTACTTATCAATGTTCTGAGAGGGACAATCAACAAATTTATGAAAATTGTTCTTGAAAACATCACTTTCCAGCCACATCAAGGTTGTCAGCAGCCTGATATTCAATGTAAAAATGCACGAAAAACCATTATATTTTGAACCCCATTTAGGGGGAGACCCCATGGTCAGATTTTTTTGGATTTTGGATATTTTATTCAGCAGCAATTTCTGAGGAAGAAACCGTTTAGAAAGCTTGTGTTACAATTTTTCCCAAGTCAAACTGCAAATTGCCTGGACTATCAATATATAACCCCAAACCCCAACTTTGATGCTCGTGAGTGACCCCTAAATATTACATTTTTGGCATAAAATTTCACACAGGTACTTTTTAGATCAAAATGAACAAATGTATCAACATGCCTCAAAAATCCCAAAGAAATTTTTTTTTACCATGCAATTTTGGACCAGTCTAATGTATATGGTTGTATGTTGTTGTAATATGCATGCTTGTATACAACGGTTGTATTCTATCAGGTATGAAGTTCCTCGGAAAAATTTCTCTACCAATAGGTGCCATAGGCCTATAAATCATCCATTGCAAAATTAACGGACCTTCCACTCATTGCATATACGACGATTTCTGTTCGCCCATTATTTTGACATGTCGATATATAATTATTCTTACGATAAACGACTTATTGAGCGTTAGATCACCGCGCGGTAATAACAGTGGATTGGATGCAATATTTCACGCGTCATATTATATATCATCGGCTTATAATCGCGATCAACGCCAGAACCGCTTGGATCTATTGCATCAATTAAACCTGACCTCGCTCGAGAGTAATCGAATCTGCCTGCGGCTACTGGAATCGCTTTTCGTAAACACGAATCCGATTAGCGATTATAAACGGAAAACTGTGCATTGCAGCTCAATATTATTCTTTCACAACATGTTAGGTTATCATTTGACGATTAACAAGGCACTTGAACTTGAACATTTAGTATGCTCATTTAGTATGTTCATTTAGTATGTATGTTCAGTTAGTATGTTCAGTTAGTATGCTCATTTAGTATGTTTTAGTATGTTCATTTAGTTTGTTCATCTAGTATGTTTCAGTATGTTCATTTAGTATGTTCATTTAGTAAATTCATTTAGTATGTTCATTTAGTATGTTCATTTTTAGTATGTTCAGTTAGTATGTTCATTTAGTATGTTTTAGTATGTTCATTTAGTATGTTTTAATATGTTCATTTAGTATGTTCATTCAGTATGTTCATTTAGTATGTTCATTTAGTATGTTCATTTAGTATGTTCATTTAGTATGTTCATTTAGTATGTTCATTTAGTATGTTCATTTAGTATGTTCATTTAGTATGTTCATTTAGTATGTTCATTTAGTATGTTATTGATGACCGTCGTTACATGCTATACTAAGGCTCACATGTCATGAAAGTTCACATGTTCATAAAGTTCGTATGCTCACGTGTTGCGGTTCAGTATGTTCATACTCACGTGCTTCATTGATGACCAATGTTACATGCTACTAAGTTCACATATTATGAAAATTCGCATGTTCATAAAGCTCATTATTTATGCTCGTGTGTTGCGTTTCATGCAGTATTATGAATTTTCATTATTAATTCTAGGTGGCAACATTTGCGAGTAAAAACACGAAACTTGCCTATATCAACGCATTGTGCAGCTAGTGCTCCATTGCAAAAAGATACTGCTCTATAGACTGCATCAGTGAGCACTGAGCAGTTGCGCTTCGCTCTTCACACAGCCAGGATGTGCTTCGTTCTGCGATGTGGTTGCCATGGGATCATTTCGTTGTCCAACTCTCCCACACACTTCTAAACTTGACTCACGTCAATGATTCTCTGTCGTTGAACCATGCATCGCTCTGGCGCTATATATTTTCTACTCAAATTCACTCTGCAGTGCTACTTTCTATGGCTAGGCACAGACATCGTTTCCAACTGACTGGCTGCGTATACACAAATGCCACTGTCAAGATATATAAGACGCTTGATATACAATTTTATATATATATATAAGTGTTCATTTCATTTAATTAGCCTAGATAATGTTCATGGGTTCTAATATAACCATCGGAAAAAACGTTCCAGGTTTCAGATTCGACTTGATGTCGAGTTTCTATTCAATTCAATTCAATTCAAAATTCAAATTATTCAATTGGTTTATCGATTCGAAAAAACGAAGCAACTTAAATTCATAATAATAAAACACAATGCACAAATGTAATTTCTGCAGTGATCTGTTGTTCTGATAAACTACATAGGCCTATACTGGAACTCCAACAGTAGACCTCTATACAGACATGTTTTTCCATCTGACTATATAATGGCTGCGTTTATATGCGAGTATAATAATTGTGGCGCCGCACACCGAAATGAGCATTAAGTCGGAGATTACACATCAGAGATATTAGATAAATAGTATTTTTTAATTTTTTTATAAAAAAATTTAAAAATGTAAAAAAAATTGTGAAAAAAATTTTGAACTTTTTTCCAAAAGACAAGTAGCCAAGCTATTATAATGCTCCTGATATGCAAATTATTATTCTTAATTAATTAAATTTAATTAATTAATTAATTTAATTGGATCACTTTTTTCCTTATATCTTCGGCTAGAATTAAGCTAGAGCAATAATTTTTGTGTCATTTTGACGCCTGAGACAAGGCCTTTGAAATGATGTATCAAACGCAATATTTTTGAAAATCAGCTTAATGCTCATTTCGGTGTGCGGCGCCACAATTACGAGTCTACTTGAGAATTTAACAACTGTGCCTTACGTGGATGAATATGACTGAAACCAGAGGCAGGAACGGATTTCCTGTCCACGAAAGACCTTCATTAAATGCGATGTTTCATAGATGTCATTAGACCTATTACAGATCTAGCGCTTATCCCCAACAGAACGTGCTCTCGCGATATATATTTTCATTCCATTTCGAGCGACGATTCAGTCAATATTTCTCGATAATTTGTCCGACTCACCTCTTTAGGACTCAACGATGTTCACTTTTACTTTTAATTGTGCAATTATCTAATGGAGATATAGAACTCGATGCAGGCAAATTTCTACATCATGGCGTTTTATTTCGAATCGTACAATTATATGATGCACTCAAACAGCATCTAAGAACAATTACGGACTGGCTCGTATACCTGAGTCATCACCTGGGTGCCGTCAGCTCTTGGAGCTCTGGCGACATTCATGATGTATCCTCTCCAGTGTCTCCTCTCTCTTGTCGCCTCTCTCAGCTCCTCCAGGCTCATGCCAGACTTTTCCTGTATATCGCTGCTTTACTTCTTGAATACATCATGAATTTTACCTGAGTCATAGGCCTCATAAAAAAAACGTAAAACCTCCGTCGCCATTGCAATGTAGAGAGGTGCTGAATGCATGGATAATAATTATATCTCTAAATACATTAGTAGTTCGCGAGTTTCAGCGTTAAAAACGACATACTTATAACAAAACAGGGAGTACTTACATACAGCAGCTCTGGTGTTGCAACGGATCGCAGTTTGACGAGATTCGTGTTAAAGTCCGCGTTGAAAATGCAGTCATCGCTTAGACAATAGAGTGCGTTGCTCTCTGATGCAGAACGCAGTCCGCAATGTCAGTCAGGTGCAACGAAAACCGGTCAGCTATCACCATCTTCATCAACATCATCATCGGCGTTCCGCATCTATCGTACGATCGGTGCCAATGCAGCCGATTGCACCAGCACGCGGCCATATATAGGCTTCGACGCGCTGCTCCGTGTAAAGCAGACGTTGCTGGTACTGATGCTGATGGTGATGATGGTCATGCTGCTGCTGCTGATGATGATGTCAACCGCTCCTGTGTAATAGGTCACTTATGATGACTTGCACACGAACAGTGCACGCTTATGCTGCAGAATACCAAATGGCTAATCTAGACGGTGCAAACTGTTATTGATCAGCATATGAAAGGAATGCAAGTTAAGATCGATTGCGAGAAGCATAACTATAGGCAACACCGACCCCCCCTCACTCGTTCGCCCAACTATTTGGTCTAAATACCGAACGTCTCGCCATGAAAAATACAAATAGAAATTAAACTGCTTCTAGGATAAATAAGAAGCCCTAATTTATCGGGGCTCCTGTCCTTTCTGGATATCCAGAAGTCCGTATAGACCTACCATTTTCTTTGTACGCAATGCCAATTACTTCAACGCATCTGGATAAATAAAAATGAATGATTGATTGGCTAATCAAAAACTGTCAAATAGTGATTGAGAACTGTCACTGAGGTTTGCTTTAGTCCATCGTGGCTAGCGTGCTAGAACATCAATCAATCATTTATTTTGAAACCAATCATGTCTTTTACAGTTATACAATTGCAATCACATATTTATAGGAGAATGGCCACAAGGATAGACCCTGAAGGGATCACTGATCCCGCTGATAGGGACACTTACGTAATATAAACAAAGGTATACAATGGCCGACAATTATTGCTTTTATGTAAGACAGTGAATGATTATACAATTAGACCTACTTACGGTAACTTAACTAAATTAGACAGTGCAAACTCTTAACTAAATAAGGAAGAATAAAAAATTTAAAAAATGATAAGTGAAAATAAAGTATGCGAGTGGTTTAAAACACAAACATTATGATGCATCATCACATATTGTTGCTAACACCGACTAAAATAATGAGAGCGTAACTTTTTCTTAAGCAATGATAATGATAGAGATTGTCCGATTTCTGGTGGGATTTTATTCCGTATTGAAGGACTCTAATAGAAAATAGACGGGAATTAGTGCGAGCAAAGATGCATCTGAAGGACGTCGAATTTCTTGTTGAATTAGAATGGATATGAGAAGCAAGATTGAAGAATCCCCTGAAAGCAGGAGGAAGCAAATCGTGGTCAAAGCGGTACATAAATTCTCCCGATTGACATGGTTTAATCTGCTCAAATTTTAACATGTTAAGATCACAAAATAATGAAGTAGTATGCGATAAATATGCAGTACCAGCCACTGTACGAATTACTCTTTTTTGGAGTATTATCAGTCTATGCAGTCTAGTAGTGTAGTTAGACGCCCATATTAGATTACAGTATGCTAAGTATGGATACACAAGAGAATAATATAGTTTTAAACGAATAGGGGAAGCAAGAGGTATGCAGTACGTGCTATTATCCTGTATTTTTAGCACTTTTTTGGGGAAGTACATTTTATATGATCTACCCATGTTAAATGCTGATCAACATAGACTCCCAGAAATTTTGTGGACTCTACCATAGAGAGATGAGAGCCATTAATACTTAGTATGGAAAGCTGAGAGGGACAAGGTTTCCTATGCGACCTAAATAGGATATATAGTTCGTTTTGATAAGATTTAGTGTAAGTTTGTTGGCTCAAAACCAATCTGATGCTATAGCGTCAGCTACGTATTTAGGCTACTACTTGACAGGATTTCCTGTGAACTATGAGAAGACTTAACTATAGAAGTATAGAAGACATTATGAACTATAGAAGACATTAGCATCGTCAGCGAACAGTAACCTATGAAATACAATTTAGAAGAAATATTGGGAGGTCATTTATATAGCCTAAATTAGAAATAGCAGGGGGCCCAGGTCATTTATATAAATTAGAAATAGCAGGGGGCCCAGGTCATTTATATAAATTAGAAATAGCAGGGGGCCCAGGTCATTTATATAAATTAGAAATAGCAGGGGGCCCAGGTTAGAGCCTTGTGGTAGATCTACTCCTTATTTGATTGCTTTTGTTTTTAATTATTGGCACGTCGTTGACGAGATTGAGCGGATAAAAAAGTCTTCGCACTATGTTCGCGGCAACTGGTTTCAGCTATTGTACGTTATCTGGCACCTAAGCGGTAATAAAAAATCCAAAGTTATTTGTTGATATCTGATCCCGTCTTTTGAGCAATATGTCTTTAAAAATCGAAAATTTCTTTTCACTGCACGGCATTGGTTTGCGCACTGAAATGATACACTGCGTTTGCAAACAGTTATGATTATATATGATAAACCGTGCACTGAAGAATTATAGGCTACACAATTCGGTCGATTTTACGCTAGATGGCTCGCAATTTTCAGCTATGGGTCTTGCCACAGAGAGCAGGAAGAATAGCCTACTCTGAACCGGCTTGGACCTTCTCTGAAATGGCAGAACAATTGATGTGACCACAACAGGTAGTCCAAATGCCTCGCAATATCTAGACCACTTTTTCTCTCTTGGTCTTTCGCGCTGGGAGCGCCTCTGAATAGTGCGCGCTTCGAGAGACGCTAAATAAATTTATAGATGCAATACAATACAATACAGTAACTATAGCAGCTGCGACATCAGCAGATTAACGCGAGCGCTTTAAAACAGGCAACAAATAGTCGCTGTGTATAGTAGTAAATCAAAGAACTTCCTGTTGAATCCGTTTTTCA
>CATKHU010000081.1:47500-51268 GCA_949752735.1 Lumbricus terrestris
TTTTTCCCATCGTTTTTTATCGTTTTTTTCCGATTTTTATGTAACTTTATTTTGTCTAATATTATTTTCCTTAATTTAATTTTTGTCTGATATTCCATACGTTTTCACCGTACTCTCAAGGATGCAGCTAATTATAGGGCCTTTATGTAATTATTTAAGTCATAATTTTGAAAAATACATTTGGAAGATCCCTACAAGAAATGAAATTTGAAAGAGTTATTTTGATATAAAATTCTTGGACCTATAATTAATATTTATAAGTTACAATTTTAGGTACAAATGTACAATATATAATTTAGTACACATCTGTGGTTTTTGCTTCTGATTAGATTTTAATTGTTATGTCGATCAGCATAAGCTTATAATGTGGACTTATGTCTACGATTTAAATTTGAAAAGATTTCAATACCTTTAATTTGTCCGAATTTCTTATTAAACCAAAGTTATAAGAAAAAAACCGTGGTAGATTAATGTTACCTATACCAATTATTTTGGCCTAATAATAAAGTTGTGTTATTTGCAGTTTCTTGATAAAATTGCATGAGCAAGGTCTTTAAGCTGAAAATTAAATTTCAGATGCAACAAAGGTAAATTATTTTCCGTTTCCGTTTTTATCGTTTTTTGGTCGTTTTTTATTATTTAAAAAAACCGACGTTTTTTCCCGTTTTTTATTTTATTTTCATCGTTTTTTTACATCTATGGTCACATGACTCCGTTCGAATCCACGACAAGGCGAGCACATCTTCGATTGAGAGTTTTCCTTTGTGCCTTACAAATAGGTTTACTAAGATAGACTACCAGTGTTTAATCTAGTCCCCTTCCTCTGGGGGGGGAATTGGGGTTTCTGGGGGGGGAGACATTTGAACGTCCGAAGGACGCTCGTGATGCGCGTAGCACCGAGACTGGGAGAGGGAGGGCTATGGGAAAGGGAATACGCCTCTCCACATTAGAAACTTTTTGAATTTCCACATTGCAATGGCAGCATTTTAAGGGTCATCTTAACAAAATAGCTGTACTTTTTCAGTGACCCATTAGAAAATTTTTGGATTTCCACATTGCAATGGCACCATTTTAAGGGGTCATCTTAACAAAATAGCTGCACTGTTTCAGTGACACATTAGAAACTTTTTGAATTTCCACATTGCAATGGCAGCATTTTAAGGTGTCGTCTTAACAAAATAGCTGTACTTTTTCAGTGACCCATTAGAAAATTTTTCGATTTCCACATTGCAATGGCAGCATTTTAAGGTGTCGTCTTAACAAAACAGCTGTACTTTTTCAGTGACCCATTAGAAAATGTTTGGATTTCCACATTGCAATGGCAGCATTTAAGGTGTCGTCTTAACAAAACAGCTGTACTTTTTCAGTGACCCATTAGAAAATTTTTGGATTTCCACATTGCAATGGCACCATTTTAAGGGGTCATCTTAACAAAATAGCTGCACTGTTTCAGTGACCCATTAGAAACTTTTTGAATTTCCACATTGCAATGGCAGCATTTAAGGTGTCGTCTTAACAAAACAGCTGTACTTTTTCAGTGACCCATTAGAAATTGTTTGGATTTCCACATTGCAATGGCACCATTTTAAGGGGTCATCTTAACAAAATAGCTGTAATTTTTCAGTGACCCATTAGAAAAATTTTGGATTTTCACATTGCAATGGCACCATTTTAAAGGGTCATATTAACAAAATAGCTGTACTTTTTCAGTGACTTATTAGAAACTTTTTGAATTTCCACATTGCAATGGCAGCATTTTAAGGGGATGTCTTGATAAAATAACTACTTTTTTACTGACTTATTAGAAACTTTTTGAATTTCCACATTGCAATGGCAGCATTTTAAGGTGTCGTCTTGACAAAATAGCTGTACTTTTTCAGTGACCCATTAGACACTTTTTGAATTTCCACATTGCAATGGCAGCATTTTAAGGTGTCGTCTTAACAAAATAGCTGTACTTTTTCAGTGACCCATTAGAAACTTTTTAAATTGTCACATTGCAATGGCAGCATTTTAAAGTGTCGTCTTAACAAAATAGCTGTACCCTTTCAGTGACTCATTAGAAACTTTTTGAATTTTCACATTGCAATGGCAGCATTTTAAGGTGTCGTCTTGACAAAATAGCTGTACTCTTTCAGTGACCCATTAGAAACTTTTTGAATTTTCACATTGCAATGGCAGCATTTTAAGGGGTCATCTTAACACAATAGCTGTACTTTTTCAGTGACCCATTAGAAACTTTTTGAATTTCCACATTGCAATGGCAGCATTTTAAGGTGTCATCTTAACATGATAGTATCATATATTATAGTAATAAAATAATGTCATTATAATCATATAATAATAAATAATATCACGATATATTATAACACTTCATGCAAAACAATGATGAAAGCAGTAACTAAAAACCAATATCATTTCGTCAAATTTTTCTGGGGGGGAAATGTCAATCCTGGGGGGGGGGGGGAAATTTCCCCCCCCCCAGAGACGTCTAGATTAAACACTGATAGACTACTAATCCTTCACAATTAAGGTCAGACGACCTTGAGAATGATAGCAACCCGATCGTCCTGCAATGTTTGAACTCTAAGCTCCTTGACTAATACGCTACCCTAAAACCCAATCATGAACACATCGATCACGTCTCTACGATTTGCAGTTCCCGAGACACTCGATCTGGGGTAAAATCACCCCCTCAAAGGGGCGGAATACGAAGTCTGACTATTATAGCTTCCGGCATGAGGGTAAAACTACAGATGTTATGATTGAGTCAAGAAGTCATCGCCGCGGGTATTTGGTCTGTTCAGCGACCTTATAGGAAGAATGCAATTCCACGGTCCTATTGCCGTTGGCTGATGAATATTGACACTGGCAGAGATATATATTGCCACTGGCTGGTGCATGTTGCCACTGACAAATTGCCACAGGCAGCTGCCGAATGCTGTGCCAAATGGAATGAACGCGAAGTCAAGACAATATCGTTATTGTTGGTTTTACTGCTGGGATCGATTCCAATATTTAGGAAACGAGAGATAATAATATGCTGAGAATAAAAGCTATAAGATATCTGTGATACCGTGAGAACGTTAGCTGGTGTGGTGTACGTCATCGTGTGGAAAGAAACGATATTTTTCTTAAGGCAACAGCCACGAGTGCTGAATCCCATTCTGAAGACATTGCCTTATAACATGTCTATCGCATGGGGGCGCTACATAAACCGACCAAAGTAGAGGTATACACTCTACGATGGAATATAAATTAATCCCCACCACTGTTCGCACTCTGACAGTGCTAGTCCCAAGCTTGGATAAGGAAGGAGGGTGACTATATATAGTGATGTTTGAGACAGACAGACAGAGTCGACAAACAGAGTTGGAACTATACTACTATATGCCCAACTCTTATCCTTAGCGCATCTTCCGCCTAGTGGCGCCACTGTTGTGCTCTGCATATATATATATATATATATATATATATATATATATATATATATATATATAAATAGTCATGGGCGGAGTTTATCAGGAGCTGGGGGGGCTAAGCCCCAAGAAGACCCAGTCATTTTTTACCGTGCAAATGGTATCGCTTTTCTGGCTTAGTCCCCCACCCCACGTGAAACTTAAGAATGACTAAAAAAAGGTCATCAACTTTTTTGGGCCGGGAAAATATTTCTCGGCGACGCTCGTTTTCTAGACCGAGTCTGAGACCCAAAAAATGTAGCCCCTCCAAGAACGGAAACCAAACTCCGCCCATGTATATATAGGGAGT
>CATKHU010000082.1:0-18713 GCA_949752735.1 Lumbricus terrestris
TGTCCTGTCACGTTCATTAGGGGTGACAATAAATTATACACAAAAGACGTGAGGCCGTGTGTAGACCTGTGGATAGTGTGTAGGTCTGTGTATACTTCTATGCGTTGCTCAGATCATCCATTCGTCTTAATTTTCAAATTTTCTTCACCGCTTCCCTTCACTCTGAAGCGATGTCGATTTCCAATCATTTCTCATCCATGTTAAATTACCATCAACATAATAATATCTAAGGGTCAAACATTTCGATGCCTATTTCTTCATGATTATTACATCGACCAGTTACATCACAGTTAGGACACACAACATTGCATCAATGTGCATCTCATCCTCTATATACAGTGGCGTAGCCAGGAATTTACGATGGGGGGGTCGGGTTTTTATGGCCTGGCCGGATACCCTTTCTGACACCAACCCAGCAGTACTACAGTAAATAAAAAGGGAATAAAGTAACAAAGGGAATAAAGTAAGAAAAACAATTGTTACTCAAGCAAATGTTTTGTTTTTCTTATTTCAGTGGATAAATAACCTTTAAAAAAACTTTTTACCTAGGGTCAATGGGGGTTTAATCCCCGAAACTTCCTTTGTCTACGCCACTGTCTATATATGTCTGCTTATCTCGATGTTTTTGCACACTAGATTATAAATAGCCTAATTAAACGGAGTAATCTCTTGTCTGCAAATGCTATTCATAGTTGGAGGCTATATAATAATTATTCACCATTGATTCTATATAATTATATGGTTTCCGTGCTAGAAACACTTCTCAAAACAATTAATGCGCTAAGAATAAACTCCGATGAATTCTGTACCTGTTTGAAAGAGACCAATTCAACCGTTCTACGGAAAATTAGCTTAACCTGCATCTGCGTCCAACTTGTCTCCTTTCGACTCAGCTCCCCCTCCTCACCGCCACCAACAATATATTTATATTCTTCGTTGAATGACTTCAACATCGATTGTGTTTTTGATGTTCAATAAACGTCAAATCGTCCGAATTCATAAAGGAGAGACATTCACAACAGCAGCAATGCAGCACACACATGTACATGTACACACATGTACAGTTGTACAGTTGTACACAGACTGCAGTAAACGGGTTTCTCGGCGAATTCAACGTCCGCTTCAATCGATGTCAACCATGATTTACTGTATACCACCATCGCCACCGCCACCACCACCACCACCACCACCACAGTCAGTCGCAGGTGTCGTCAGATATTCACGCATCACCCGTTCGTCCGCCTCCTCCTCACTGTCCTCCTCCTCTTCCTCCTCCACATCCTCCTCTTCCTCCTCCTCTTCCACGTCCTCTTCCTCCTCCTCCTCCTCTTCCACATCCTCCTCCTCTTCCTCCTCCACATCCTCCTCTTCCTCCTCCACTTCCACGTCCTCTTCCTCCTCCTCCTCTTCCACATCCTCCTCCTCCTCCTCCTCCTCTTCCTCCTCTTCCTCCTCCTCTTCCACGTCCTCTTCCTCCTCCTCCTCTTCCACATCCTTTTCCTCCTCCTCCTCCTCCTCCTCCTCCTCCTCCTCCTCCTCCTCCACATCCTCCTCGTCCCCCTCTTCCTCCTCCTCCTCTTCCACATCCTCCTCGTCCCCCTCCTCCTCCTCCTGCTCTTCCACGTCCTCTTCTTCTTCTTCCTCCTCCTCCTCCTCCTCCTCCTCCTCCTTCCATGTATAGCCATGCATCCAAAAAATCGCTACACACAGTCAATTATTTACAAGACAACCTAATTGTCATTCATGGTACTACGACGAAACACTGGGCTTGGCTTCGGTGGGAGGGGCTGCGGGGTGCAGGGAGGGACCTAACCCTACAGCTGGCGATGATCCGCTGACTTTGTATCTGATCAGAACACACGGAGGAAACGCTGACTCGGCGTTGACAGGAATTTCCAGGAGAGTAAAAAAGACAATGGAAATGAAATGAAGAAGTTTTGTCTTTTGCTGGATGGGACTCATTTCCTGGATGTTGACCTTTCTACAACTTGACCTTGGAGTGTCATTGGCTGGTTCATAAAACAATGGCGCCATAGAAGCTGCTAATCATTAATAATATTAATAATTTTTATGGCTGAGATGTCAAATACAGATTGACGACTGATGAGTGATTTTATGCAACTTTTACCATCTGCTATAATTTTACAGTATAACTTTCGACTTCTACGTCTAAGAAGATGACCTATACATCTTCCATCTGACCTGGGTCTATAACTAGGTTTTGAATGGACCTGGAATTGCACATTATCATCCGCCCCGGATCCTATCTCTATCCTCACCAGCATATCTTTTTCAAGAATCTCTATATATATATATACCCTGACATATCTTCTCTCCACTGCCGTTTTTCCGTCTCCCCCATCAAACTTAACGAAACCCTCCTTAGCAGCTTGCCTTCCTCCATCCTTTGTTCCCATGACAACCGACCGGACTTGAATTATTACTTGGCATATTATCTTTGGACAACCTCCTGACGTGACGCAGCGAACTTAACGCCTTCTCTTGAAACGTAGATTCTCAGATGCATGCGATCGATTTCGTTTGGATCATACGAATCCCGACGGAATTTCAGAGTTTATAAATCCATGGACGATTAAGAATCTTAGTTAACGATAACGATCCTGCAGAGAGTTTCAGAGGTCGGTTGGTAGAAGGGACGATGGGTCCGTCACTTCCTCTTCATTACCAGAGCCTCGTTGGTTATAGTCACATGCACTCGAGCTGTGGTTGGTTGATTGGTTGATTGATTGGTTGATTGGTTGATTGATTGGTTGATTGATTGGTTGATTGGTTGATTGATTGGTTGATTGGTTGGTTACCCCTAGTCATAGGCGTACGAGGCGGGGGTCCAGGGGGGCAAATGCCTCCCAAATTTCGGGCAAATGTGTTTTTCGGGCAAAAGAGGCATGGTCGGGAAAAAAAATTTCGGAATTTTTTTTCGGGCAAAACAGGTACGGGAGGAATTTTTCGGGCACGCAGGGGGGGAAGTCGTCAGATTTTTCGGACGGGAAAATCGTAAGAAAATGATGACTTAAAAAAAAGGTCGTCAGATTTTTCGGACGGGAAAACCTTAAGAAAATTTTAAACCCTAAGAAAATTTTAAACCCTAAGAAAATTTTAAACCCTAAGAAAATTTTGGGCAAGGTCGTCAGATTTTTCGGGGGAAATTTTTTTTTTGCCCCCCCCGCTGCCGAAATGTCCCGTACGCCTATGCCCCTAGTTATGTCCATCTCGAAGACAGCAGCATCATGTACTGTCCCGAAACTTCTGATCTGGTCGGACTATATACGCGGCTCCTAATTATTGGAGCGAGCAGCAGTGGCCGGAAAACGGAGCAGAGTGGAGTGCAAGGAAGAGGAGTGGGTGTATCCATGGGAGGAAGAGCGGAATACGGATCTGATTGTGAATATGTGGATGGATTGATCCCATGGTGTATGTTACGCTGTCGTCAGACGATGTCTCCCACGGGTCAGCTTCATCAACGCTCATTACGTGTAGGCCTATACTGAGTGCATGAGCCTAACGAGAAGGTGCATGGCTCATGTACGTACATATATATATATGTACATATATATGTATATATAGTATATATTATATGTGTGTATGTATATGGGGGAGGGGGTGGCAGCGCAATGGATAACACGCTGGCCAAGAGTGCGAGAGGTAGCGAGTTCGAGCCCCCGTTGGGCGGATTTGCTTTGTAGGCTGCTATTAGCGCCGTGTAACTGCAAACCTGTTGTCTGTTCTGTTAGTGTAGTTACCGTAAGTTTAATTAAGATTAGGCCTACTGCATAACTTGCAAATGTACAGCGCAGTGTGTCTTGCAGGCGCTTCATTAAAAGAAAGGTTATTAGATTATTATTATATATACAGATGTATATATATATATTAATTGTAGGCCTATACAGGAGTGCAGCTGGCAGTGTCGTCCATCATATATATATACAATTATATATATATATAATATATAGGCTACAAAAGTATGCATGAGACACACGCGGCTATAATTGTGCATGCTTTGGTTCCAATTTAACTATAATATTATATAATTATATATAGTTCTCAATTATCCGTTTCAGACATCAGTCGATGACGTCCACTGCGCATTTATCCTCAATATATGTATATATATATATATATATATATATATATTATATATATATAATATACAACAGTATTTACACACGTATACATGTATATATATATATATATCCCCACAAAACTCTCACTCTAATGGCCTTCTTTCTTTCCTTGTATTTTTCATTTTCCTTGCCTCCCCTCCACAAAAGTTTCTCTCTAATGGAATTTGTCTTCAGAGCGTCGCCCATCGAGAGATATACATGTAGGCAGCTATCACCTGGCCGAACAGACAAACAGACCTGGCTGGTTAGACTGACATTCAAAGATATATCCTGCAGTGTGAGAGACAGAGAAAAAGAGAGAGACAGGGAGAGAGAGAGACAGGGAGACAGAGACAGGGAGAGAGTGAGTGAGTGAGTGAGTGAGTGAATGCAGTTACTCGACCGATATCCATTTGCAGACAATGTCCCACCATTTGAGCGAATTCGGAGAATTGAAGCGTTGCACATCGTATATATAAATATATATATATACCCACATTTCTGCATTGCATTGGATGGAACAGCGGAATAGCACTTATAGGAAGAAGAAGAAGAAGCGAGAGTCGCCCTCTGTTCCACCATCTCCACCCTCCCTCTCTCCCTCCTCTCCCTCCTCCCTCCTCCTTCCCATCCTCCTCTACAGCAGATGATATTATGCTTAAGTCTTCCATAGAATCCACCACACAACCACAGTTATCAGTCGTCAGCTGAGAGATCTGGAAAATCGGACATAATAACTAAAAGCATCAGAGACCAAATTGTACAACTGAACGCACCATGGGCGGAGACCTAGGGGGGGACAGGGGATGGTCCCCCCAATAAAAGTGTTGGGGGGACGGCCCATGCATTTGTCTCCCCCCCCAATGTTTGAGCGTCAAGACTTATTTTGGCGGCGAAAATAGAAAATTTCGTCGAGATTTGGCCGGATGACTAAAAAAAAAAAAGGTCATCAACTTTTTTGGCGGCGAAAATAGAAAAAAAATTTCCCAGATTTCGCCGGTCGTCAGAAATTTTTCGGAAGATTTCGCGTCTTTCCGTCCCCCCCCAATTCTCGGCCCAGGTCTCCGCCTATGGAACGCACGATATAAAAATGGTAGTACACATCATGTACACTAGTTGTGTACAATACACGAACTGCACGCATGACCTACAGGGTGCGCCAAAAAAGTAATCCCCTACGGCTTTTTATCAATATCTTGGCCAAAAACAGAAATTTTTCAAATCCAGTTTTACGGGCTTGAAGGTAATTCATATCTACATACAATAGCCAAATTTCAAAGTCATATGTGAAACAGAACAAAAGTTATATCACTTTTAGTGAGGCGACCCACCGGTTTTTGACGATTCAAAAACGCGACGCAACGAAAAGTAACAAAAAACCAATCTAATTATTCTGGCCAATATCTTGGCCAAAACTAAGAATATCGAAATGAAATTTTACAGGCTTAAAGACAATTCATATCTGCACATGGTGGTCAGATTCCATCAAAATATTTCAAACAGAACATAAGTTATACCACTTTTAGTGAGGCCACCCCCGTTTCTTGACGATTCAAAGACGTAACGCAGGAAAAAGTAGCAAAAGCACGATTTTATTAAGTCTCATCGTAAATAATTGTTATCAAATAGCCTTGATATTGCCAGATGATCATTATTGTTACTATTTAAAAAAGAAACAGGGCACCAGCGTAGCTGCGCGCCACTGAGAAGTCACTTAGCAAGATGACGATCAAATTGCATGGTAAATAAGGAATCTATCAGCTTAATCAACAGGTCCATCAAGAACTTTGCAAAGAGACTCAAAAGAAGTTTTGGCACGGGTGGTGGGCGCATTGAGCACAAGTTGTGAAGCACTACCAAGGTCATTTGACAACAGTTATTTGAGATGAGACTAATAAAATCGTGTTTTTGTTACTTTTTGTTGCGTTTCGTTTTTGAATCGTCAAAAAACGGTGGGTGGCATCACTAAAAGTGATGTAACCTTTGTCCTGTTTGAAATATTTTGATGAAATCTGAGCTCCAAGTGCAGATATGAATTGTCTATAAGCCTGTAAAATTTCATTTCGATATTCTTACTTTTGGCCAAGATATTGGCAAAAAACCTAATTTTTGTTGCCCTTCGTTTTTGAATCGTCAAAAAACGGTGGGTGGCCTCCCTAAAAGTGGTCTAACTTTTGTTCCGTTTGAAATATTTTTTTGTAATTTGACCTTTGTACGTAGATATAAATCTCCTTTAAGACTGTAAAGTTTCATTTAAAAATTCGTATGTTTGGCCAAGATATGGGCTAAAAACCGTAGGGGATTACTTTTTTTGGCGCACCCTGTATACAGTCTGTCCCAATGATACTTTATTATACCTGCCAATACACGCGGAAAAAATATCACACACACACACACACACACACACACACACACACACACACACACACACACACACACACACACACACACACACACACACACACACACACACACACACACACACACACACACACACACACACACACACACACACACACACACACACACACACATATATATATATATATATACACACACGCGCACGCACACACACGCACACATACACGCATATATTATATGAGAAGTTTATCTGATCAAATTCTTGCACGTAGACTGCATGTGCGCAAAATAACACGCATGGAGAGAGTCTTCGGAATATATATCATGGAAGAAGATCAAATCTGCATTATTCTGTTGCTTGCGTATAGTTCTACTACATGTATAGCAGCTGCAGTGGTAGTTTAAAAAAAAAATTATCAATACTCAGTGTGATAGCATCGATTAAAATGATTTGCTATTACTTTCTATCCCATTTAAATGAAGATATAATTAATATTAGCGTGCATGCAGTGGGTAAAACCATTTGATTCTATAATATTAGTGTTTATCTCTGTATACAGTAAACGATAATAATACGCAGATGACAATTTCTGCATCTCTGCTTTTCGTTCAGCTGCAGGCTATGGTATTCGCGGTGCTATATACATGCACTAGTATCTGGAGTTATCAGATATCCTGTGTGTATGTGTGTACATAATTATGAGGGCGTTTGTGTCAATTGTGTGCCTCTGTGCGTGTTTGTGTGCGTGTGTCTGTGTGTGTCTGTGTGTCTGTGTGTGTGTGTGTGCAATGCTCTAATAAATGGCTGCTTCGTCTAAATCAAATCACTGAGATTCAGATCCGAGCGAAATAGAAAGAGAGAGAGAGAGAGAGAGAGAGAGAGAGAGAGAGAGAGAGAGAGAGAGAGAGAGAGAGAGAGAGAGAGAGAGAGAAAGAGAGAGAGAGAATGCATGGGAAGATATACATGAGGCGAGGAAGGAGAGAGGGAGAAGGAAAGAAAGAATGATGGAGGGAGGAAAGAATGGAGGAAGGGAGGGAGGGAGTGACGGAGGGAGACTGAATAAAGTAGGGATGGAAAGAAGAACGGATGGATGGAGGGAAGAAGGGAGGTGGAAGCAATGAAGGGAACGGAAGGGGGAAAAGATAGGGAAGCAGATTTGGTGGGAGAACTGGAGTTTCAAAGAGTTGGATGAAAGTAAGTAAGCAAGTGGCTTATTAATAATGCACGTAAATGCTCACATTGTTGCTAAATAGATTACTAATGCAGAAAGAGCTACATTTGTTGGATGAGGGAAAGCTATTATAGCATCGGGTCTATAGGACATTAACCTTGTACATTACCCTCTGCATTAGGTACACCTGCTATTCATTATCCTCTGTCATTGCCCTCCGTAGGATATATTTCTCTGCCATTACCCCTCCCCGCATTTAATACGTGTTAGGTTGCATCTTATGTGCCTGATCCCTGTCTACATTTTGGTTAAGTAAACTTTGCAAATCAAGTGATTAGTGTTCATGAAGAATTAATTATTTAGCAATATCGTCGAAGGTTGGCATCGAAAATGCAATATAGCCTATATATATATATATATATATATATATTCATGGAGAAATGAGAAAGGAACAGAACAACCTAAGGCAAGCTGTATATAGTGTATATGAATAATTGTATTTCGTTAATTATCAGCTAATTCCATTGCATTTTTGACAAGTCATCGACCGACAAAGAGGTGTAAGTAATATAGGCATCAAAGAGGACAAAATGTATAATATAGACATCAAGACCAGTTCTTGATCTAGGTCAATGATCAGAAAAAGATAATCAGACGACCTTGTTAAATAATAACATTGTAATAAGTTTATGGAGTATAAGAACTGATTTTAGGCATCGTGCATGGCTGCGTGGCTAGAGTTTACACTTCTATATCAACTACGAGCCTCAGTTTGAAATGAATTCTTGGCTGAACAGGAAGCCTGTGCAAAGATTCAAGCGTGTGTTAATTTTTTGAAGCATTATGCATGAGTCAATTAGTTCTGGATCCTCTGCAGTCTCAGCAAGTTTGACATCTTGACCCCTAATAATTCTGCATATGTCACTAAAGAGCAGAATATTTGCTACGATGACTTACAACTGCGGTCGACACAGCCAGTGTGAGATAATGGTATATATACGATTACGATTAGACCCTGACGACCTGCTATAGATTATACCTTCTATAGGTGTGTAGTACCACAGCACGACATCGTGTCTATATGCCACTGTTGGTGCTTTACTGTGCATGCATTGACCTTCCTGTTAACGCGTGCAGAAAACTTACATGCTCGATACACTGTATATACTATATATATATATATATAGTGCATACTGATCGGTGTCGGATTAACAAAATAATGTGGCGACCCTGTTAAATGGGACAAGACCACAGAATCACAAAAAACAATAGTAGAAGTACATGTATGTTCTTAGCTTTGTGCCTTATATGGACACTCTGTTAAGACGGCGACATCTCTTGCTTGCTGCTTAAGTTGGATGAATGCTTTGAGACATAGACATTAATGCGTCACTAATTTTGTCTATGGATAAAATTGGGCGCGATGATGCTATAGGGCATAGGCTATAAATTGTTCTACGATCTTATTGCATTGTGACGTCTTATCTTTGTTAATGCAGTCTTGCAACGTCAGCAGTTACTTCAGGTCAAGCGTCGTGAGGGTCGGATATAGTGTTAGTGTTAGGGTTAGTGTCGTCATTAGATACTATTATACTATACTATACTAAGATATTGTGTAACTTCGGTCCCGGATACTATAGTTTCGCTTCATTATGATTAGATCATCGTTGCTATCTTGCAAAATTTCACATAGAAATAAGAGCTTCAAAATTGAATCCCCTCATTTCTTACATCTTCTTCTTCTTCTTCCTCTTCCTCTTCTTCTTCTTCTTCTTCTTCTTCTCTTCTTCTTCTTCTTCTTCTTCTTCTTCTTCTTCTTCTTCTTCTTCTTCTTCTTCTTCTTCTTCTTCTTCTTCTTCTTCT
Organism: Lumbricus terrestris; assembly: GCA_949752735.1. NCBI lineage: Eukaryota > Metazoa > Annelida > Clitellata > Crassiclitellata > Lumbricidae > Lumbricus > Lumbricus terrestris. The sequence continues at coordinate 9,518 of CATKHU010000082.1, forward strand.
TCTTCTTCTTCTTCTTCTTCTTCTTCTTCTTCTTCTTCTTCTTCTTCTTCTTCTTCTTCTTCTTCTTCTTCTTCTTCTTCTTCTTCTTCTTCTTCTTCTTCTTCTTCTTCTTCTTCTTCTTCTTCTTCTTCTTCTTCTTCTTCTTCTTCTTCTTCTTCTTCTTCTTCTTCTTCTTCTTCTTCTTCTTCTTCTTCTTCTTCTTCTTCTTCTTCTTCTTCTTCTTCTTCTTCTTCTTCTTCTTCTTCTTCTTCTTCTTCTTCTTGGTCTCTCCTCCGTCAGGTGAACGCCAACGATGAGGCCTTAGCATTCCGTCTCCAACTTGCTCTGTCCCTTATTTTGTCCACCGCATGTCTCACAATTATCCACGTTCTGCGCTATTAGACCTTCTTTTATATTGTCCATCCAAGTCTTCACTTGTCTCCCTCGGTTTCTCTTTCCCTCCACATATGCCCGTGTATAGAGCTGCGGCTGGTAGCCTTTTGTCTTCCATTCGTGTCACGTGCCCGAACCAGGTGAGTCTTCTTTTTCCGATCTTTTACCCAGTATTCTTCGCAGCCAGTCATCTCCGCCACCAGCAATCTTTTCTCATCCTCTCTGCGCAGACACCAGCATTCTGCTCCATACAGTAGGCCTAGCACCGGTAGAACAAGTGTTCCATATAGCTTCATCTTCGTTCTTATCGAGATGCTGTTTATTTTCCACATTTTACTCAGCCGTCCAAACATCGCTCCTGCAAGGCCAATTCTACGTTTGATGTCCTTTGTACATTCCCGTCCTCCGTTATCGTATACCCCGCAAGGTACACGAATTCTATCACCTGTTCCAGCACCCTGTTCTTCAGTCTTATCTCCAGATCTTCATGTTGTTTTCCAACAGTCAGTATATTTTTGTCTTTTCTACATTAATTTTAGGCCCAGTCTTTTGCTACTGTTGTCTACCCTGTCTGTCAGATCGTACCACTGCTCTGGTGTTTCCCCTATAAGGTCGATGTCATCCGCAAAGTATATAGATTGTTGAGCAGCCGTCCATACCGTATACGACTACTAATTCAAATTCTTACATCGCGTGTTAGTAAATGCATTATTTCATTTTTACAATATTTCATTTCGGGGTGTTCAAACAAACACCTCTCCCACCCCAAAAACGGCTTTAGGACTTACCAGAATTTCTAGCTAATTTTAAGACGAATCCAACGGGTAATGGAAAACCCCAACAGGGTCCATGCATATATGTCAACACGTGCGAACGTTGTATATACTAAAATGATATGTTTTAGTGGTTTAGAATAATTTGCTCTGAGTTGTTTCTTCATTTTACGATTAAACTTAACATAAATTATTATGGCAATAATTATGAACTATTGAAATTTCGTTTCTTTTGCATATGTGGGTCCCAAAAGTTTTGGGGTGGGCTACCTGTGCGGCCGAACGTATCGAACATACCACCTCTGCTATTGTTTCTGCCCCTTGTCTTAAGTCTTAAGATTTTGGGGGGGTGAGGGGTAGGGGGTTCTTTGCACTCGTGGAGAGTCTCTGATTAAGTTGTACTGTGCGAGGCGCTCTATAGCCTACTTGAATAGTATAGGCCTAGAATAGGATTAAATAGAATAGTATATAATAGGATAGAATATGATGTGATAAAATATAAGAGAATTTAAAACAGAATAGAATGAAATAAAATGGAACAGAATAAAATGGAACAAAATAGAACAGAATAGACTAGATTAAAATAGAATAGAGTTAGCATGCGATCTATGCTTACATCCCTTGAAGGATTTTACATATAAACCTGAAGGTTGAGATCGGTCAGTCATAATATTATTAAAAACAGATCATCAGCGTCAAGAGTAGTACATGACATTGTAGGTCTTTCTTGACGGCAGCTGGACGCAAGACATTGGCAGAAACAGATGGGAAAGAAGCTGGACAAGGCAAGGAAGAGGATGTGGACAAAGGTTAAGAGGAAGTTAGGAGGAAAGTAATTGGAAGGGGAAGGATCAAAGTGTAGGGGCAAGGGGTTGCGTGAGGCTGGGTGGAATTGGGTGGGGTTGGATGGGGCGTTTGTGGGTGGGGTTGGGTGGAGTTGGGTGGGGTTGTGTGGGACTTGGTGGAGGTGAGTGGGGTTGGGTGGGGTGGGTGGGGTTGGGTGGAAGGAAATGGACGACGACCGGAAAAGAAAGGCGCCACCGCTTATCTGAAGTGCGCATGCGCGGATCGTCATGACGATTCTTGAGATGATTCAGATGGATGACGATGAGGACAAATCGTCGTTTGATCCGTTCAGTATACATCAGATGAGGATGGCGATGAGGATGGGGATGGGATGGGGTGGGGGATGGGATGGGGGATGGGGTGGGGGAGGTGGGGCGGGGAGCGAATGGACGACGACAAGCAGCTGTTTGAAGTGACCGAATAGACGGATTGGTGGGTAAGAGCTATAGGATGGTGTATGTGTGTGTGGGTGGGTTAGAGGGCGCGTTTGTGAGTGGGTGACGGGGTATTCATGTGGATCGGTGTATGAATGGATGGATGGATCGGTGATTCGGTGGATGGATGGGTGGATGGATGAATGGATGGATGGATGGATGTATGGATGTATGGATGGATGGAAGAAAGGATGGAAGGAAGGATGGAAGGAAGGGTGGATGGATGGATGGATGAACGGATGGATGGATGGATGGACGGATGAGGCTTGGTAGATGGGTAATTGGTGCACGGGTTCAGTGCATGTGATGAGTAATAATTGGGGGAATGAGTCATTGGATGGATGGGTGTGTGCCTGTGTTGGTCCGCGGACCCGGTATACAAGCGTGAAGTGCGAAGCGCTTATATGTGGTTGGTGGATGAGTGGGGGTGGGTGGGGGTCCGCGGCGGTTGTTCTGTAGTTTGATGCTTGGACGGTTGGTGCATTGAACGGGACTGGATGTGGTTGGTGGATGAGTGGGGATGTGGGTTGGGTGGGGGGAAGGGGACGAAGGGGCAAAGGGTCGATTTCTGGAGGAGGGATTGTGAACTGGGAGGAGTGAGACAAGAGGATCGATGCAAAAGAGGGAGGGGGTCTTTTGACAGATCGATTAATCGATGCAGATATTTCGATATATTTCCGAGGTTCTGCTATTTTAGAACTTCCCTCAGAAAAATTTCAGTTGTTGTTGATTTAGATTCTGGCTCCATGTATTTCGTCGTGGGAATTGGACACGCTCTAAATCATCCGTTGGTTGAATACGGTCTAAAGGTCATGACCTCACAGCATAGAATGTATTCTTATGCGAAATGTAAATTTATTATACACAGTGAGTTCAGAGGAAAGCGAACGAAAGAAAGAAACGTTGTTGTGAAAAATTCCAGCAGTTCAATTATGTCACTGCATCAGGGCCGGATTAAGGCATGTTCGACATGTTCGGCCGAACAGGGGCCCCCACACTTTAGGGGGCCCCCACACATGCAATACAAATATTTTTCATCACTGTCAATTATAATAGAAAAAATGAGTAAAATATCTTGGAACAAATTGTCAAATTATTTGAAAACTAAGCTTACTGATTTTAGCATAGGCTAATATAATTTTTATACTCACAACTTTTGAGCATGTGTGGGGGCCCTTTTTGAGTTTCTAATTCCAAGCAGCTAGGCTTATCTTAAAATCGGCCAGAAATTCTAGCAGGGGCTATCAGTTTTAACTACTTAGATCTATACATGCATGATTTTAGACACTAATTAGCACCTCTTACGATCAGAATTCAAGTGCCATGCAACGCATTTTATGAATTGGCATCATTATATACACTCTTTGCTTTTGCCGTTTTGCGCATTAGGTCTATACTACTTGCGCTAACGTGAAAATATAGGCCTATTTTAGTGTGTGATCAGTTGCGGCGCTACAGAAGGACAAACCATGGCAAATACCCTGGTACAAATCCTTTGCCTTGGTCGTTGTCCTGCCACAAGAATGCCAAGAATTTATTTAGGGCATAAATCGCTTCTGCACAGTTTACTTGTGTGAGTGCCCTGACTATGCTCTGGTTAAAAAGTCTTACTCTAATATTCTTAAACGGTAATAGATGCATACTTTTACACTAGACTGGAATATAAAAAATATGTTCATATTGTAAAAAATTAGGATCAAATCTTATATTATAAGTCTGAATGTTTGTCCTTCTATATATATATATATATATATATATATATATGTGTGTGTGTGTGTGTGTGTGTGTGTGTGTGTGTGTGTAATAAAATAGGCTCGGAAATAAAACAGCGTCGGTTTACCAGCATTTTTGCAATTGATTCTTACCCAAATTATAAGGTCAACGCAACTATTTTCAGCTTTTAATTCAATTTAAAACCAGAGTTATTAGCGTTTTAAGACAGATTTCATCAATAATCGCTCACGCTAGCGCTTTAGTAGTGTCTACAGTCCGCATGACGTCATACCCGCCCAGTAATAATTTGCGTAGCGCCCCGCAGAAGTGGGTCACGTTTGCCTTTTTGGGGAAGCGAGGTTGGGTGGAGGGTTGGCGAAAACCCGAAATTTAGCGGTCAGCGATGGGTACCACAGTGGGGTCGTGTCTAAAACCCTAAATTTCCCTGGCAACGCCGGGTAACACATCTAGTTACTAATAGACGAGTTTTGATTTGTTGAATATAACACGTTTTGTGTCAATTGTGTGTCCTTTTTTAGTGAGTCTGTAAGGATGGGGCCCCACAGTTTTACCGAACAGGGCCCACATTTGTTAATCCGGCCCTGCACTGCATATAAGTATTATATAGATGCAGTATAAACTGTAAGCTGTCGTCCTATATAATAATTTAGCCACTGCCCTGAAGCAATCAAATGTGCGCATTCAAAGATGTATTCTGTCCACGTATTGTATACATACAATAAAATAATGAACAGAGATGATGCCATGATGCGCCAACGAATCAAGGTCAATGTATAATTGTATATGGAGGCCATTATAAGTATTCACAGTTTCTAAAGTTACATGCAGTTCTCAGAGTCTGACATCTATAGACTTGTGAAATAATTCGGTAACACAATGTGTAACATAAAGAGTATAACTGTATAACCCACAAAAGCTGCATTTGATCATATGCGGCGCTTTCTCTTCTCTCTCCTTAAATTACAGTCTGCTGCAGAAGTGAATTAAATGTCGACCTGCATCATTCTCTGGCATAATATGCACAATGGCATGCGACAATTAATGCACTGCAGCTGATCTATCAAAGTGGTTTCTCGGGGTAACTAAAATGTTTTCGACGGTGCTTAGGATATACATGTATTATGTATATGGATATCTCGCAGCTGTATCCCTCGACTGTTTTTATCTGAAATTTGAAAGATATCCTACCATGCCCACACTTGGGAAATAAAAAGAATGAACTATGTGACATGTTTTCTCTGCATGCCCATTTAGGTTGCATGCGATATTATATTGGTGTTGTATTGTATATAGGTCTAAGCATTTATTAAGCGCCTCTTACAGACTATAGCTATTATATAATTATTATATATTGTTAATTATTATATATATTATATACAGCTATTATATAATTGCTATTGGTGATCTTAAGGTGCCACAGTCCAATAAAACAGTAGACAGGTAAAGATGGGATAGAGAGACTGAATAACGGCAGAGGTACAGTGTATGTATACATGTATGTGGATTCGATATGTGTAAGTTTCTTACCCACAATTGTCTGTGAGGAAAACAACGGGAAACCACCTCACTCATGTCATCCTCTGGTGACTTTAAAACCAATGGACCTGCCTTCGGGTAGAGAACTCATCATGATTATCGTCATCGTCATCTTCATCATCGTCATCTTCTTCATCGTCGTCGTCGTTGTCATCGTCATCGTCGTCGTCGTCATCATCATCATCATCGTCATCGCAATCGCCATCGTCGCCGTCGTCCACGTAATCGTCATCGTCATCATCAAAGAACATTACACCAAACTTTCTATTTTCTTTCCCTTACCTTATACTAAATGAACGAATATCTAACCGTATACCTTGACGTTATTCACCTTGCCAATCCCTACCTTCCTAGATTTGGCAGAGTTGATATTGATGCATTTCATATTGCCTCAGTATCTCGTTTGCATTGCTTGTCACTATGGTCTTAAGGGTAGCCGGTGAAAGCGCTTGCTTTGGAGCGTTGTCGGATGTCCATTAGAGTCCTTCGCCTGGAATTAGGTCGAGTGCTGTTGGATGGAAGGGCAGCTGCAGCCGAGGGAAGAAAGCAGAGGGAAGAATGCAGAGGGAAGAAAGCAGAGGGAAGAAAGCAGAGGGAAGAAAGCAGTGGGAAGAAAGCAGAGGGAAGAAAGCAGAGGGAAGAAAGCCGAACTCCTTCAGCAAAGTCCTCCGGTAATAATCGAATCGCCTTCCAACTCAATCCCTAAAGACGCAGATCTTGCTGAGAAACGGACATACACACGAACAACTGAAAGGACAGACAGACAGACAGACAGACAGACAGACGGGCGTACAGACAGGTAGACGATTGAGCGGACGTGGTGGCGGACAAAGAGCGAAAGAGAGACAGCCAGACAGAGAGAGACAGATAGAGAGAGATAGACAGACAGAGACAGATAGAGAGAGACAGACAGACATAGAGAGACAGATGGAGAGAGATAGACAGACAGAGACAGATAGAGAGAGACAGACAGACATAGAGAGACAGATGGAGAGAGATAGACAGACAGAGACAGATAGAGAGAGACAGACAGACATAGAGAGACAGATGGAGAGAGATAGACAGACAGAGACAGATAGAGAGAGACAGACAGACATAGAGAGACAGATGGAGAGAGATAGACAGACAGAGACAGATAGAGAGAGACAGACAGACATAGAGAGACAGATGGAGAGAGATAGACAGACAGAGACAGATAGAGAGAGAGACAGACAGACATAGAGAGACAGATGGAGAGAGATAGACAGACAGAGACAGATAGAGAGAGACAGACAGACATAGAGAGACAGATGGGGAGACAGATAGAGAGAGAGACAGAGAGAGACAGAGAGACAGAGAGGCAGAAAGAGATGGGGGAAGGACAGACCGGTGGATACATTGGTAGAAAAACAAACAGAGTGAACGTGGACAGACAAGCGGACAGACAGAGAGAGACAGACAGAGGCAAATAATATACATCTAAAAATTGGATTTATTGAGTCGTCGAGCGAGCAAGCTATGGTCAGAGGGTTAGTCAGTCTGTAATCAAGACAAACGTACAAAGACAGACGAACAGATAGGCATGCAGATAGACGAACACACCGACAGACGGACGGACAGACAGACAGACAGACGGATGGACTTGGACTGGTTCCCATGCTGTCGGCGAGGATCGACTGGTAGCGTAATCCAGACGGTCGTAATTGATGGACGACCCACGTACATATATATATATATATATATATATATTATACACTGGTTCCTCGGCTGCAGGATTTCCCCGCAGGAAATCCAAGAGAATAAATTGTTGGGTTAGGAACCGTTTGAGAACGTCGTCGTTGCCGGCTGTGCGTCGGATGTTTCGAAGGGGACCGCAGGGTGAGATTGGCCAGAGGGCGAACTACCCTTGTCAATTGACACCCAGCTGACCTCCGACCCCGTATTTATCACCTCTATGTCTTCTTTCGACGGTGGAGGTCAATAGGGTCATCCTGGAATTTTTCAGCTGCTCCGACGACAAAGCAACTGAAAAGAAATTATGCATTTGCATTGATTCAAAAGACGCTATAAAAGTGTTACGCTTGCACAATGTAATGTAATCTAATCTAATCTAACCTTACCTATAACATCAGAGACATCACCAGTCGGAAACCAGAATTCGTTTTACGATATCTAAGCCAACCATTCGTAACAAATGTTTTGCTGAAACTCAATATCCTTATGACATCACATCCAGTTGAAGTTCGCAAATGTCGAAATGAATGCAGAGACCTTCCCCGAATATTGCATTACATTACATTACATCACATTACATCACACAACATTACATCACATTACATCACATAACATTATAGCAGCTTAATCAATCAAGCAGCACACGAGCATCGTCATGCCTCTGTTGAGTGCGTGCTTCGCAGAAGGTTGGCGCCACACAAATCGATTCGTTCGTTTGCATTTCTTCATTGACGCGTGACGTAATCAGTCGGCGTCGCGAGGAGATTAAACGGTTCAATTAATTAATTGATTGCAATTAATTAGCAGAGAGAGAGAGAGAGAGAGAGAGAGAGAGAGAGAGAGAGAGAGAGAGATGGAAAAAACGAATTAATTCCCATTCAGTTGTCGCTTTATTCGGTTAAGAAGATTGGTGACGTTGAAAAGTAGATGTAACAGTAGAAGTAGTAGTAGACGTTGTTGTAGTAGTTGGTGTTGTAGTAGTGGTAGTGGTAGTGGTAGTAGTAGTAGTTGTAGTAGTAGTAGTAGTAGTAGTAGTAGTAGTAGTAGTAGTAGTAGTAGTAGTAGTAGTAGTAGTAGTAGTAGTAGTAGTAGTATCAGCAGGAGTAATGTTGTTGTTGTTGTTATTGTTGTCATTATTGTTGACGACAACAATGGCGGCGGCGGCGGTGGCGACGACGACGACGTTTAGCAACGCCATAGCAAAGACGATTTGGGTGTCCCTCCTCCTCCAATCAGGCATTTAGGCTGGCACCACCCAGTCCGGCAGCGGCGGATCCTCGGATCGGAAGGTTCCATTATTTTTGTTGGGTTTAATGACTTCATCAGATGACAACAAAAGCCGTTAACGTTGGTTATAATTGCCATCGTCATCACCCATCGCAGCAGCAGCGTGCCTTTATACTTTATAGTTTATACCATGCACGGGTGTTTTCTGATTTTTGACTTCTTTGCAAAATATTAACATCTTCTCATTTTTTAAAAGTGAGTTTCTACACGCTGCCGAAAAATCGACTTGTTTTTGTCATCAAAATTTCTGACGACCTTCTTTTTTTCCGCATGGTTTTTTGATAATTTTTTGACATCAAGCGCCAGTATATAACACAGGAACATTTTTTACACCTCATATTTGAAAGCGATTGATCGAGAAGAACCTGACGATATTTTGTCGACGAGCCATATATGTATATAATATATAATATAATATTATATGCATATAATTTGCCAGGAGGAACACGAAAAGATGAGTGAGAAAGAAGATAAGGTGGAGGAGGAGGCGGAGGAGGAGGA
>CATKHU010000083.1:0-25000 GCA_949752735.1 Lumbricus terrestris
AGCAAGGTGTCACTACCCCCTATATTCCGGATTTATTAAGTCTAGAATATTGAAGGTGAACTTTATGCTCAGAGGCTGTTGGGTGAATAATGGTATAATAGCAACCTACGACCTAGAACAAATGAGACTGTAATTAATATAAAGATATAATTTAAAATAACATTTCAGTCAATAAATGCAATTCAAAGAAAAGAATCTTATCTACCTATTTGTGGCGTATTAATTATAATAATATTATGTGTATTTCTTATCTTTCCACATCGTCCTTCTGGTGGATGTAGAAATGCTTTTCAACTTCCGCAGGGAATGGATTGAAGGGAAAGTTGAAGAAGGTCGCGATCTTCTCACTTGCCGTCAGTCCAGATTTCTCGGTAGTTGCTTGTCGATGGGTACTGTAGCTTGAAACAGTAACCCAGCGTGTTTCTCCTTCTTCCTCGGATTTTGTCGAGCATAGGAATTCACCCGTCGCTCAACCGATTCTTCCTCCTCGTCTTGCTGCAAATGTTTCACCACGGATCGCTTCAGAGTTCGATCCCAACTTCAACGTTCGACCGATTCGCAAATCGTCGCCAGTTAGAGTCACACTGCTTCGCACAGTTCACTCGCTTCGCCTCGGAACTTCGCTTCAAACGTCTCAAAGTTCGACAGTGGGACAAGTCGACAACGTGTCGCTTTCCACACCCATAAATCAAGTTCCAGATATTCGAATTACCAACGATTGGCTCCGTATTTGCCGACAGACGCCATCGTTCGAAATATCTTTTCGACCATCGCCTTGCTCAGCTCCATCGATGACTGCCTGTCGTCTGCTTTCGTTAACGCTGGTTTCCGCCGCTCCGTAATGTTTAGTCAATTGTTGTAGCGCATGTTCAAGAATTGTTGTAGCGCTATTATTATTATCTAACTTAATGCCACAAGTAATATTAATTATAATCTACAATACGCCACATATTGTCTAGCTTAATTCTTACCTACATTAATCATTATACATAGCATTGTTTAATAGGTTTTGTTTGGCAAGAAGCATTCAATCGCTACAAATGCCCCTCCTTCAAAAGTCTGTTTACAGGCTTTATCAAACTCACCTACTTGACAAACTAACCTAATAAACTTCTTTAATTTACTTTAGATATCATGCATAACTACTATACTTCACTTACTTATTTACAACTATACATCTACCTTATTACATCCTACTCTACTCTAATCCTCTACTCAGGTAGTCGGACATGACATTGTTGGACCCCTTGATGTATCTTATGCTAAAAGAATAATTTTGGAGGGCCAAACTCCATCTCATCACCCTTGCATTTTTCATCCTATTCTCTCTCATGTATTGCAATCCGCAATGATCTGTCTCGATTATGAATTTCTTTCCACAAAGGTATCGATCGAACCTACTGACTCCCCACATGATCGATAAGCATTCCCTTTCCTCTACTGAATACCTTCTCTCACGTTCCACTAGTTTCCTGCTGGCATACGCTATGGGATGATTCATCCCCTCGTATTGCTGCATTATTACACAACCTACTCCGTTTCCACTTGCATCCGTCTGAAGAATAAACTCTTTCTCCAGGTTTGGTAATTTCAGAATTGGTTCCTTTGCCAATTCGTTCTTCAACATCGTAAAACTAGCTTCCAGTTCTTCGTTCCATTCAACTACTCCAGGTGCCATCTTCTTTGTCAAATCGCTCAACGGTGCCATGATCTCCGCACAGTGTGGTATGAACTTACGATAATAATTTATCGCTCCAAGAAAACTCCTGACTTGTTTCTTTGTCTTTGGACGTGGCATGTCTACTATTTTATCAACTGATTTATCCTTTGGACTTATGTCATCCTTGTTCAATGTATGTCCCAAAAAGTCAATCTTTTCATATCCTATAGAACACTTCTTTGGCTTCAACGTCAAATTCGCTTGTCTCACTCTTTCGAAAAATATCTCCAGTGTCTTCAAGTGTTCTCTCCATCCTTTATTATGCGCTAGTATATCGTCGACATAACTTTCAAGATTTTCTGTTCCGTGGAGAATCTTCCTAATTAATCGGTTATAACTGGACGCACTGTTAATCAATCCAAATGGCATAACATTGAATTTGTATATTCCATTGGCACATACAAATGTAGTGTAGTCTTTCGATTCTGGACTCATAGGGATCTGCCAATAACCCTTGCAGAAATCGAACTTGCTGTAAATTCTACTCCCACTCAACTTATTAAAAATATCTTCGTTTGTCATCATAGGCTCAGGATCAAATATGGTCAATTTGTTGAGCTGTTTGTAATTGCAACACAGCCTGTTACTTCCGTCGGATTTCTTGACAACCACCAGCGGTGCTGCATAAGCTGCCTCTGATCTTTCTATCACCTTATTGTCCAACATCGTTTGAATCTCCTTATCTATTTCTTTTTGCAAATGGTATGGTGTTGGATACGCTCTTTGTCTTACTGGCTCTTCACTCGTCAAATGTATTTCATGCTTCACTAAGTCTGTTCTCCCAGGCTTGTCTGTGAAAATGTCTTCATATTTCTTCAATAGTTTCCTCAATTCTCCTTTTTGTTCTTCATCCAAATTAGGATTTATATCTACATCTTCATAGGTCTCTGTTTGTTCACTCACATACAAATCCAATATCTCTTCTTCTTCATCTTCTCCTACTTTTCCGTCATATACTACTGCTGAGATGTATGCTACAGTCTCGGCATCTTCTCTTTCGTGATACTTCTTCAATATATTAATGTGATATGTCTTTATCTTTCCTTTCTCGATTTCAACTCTGTAGTCATAGTCTCCAATCTTCTCTCTCACAATGTATGGCCCTTGCCACTTTACTAACATCTTGTTCTTACAACTAGGCAATAGTAACAACACCTTATCGCCTATTTCCAACTTCCGGTATCTCGCTTTCCTGTCATAATATTTCTTGTTTTTAGCATTCGCCTTGTGTATCGCCTTCTGTGCCATATCACAAGTCTCCTCAATCCTTTCTCTTAAATCCTGCATATACGTATACACGTCTTTCACTTCTTCTTCCACTGTCTCATTGGTCCATAACTCCTTTAATATTTGCACTGGTCCTCTGCACGACCTACCGAATATTAGTTCGAATGGTGTGAAACCGTGACTCTCATGTACTGTGTCTCTCAACGCAAACAGTAATGGAGCTATATAGCGATCCCATTCTTTCGCTTGTTCACCAATCAACTTCCTCAACGTCGCTTTGATGGTTCCGTTAAGTCTTTCCACACATCCATTGCCCATTGCATGGTACGGACTAGTCATGGTGTGTTTTATCAATAGCATCTTGTTCACTTCAGCCATGAGTTCAGAAGTGAACTGGCTTCCACGATCAGTATGGATCTTCTGTGGTACTCCCATACGACAATAGAATCCAAACAAAGCTTCTGCAACTTCCTCAGTACTAATTCCTTTCAATGGAATAGCTTCCGGATACCTTGTACTCAAATCTATGATGGTCAATATATATCGGTAACCCCTTGCAGACATAGGGTTGACTTCTCCGATTATGTCTATGCATATGTGTTTGAATGGTACATCTAATACAGGTAGATGACCCATGGGCGCCTTGTGGTTCACCTTCTTGTCAACTGACTTTTGACAAATGTCACAACTCAACACATATCTCCGTATATCTTGTCCTATTCCAGGCCAATAGAATTCATTTAGGATCTTATCATGTGTTTTCCTCATTCCTAGGTGAGCTGATAACAATGAATTGTGTGCTACGGCTAACACTTTATCCCTCAATGGTTTAGGTACCATTAGTTGCCATTTCACCTCATCCTTCTGTGCTTCTTTGTATCTTTTGTACAACAATCCCTTCTTTATCACATATGGATTATCTTCTATGTTGTCTTCATTATCATCCCATTCAATTGCTCTTTCCATTTGTTTTGTCATAGTTTCATCTTGACTCTGCAACTCCTGTATCTCTTTCACTGATACATTCAAGTTCGGCATTTCCGCAACTTTCAATGGTTTATATTTAGCTACCTTTTTAGCTTCTGCTCTTGTTTCCACGACTGCTACTGTCATTATTTTTTCATCTTGATTCCTTATCACATTGTCAGGAAATCTCACTGTTTTCTTTGCACCAAAAGGTCTTTCTTCATGTCCTGTTTTTCTAATCAATATTCCTTTGTTTTCCACTTCAGTACTATTCTCATTTATTTCTTTTGGCTCATGATTTGTCACACTCTCATTCCTCTCATCTTTAACCATGTACTTCAATCCTTTGATTTTCCCAATTATTACTGGTTTTATCGGCTGTTCCATCACCATCGCTTGTACTTCACCATTAAAGTGTTCACTCTCTATGTGCACCTTAGCCAACGGGAAACATCTTAAACTTCCGTCAACTAAAACACAATGTGTTTCTTCACCAGTCAATGCTTCTTCATTTATCAAGGAACGTTTTACGATACAGCAACTTGCGCCTGTGTCGTATAAGCATCCCACTAAGTTTCCATTAACTGTTACTTGGTATTCACTCTTGTCTTCAAGACTAATACATCCATCATTGTCTTTTATCACCATTGCACTGGCTGCCATGTACATTGGTGGTATTTTACTATGTTCACCCTGTTTCATCTGTTGTTCTCCTCTTGTAACTTCAACCACTCTCTGTATTTCACTTTCTGGCTTAACCAAGTGTGCTCGACTTTCAAATATTTGTACTGCTGCTGCAGTGTGTTTAAATGTACCCCTGTTCTTCTTTGGGCATTGATATGCCTTATGGTTTTGTTCTCCACAGAAAAAGCAAGTAATCTTATGTCCGGTTGCAACTTCTCTTTCCCTGCTGAACCCTCGGTTTTGATGTGTACCCTGATTTATCTTCACATCGCTTCTACTCCTGTTTAGATTGTACCCAGACTGTTCCTTGGGTCTGTGTTCAAACGGTCTACTGTTCAACCTGTCGCCATGGAATTTCACATCTGGTTTTGCAAACTGCTCGCTGTATTTGTAACCGTGTGCTTCAATATGTGATTCCGCACAAACTAACATGTCCTTCAAACTCATTTTACCTTTCTCTTTTATAAACATACGAAGTTCAGTACTGCATGTAAGGTAAAACTGGTCTTTCAACAAGAGATCTTCCACTCCTTCATAAGTTCTCTCAAATCCCGCTTGTGCCAACCACTGTTGCATATACCTTCTCAATCTATGCACAAAACTAGAAGGTGTCTCTCCTGATTCCATTTTACTGGTTTTGAACTTGTTTCGATAACCACCTTCTGTCAGTTGAAATCTCTTCAAAAGCTGAGTCTTCAAACACTCATAATCTTGCACTTCATCTGCAGACAACCTTTGGTATACTTCCAGTGCTCTGCCTTCCAAATGTCTCGCTAACGTTAACGACCAAACTTCTTTTCTGATTTCATATGCCACACATGTTCTCTCGAATCTCAACAAGTAGGCATCCAAACAATCCTTGGACTCGTTGAATATAGGAAATTTGATATTCCTGATTCCTTTATTGTTTTCTCGGTGATCTCCCTGTTGTTGACCATCACCGATCCTCATGTAGTCATTGTCGTGCTCTCGGTTTTGTTCCCCTCTTGAATCAATTTCACGCATTCTCACTTGTGCTTCAAGTCTCTTTATTTCTAGCTGGTGTTCGCGCTGTTCTCTGGCTTCTGTTGCCAAGCGATTTTCTCTCGCTTCTGTCTCAGCTGCTTCACGATTCAATCTGGCTTCTGCTTCAGCACTCCTGATTGCTTCCAATTCCACTTCAGCCTTCTTTGCTTCTATTTCAGCTTTTCTCGTTGCTGCTTCTGATTCAGCTTTTCTCGCTTCTGCTTCTGCTTCAGCTTTTCTCATTTCTGCTGCTGCTGCTGTTTCAGCTAATTTCATCTCTTTGGCGATCTCTCTCTCAGTCGCTCTATCTTGTCTCCACTCTGCCTGTCTTTCTTTGACAAAGGCGCGTGTCTCGTCCCCTTCCATGTTCATCCGTTTGGCAATTTCCAACCAAGCTTCGAAATCACTTACAGACATCCTTACTGTCTTACTTATTATTTTCCACTTGACACAAATATAGGCTTCAACGTGCACTATATAAATTTCTAACAGATAGAAATTGTTCAATTCTACAACGAGAAATTCAGTTCCACAAAAGCTAATATCTAAAAGTTTACACAACCTATTGTGCACTTTTCAATAAGCAATGTACTACTTCAACTCAGATGCCAATCAGTTCAAATTGTCTCTCTAATAATCACTAGCAACAATTGTTCAAAGTTTGCCACTATAACAATACTCAAATGACATTTTCAACTGTCTAAAATATCCCGGCGTGGGCACCCACTCTTGTCACTACCCCCTATATTCCGGATTTATTAAGTCTAGAATATTGAAGGTGAACTTTATGCTCAGAGGCTGTTGGGTGAATAATGGTATAATAGCAACCTACGACCTAGAACAAATGAGACTGTAATTAATATAAAGATATAATTTAAAATAACATTTCAGTCAATAAATGCAATTCAAAGAAAAGAATCTTATCTACCTATTTGTGGCGTATTAATTATAATAATATTATGTGTATTTCTTATCTTTCCACATCGTCCTTCTGGTGGATGTAGAAATGCTTTTCAACTTCCGCAGGGAATGGATTGAAGGGAAAGTTGAAGAAGGTCGCGATCTTCTCACTTGCCGTCAGTCCAGATTTCTCGGTAGTTGCTTGTCGATGGGTACTGTAGCTTGAAACAGTAACCCAGCGTGTTTCTCCTTCTTCCTCGGATTTTGTCGAGCATAGGAATTCACCCGTCGCTCAACCGATTCTTCCTCCTCGTCTTGCTGCAAATGTTTCACCACGGATCGCTTCAGAGTTCGATCCCAACTTCAACGTTCGACCGATTCGCAAATCGTCGCCAGTTAGAGTCACACTGCTTCGCACAGTTCACTCGCTTCGCCTCGGAACTTCGCTTCAAACGTCTCAAAGTTCGACAGTGGGACAAGTCGACAACGTGTCGCTTTCCACACCCATAAATCAAGTTCCAGATATTCGAATTACCAACGATTGGCTCCGTATTTGCCGACAGACGCCATCGTTCGAAATATCTTTTCGACCATCGCCTTGCTCAGCTCCATCGATGACTGCCTGTCGTCTGCTTTCGTTAACGCTGGTTTCCGCCGCTCCGTAATGTTTAGTCAATTGTTGTAGCGCATGTTCAAGAATTGTTGTAGCGCTATTATTATTATCTAACTTAATGCCACAAGTAATATTAATTATAATCTACAATACGCCACATATTGTCTAGCTTAATTCTTACCTACATTAATCATTATACATAGCATTGTTTAATAGGTTTTGTTTGGCAAGAAGCATTCAATCGCTACACAAGGTCTTGGGATAAAAGAAATCTGTTAATTAAAGAGGTTTGTGCTCGCACAGAGGACAAATCTTCATGCTGCAGTAATGGTCGTTCCAATTGAAGTCCGCTGCGGCCGAAATAAGCACGCAGAAGTTTCCACCCGTCTCGCAGTTTGGTTCACCACTTGCCCAGCTGGTGAAGCTAAACGGTTTCTCTAAGTCACTTGTAATTTTCCACACGTAAGTCCCAGTGCACGTGTCCTTGGTCGGTTGCTGACCGCTTGTCCAAAACATGTTTCCAGACACAGGTTGACCTTGCGGCTGGCAAGCAAGACTGCCTGCATTGTTTTCTGAAACATGTGCACGGTGAGTCATAAAACCTTGTCTGCATAGGCTTGCATAAACATAATTCATGTAAATAACCGTAAATTTTAATGAAAATTTCTACAAAATGACGCTTGATAAATGATAATCTAGCCAAATGCCATGAAAATTTTATTCGATAAAAGCTGGACAAGCTGTAACTATAATAACTCTACGACAATCTCGTCAATATTAATAATAACGATAGTAATAAAATAAAATAATAATGATATTGTTAATAATAATGACAATAATAATGAGAATAGAGTACACATTTCTTTTTTCAAGATTTCGAGGGTCAGAACATGAAAGTGCATGCTTTATGCTATGTATACAAACATGTTTTTAAAGAATATAGACCTACAGCCTGACTTATCAAAACACACAAACACACACATATACACACACACACACACAATCATGCTCGGATGAAAACATGAAAATTTGTTTCTAAATATTGACTAATGCTGCTCACAGCAACACATACCTGAAATTTGAGTTTCAAGAAATTCCTTCACAGCGTTGTTTTCTACAGCAGTTGTAATGGCCGACAAGCCGCGACTCTCCTGTTGACATCTTTGAACAGCCGAGTCCCAGTCGTGACTTTCGAATATAACCCTGTAGCAACTTCCAGGTGCAGACAGATAGGTGAAACCAGGAGGGCATGTAGGCCCTGAAGGCTCAGCTGAAATATTGCAATAAACTGCCTAGCGACAAACAATAGTAAGCTTAGGCCTATATGGAACATCCAGAAATATTTAATCTAGGTTACTGACAGTAAGAAGACGTTACTTAGTTTTTCTTTAGGCGATGAACTTTATATCAATTCTTTAGGCGATGAGCTTATTTCAATTCTTTAAATTGTGGATAAAAATTTGGCGTTGATCTCTTACTTAAAGTAGTTACTGAATGGAAATCATGACGCAATATTATGGTTCCATGACACTTAATCCCGCGACACTTAATACCGCGACAGTTAGTACCGGACACTTAATCCCGCGACACTTAATCCCGCGGCCAATTAATCCCGCGACAGTTAATCCCGGCGACATTTAATCCCGGCGACACTTAATACCGGGAAAGTAAAATAACACTTTAACCCGTTTTTGCCCAGTGTTCCATTATTGGAACATTTTATAAAAACATTATTTTTTGCAATGTAGCACTATGCAGTGAATATAAACCATTTCCTGTTATCATAAACTGATTTTCTAAGACATTCCCGTCGAACAAAATTAATATTTTGAAAATTTTATAGTCATCAGATAAGGTTTTTACGAGAATTTTGAAAGAGAAAATTTTCAGCAAATTGTAACAAAAAGATGCATAATTTGCAAAATCATTTAAACGCATTTCAGTTTTGAACTTTCTGGTTTTTGGAACCCTAATACCAATCATTTTTCATGATAACTTTAATCGGTCTGTGTCATGAACTTTAGTATGGACTTTTTGCAAATATGTATCATGTTCCATTATTGGAACACAGGGCACAAGTGGGGGTCCACGATTCCCATTACCGAATGTCGTTCTATGCTTATTTCTTTGCCTTGCACAGTGTTTTCAGCTGGGTTTAACGAATTCCCTTGCATGTAAATATTATTATATTTTAATATTTCAATCATTTGTCACAGCGAAGTTGCGCAAATTATTTCAAATTATTTGATCACTGGGAGGCTATTTTGACAGCGCAGACTATCATTACACGAACATCAAAGCGAAGAAGATAGGGATGACGAAGTCACTGATGGAACTCAAACAATCCGAGCAAACGATAGCATTGAAGGATTTGGGTCTAGACACCAGTATGGTTCTAGATTTGATGGTTGAACTCTGTCAGCACTTCTCTCAAACTCTGTGGCGATCCAATTCTTCACCTAACTAAACCTTGCTGATTGCGTTCCCAGAGCTCTGTGGCTAAACATACAGATATTGCCAAAAGAGTTGAGCGCTGTCCAGTAACACAAGTAAGGTATTGACTAAGCAGCCATAACTGTCCATTGACTATAGATCTGATGGAAAGATGGAAAGCGTTCTGCTCTTGGTTATACGGAATGGCAATCTGTAGATGCGCATGACCAATGGAATACATGGTGAAAATTCAAATAGACCATCACTGCATACCTTCAGTAGGGTACCTGCAGACGTACAACACCGTTGTAGGGCCTATCCCATGGAACAAGAGCCAGAACAATCTGTGATAAATGCCAGTTCAGCCTCTCCAAAGTCGGCTTGAAAAGCTTCCACGAAAAATGGCTTCGGCTACTCTGCTTGTCCGCATGGAAAACGGGCATTTTTCGGATATTTTGCTGTTGTCCGTTTGAACTAAGGCACAAATCTACTGAATATGCACTTAAATTGTAGCTACACACCACTGTGTTAGAGATTTCAACATTATTGTTCGGTTCCTTCACTTGAAATAATCACTACTGTACCTGGCAGCGATGACGTGGATTATGTAGTCGTAGGGCCCAGTGTTCCAATATTGGAACACAAGATTAAAGTCAAAAAATTTATGGAATTTCTTAAAATAAATGAACAATTAAGGATAATATGGCTATTCTAATATCAAACAGTGTAAGAAAAATGATATTAGAGGAAAAATAAAAATGTGGGCAAAAACGGGTTAAGAAGTTAAATTCTATAAAAGCAATATTCAAGGCAATATTCACTATTGTTTAAATATTCTAAAGCCAGTAAAATTCGATAAAACTGCAGCCGAAATTCGCCTCTATGTCACTGCCCTATCGTAGACTGAACTTAGCAAATCCTGTTTAAAACCCTTTATGATGTATAATTTTATGTAACCTACATAGGCTATATACAACAGAAAACCTGAACACTTTGAACAGTCGCACAATTATTCGTACTCACGTGTGTACAGGTATTAAGTGTCGCGGTATCAAATGTCGCGGGATTATGCTATTATTATATTATTATTAATATTATTTTTTTAATTTTATTTTATTTTTTATTTTTTCAAATGTCGCGGGATTATGTTATTATTATTATGTTATTATTATTAATATTATTATTATTATTATTATTAGTAGTATTATTATTATTATTATTATTAATATTATTATTATTATTATTATTATTATTATTATTATTATTATTATTTTATTTTTTAATTGCCACGAAATATTTAGGATTGCTCAGGGATTTTAATATTAATTATTAAGAGAATAAAAAGCATCTGAAATGGCACCAAATATTATTATCTATAATTATTATTATTTATTATTATTATAATGAAGGAATAAAGCTACTTAAGGATTTGGGGCACCAAATACGTCATAAATAAATAAATACGTCATTTATTATTATTATTATTATTATTATTATTATTATTATTATTATTATTATTATTATTATTATTATTACTATTATTATTATTATTATTATTATTGTTATTATTATTATTATTATTATTATTATTATTACTACTACTACTACTACCACTACTACTACTACTACTACTACTACTACTACTACTACTACTACTACTACTACTACTACTACTACTACTACTACTACCACCACCACTACTACTACTACTACTACTACTACTACTAGTACTACTACTACTACTAAAACTACTACTACTACTACTACTACTACTACTACCACTACTGCTACTACTACTATTATTATTATTATTATCATCATAATTATTATTATTATTGTTATTATTGTTATTACTGTTATTATTTATTATTATTTATTATTATTATAATATTATAATTTATTTATTTATTATTTTTACAATTATTATTATTATTATTATTATTATTATTATTTTTATTATCTATATACAGACTTTCTCATTCACATCTACATGCGTTCTTTATATTATTATTATTATTATTATTATTATTATTATTATTATTATTATTATTATTATTATTATTATTATCAACATCAACATTATATTTCTCAAAAAACAGTGTACTACTGCCTCGTCGAGCCGAGGCATGCGATGGCGTTGAATCGCTGAACTGTGGCTGATATCTTCTGGAATAGGAAGAAGGTTTCTTGAGGGTCTTCGGATACGCGTGACAATCGTCGACCGAGGTCTGTGATGAAGGCCAGGCCCTCCTGGTCCATAGGTCCAAGCGTTTCTATCGCAACCGGAGCAAAACTGTATCTTGTCTGGAGCTCCGCGTATTTTAGCTTTTTCCTAGCAGCGGCTATTTCGGCAGCTCCGCCCGCCATTGCAGCAGTCTCAGTCAAGTACGAAGGTGCCACGGTATCGACAATGGTCACATCCCAAATAAGCGAACGCCCACTTTTCCATGAAATGAGGGTTTGACCATCTGGTCTTTTCCCATCGAGACGAGTGAGACCAGCTGGTTCTCTGATCGATGGTATGCCTGCCCTGATGAGACTACGAAGCACAATTTCGTTGACTGCGGAATGTCTAGCTTGTCTTCCGAAGCCAAGTGAGCAAGACAGACCATGTGAACCTCTGGCCGAAACCATTGAACCACATGTACAAGCGTGTGGGGCGCAGATGACCGCACCAAGTCTCAAGCCTACTGCCACCCTCATCTCCTCGTCGCTGAGTCTTAAGCCTTGGGCTGCCAGTGGAAGGGCGAAGAGCCAGTCCGAAGCATGGGGAGCCTGAATTGCATTCATTCTTGCCTGATCATACGAGTCGAGAGTGCGCGATGTAATCCCCGATACTTCAGCTGACAACAGTGGTATGTCCCATGAGGACTGCTTGCTGTCACAAACTGGGAATTCAATCGTTTCCGTGGAGCTCTGTTGCCATCTGGTTCTGAAAGTTTCCACCATGGAGTCGTCTGGAACCTGTGTGACGGCGAGGATGAGCGATTGGGTGAGTTGAGATCTTGCGGTTGAGGCTAAAAAAGCTGGAAGTGCCAACGAAGATGCTCTCCTAATTCCCAGACCTCCCATCCTGATTGGCAGGGTAGCGAGTGACCATTGATCGTCCGATAGAGCTATATTTAGAATGTTCTCAGTGCCAGCGCGCAACCCCTCATCGAATTTCATGAGGCCCGGGTGGTCGCAGCAGGGCGTGCACCGCAGAATATGTATTAGCCTCGGTGCACCTATAGAGCACCGCAGTATCAGATGAGCGTCCTGCTTAGGTATCTGTTCCAGTTTTTCCATTGCTTTTGACAAATTCGAAACGATAGAGTCTAGTGTGTTGGTGAGTGCTTCGTGCGAGGCAAGTGGTGCACCAAGCAACTCTGCTGAAGATGGATGTACGCGTTTGAATTGGTTCGCCGGTTCTGTCAGGGTGATGCCTGCGTCTTTGGATATTACCTCACATTTTGAGTTGTTGACCATTAAACCCAAGCGGGCGCATCCTTCCGTGATAGCCACCACGTCCTCACAAACTACCTCATGCGTGCCTCCCAAAGTGAGATCATCCAAATATCCGAATGCTAATGGTGACTGTAAATGAGACAAAAAATTTTGAAGCGGCAGGCAAAATAGGACAGGACCTAGGGGATCCCCCTGTTGCGGGCCTTCTTGCGATTGTAGAGTGAAGCTGCCATACTTCAGGATAGATGGTTCAGCGTACGAAAGATGGCAATAGTCGTATAGTTCTGGGCACCATTCTGATAATGAGGAAAGCATTTTGTCACGATGTAGACTGTTGAAAGCATTTGCTAGATCGAGTTTGATGATAATGGAGTTTTCATTCATTTGCTCCAAAAATCTTCTTGTTGTGTGAATCGCGGCTTCGATTCCTCCTGAAACTCCGACTCCCAGTTGTTTCGGGGATAATTGAGGCGCCACCAAGGGGATTATGTGAGCATTAGCACATTTCGAGGCAAGTCTGCGCCACAAGTAACCAATGACAATTGGTCTAAGGCCTCCTGAACTTTTCTTGAGGGCGAACAGTGTACCGCCGAAAATGATCGGACGCAGCTCTTGTGGGCAGACTCCAGCCAGAAGTAGATTCATCAAAGCCGTCACTGCTTTCAGTAGCCCTGGGCCTGCGACTTGGTCGTTGAGTAGTTCTAAGACGTGTTGTGGTCTCACACCATCTGGTCCACCAGAGGAGCCCTTCGGAAAGGAACGCATGGCGTCACGGACTTGTACTTCAGTGACCTGTAGTGAATCTGCATGTGGCTTATCTTGTGAAAAAGATCGTTCATGGGGTGATGGATGCTTGAGTCGGAGCAACTCCAATGTTTCCTTGTTAATTGGAGCTGGTGTGTCGTCGGAGCAGAGAATGCGCGCCGCAGCGCTGAGATTGCCGTCCTCTATCTTGGCTGCTACAGCGGCCGCGATGTTGTGAGCGAGAAGCTGCTTCCTTGGTTTTCCACCGACTGCGTTGTCTCGATACGGACCAAACAGGAGCGATGCGGACGTTTGCCAATCGTTCTTGAAAGTGTCTATTCGTAATTTGATGTGTTGAGTAAGATTGTGTCTCTTGCCACCCCTTGTTGGTTTTTCGAGAGCTCCTGAACCAAAGGAGAGTAGGCGTAGCCATCCGATGGGGAGCAGTGGTTCACGTAGAATATCTCCGATGATGTCCGTCAGAAGGTGTGCTGCTGCCGTTCTTGCGCCCTTAGGAATATGCCTGAGGAGCCCATTCGGCAGATCGGGATGTTTTATCGCTGTCGTTTGATTACTCTTATCTTCCGGGTTTGTGCTGTCGCAGAAGATGAAGCTTTGCCCAATTTCCGTGGATTGCGGCTGGGACTGCGATGGGGTTTCATCTAGAATTGTAGATGATTCGGATAATACGACTCGATGAGCAGATGTTGGTGTGAGCGGTGGTTTGCTAGAACCCGGGCATGGCTGTTTTCTAGGGCCGTGCTTGTGTAGATTGCCGTCCTTATTATTATTATTATTATTATTATTATTATTATTATTATTATTATTATTATTATTATTATTATTATTATGATTATTATGATTATTATTATTATTATTATTATTATTATTATTATTATTATTATTATTATTATCATTATTATTATTATTATTATTATTATTATTATTATTATTATTATTATTATTATTATTATTATTATTATTATTATTATTATTATTATTATTATTATTATTATTATTAGCCCTACCTGGCGGATTGCCATATCCTCCTCCACTGTCAGGTTCCGACTTTCCTGCAACAGTAAAGAGTTATTTACTGGATTTAGAGCATCTGAGAAAACTAACCAATGACTAAAACATTTGAACTGGCATATTCATCATAGAACCCGACCAACAAGCATCATATATCAACCTGCAATCGAATGCAGTGACGACAAAACGCTGCAATGTATCCTAAGATTACAAAGAAGCGTTGTTTTATAACTATATTTAGTATATAAATTTAATATATATATTTAGTTATTATTATTATTATTATTTTTATTATTATTATTATTAATGTTATTATTATCATAATTACTATTATATTTATTGTTATTATTGTTATTACTGTTATTATTTATTATTTATTATTATATTATTATTTTTTTTAATTTTTAATTTTTTTATTTATTTATTTATCATTATTATTATTATTATTTATGATTATTATTATTATTATTATTATTATTATTATTTCTATTATTATCATTATTATTATTATTATTAATATTATTATTATTATTATTATTATTATTATTATTATTATTATTATTATTATTATTAAAATTATTATTATTATTATTATTGATATTGTTATTATAATTATTATTATAATTATTAATATTATTTCTATTATTATCATTATTATTATTATTATTATTATTATTATTATTGTTATTATAATTATTATTATCATTATTATTATTAAAATTATTATTATTATTATTATTGATATTGTTATTATAATTAATATTATAATTATTATTATTATTATCATCATTATTATTATTATTATTATTACTATTATTTTTATTATTATTATTATTATTATTATTATTCTTATTATTATTATTTTTATTATTATTATTATATATTATTATTATTATCATCATCATCATCGTTATTATTATTATTATTATTATTATAATTATTATTAATTTTATTATTATTATTAGCTCTACCTGGCGGATTGCCATTTCCTCCTCCACTGTCAGGTTCCGACTTTCCTGCAACAGTAAAGAGTTATTTACTGGATTTAAAGCATCTGAGAAAACTAACCAATGATTAAAACATTTGAACTGGCATCTTCTTCATAGAACCCGGCTAACAAGCATCATATATCAACTTGCAATCAAATTGTCTGACGACGAAATGCTGCAATGTATCCTAAACCTACACTGACGCGTTGTTTTATAGCTATATTTAATATATATATTTAATATATATATATCTAGTTATTATTATTCTTATTATTATTATTATTAATATTATTATTATTAAGAAAAAACCATCATTTATTTTCAAAACCAACAGAGCAACATCAACTGGCTGGAACTGATTAACGGTGAGCACTAGGCTAGACACTAGCAAAATGTGCTAATTGTATTCCCACAGATGCATGCAAAGCCTAATACATAATGCAATTATTGTTGGTATGGCTGGTCGTCCTCGACTCCGGTTGGTTGTGTGAAAGTGCCCCTGAATGCTATGGCGTTGAATCTTTGAGTGCATATCGATAGCCGTTGGAATAAGTGCACAGTCTCACGAGGGTCACCAGAAGCGGCGGTCATACGGCGCCCCAGCTCAGACAGGAATTCGCGACCTGACCGATTGATGGGGCCCAGCGATTCGATGGCGATGGGGACGAAGTCGTGGGTGGCCGGGAGTGTTGAATATTTGGCGCACTTCCGGTTTGCGGCGTGTTCGGCTGCCCCACCGGGCATTGCAGCCGAAATGTTGAGGTAGGAGGCAGCACAGGTGTGGATGGATGTTGCATCCCATGCGACATACTTGCCCCTCGCCCAGGGAACCAGTGTTGCTCCGTCCGGTCTCTTGCCATCCGTGCGGATCAGGCCCGGTGGCTCCTTCGTGCTTGGAATGTCCGATTTTACCAGTGCTCTCCATATGATGTCATTCATGGCGAAGTGGTGTGCCGCTCTTCCCGCAGATCGTCTGCAGACAAACCCGTGGTTGCCTCCGGGATCGGCGGGCTCGCCACACTGGCATTGATGAGGTGCACAAAGATTGAGTCCTAACCGAAGACCCACCGCGACTCGCACGGCCTCGTTGCTGAGGCCCAAACCGCACGAGACCACGGGAACCGTCGAGAGCCAGTCTCCCGCGTGGGGTGATGCCACAGCGCCCAGCCTTGCCCGGCTTAGAGGGTCGGTGTTGGCGGACCACACTGCAACCTTGTCAGCGTCAGTCAGAGGCCTGTCCCAGGCCTTCTGGCTGGTAAGGGTTGGCTCTTCTCCTCTCGGACGCGTTGTTTCGCGGGCCTCCAGGATTTCCACCGCGTAAGCGTCGCTCCACGTATCCACGTTGAGCACGGCGTGCACGAGCGACTTGGTTGATGCAGCTGAGGCTAAATAAGCTGATGAAGCCAGCATCGAAACGCGTCTGAACCCGAGTCCGCCGTCTCTGATCGGAAGAGTGGCCTGGATCCACTGCAGATCGCTGAGCTCGATGTTAATGATCTTTTCCAGTCCAATCCGCATTTGTTCGTCCATCTTCACTAGTAAGGGATGATTCCAGCACGGTGCCACTCTCAAGAGATATGTCATTTTGGCCGCTCCAAAGCACGACCGCAGCAGCATCAGTGCCGCCTGAGCCTGGAGACATGCCAGGTCGCTCAAGGCCCGTTCGAGCGAATTGCTGTGCTCGAGGAGCGCTTCGTCCAGGGCCTCCCCTTTGAACAGTGGGGCGCCGAGGAGGACCAATGAATCGCGGTCCATCCTTCGGAAATCATCAAATTCCTCACCCGCTAGTTCGACCTCCGAGTAGTATTCGCACTTGTTTCTATTCAAACAGATGCCGAGCGAGGTTTCCAGCTCCTTCATAACGGACAGGTCATGTCGCATATCTTCCAGCCCTCCGCCCAGCGAGAGGTCGTCCAGGAAACCGAGTCTGAAACCGGACCGCAGCGATTGTAGGGTCGACTGCAGCGGCAGACAAAACAGCAGCGGGCCCAAAGGGTCACCCTGTTGCGGCCCCATCTGTGACCGTACCTCAAAGGGCCCAAACTGTAGAAGGGATTGCGCCGAGTACGCCTGGTGGATGAATGCGTAGAGTTCCGGAATAGTGTCGTGGACTGTCTTTAACATGACGTCTCTCCGCAGGGTGTTAAAAGCGTTTGCAAAGTCGAGTTTTACAAAGACGTGATCCCGAGGCATATCCGAAACGTAGCTTCTGGCGGCGCGAGCCGCCGCCTCGGCGCCTCCCGGTGCTGCTATGCCCACCTGGAATGGGGCGAAGAATGACCCCAGCCGAGTCAAAGCGTACTTGTTGGCGCACTTTGCTGCCAGTCTTCTCCAGACGTATCCGATCGCTATTGGCCGGAGCCCTCCTGACTTTTTGGACAGGGCGATGAGAGTGCCACCGAACAGTATCTCCCGTACCTCCTGCGGGCATTCGCCCCTCAGCATCACATTGATGAAACATGTGAGTGCCAACAATTTATTATTATTAAAATTATTATTATTATCATTATTATTATTATTATTATTATTATTATTATTATTATTATTATTATTATTATTATTATTATTATTATTATTATTATTATTATTATTATTATTATAATTATTATTATTTTTATTATTATCATCATTATTATTATTATTATTATTATTATTATTATTATTATTATTTATTATTATTATTATAATATTACTATTTATTTTTGTATTTATTATTATTAATATAATTATTTTTATTTTTATTATTATTATTATTATTATTATTATTATTATTAGTAGTAGTAGTAGTAGTGGTGGTAGTAGTAGTAGTATTATTATGATTATTATTATTATTAGTAGTAGTATTATTATTATTATTATTATTTTTATTATTACTACTACTACTACTACTTCCACTACTACTACTACTACTACCACTACTACTACTACTACTACTACTACTACTACTACTACTACTACTACTACTACTACTACCACTACTACTACTACTACTACTACTACTACTACTATTATTATTATTATTATTATTATTATTATTATTATTATTATTATCAGCATAATTATTATTATTATTATTGTTATTTTTGTTAATACTGTTCTTATTTATTATTTATTATTATTATAATATTATAATTTATTTATTTATTTATTATTATTACAATTATTATTATTATTATTTTTAATATTATTATTATTAATATTATTTTTAGCTCGACCTGGCGGATTGCCATATCCTCCTCCACTGTCAGGTTCCAACTTTCCTGCAACAGTAAAGAGCTATTTACTGGATTTAAGGTATCTGAGAAAACTAACCATTGATTAAAACATTTGAACTGCCATATTTTTAATAGAACCCGGCCAACAAGCATCATAATATATCAACTGGCAATCGAATGCAGTGACGACAAAATGCTGCAATGTATCCTAAGCCTACATTGACGCGTTTTTTTTATAACTTTACTTAATATATATATTTAATAAATATATTTAGTTATTATTATTATTTTTATTATTATTATTATTATTATTATTATTATTATTATTATTATAATTATTATTATTATTTTATTGTTATTGTTATTATTATTATTATTATTATTATTATTATTATTATTATTATTATTGGTATTATTATTATTATTATCATTATTATTATTAATAATAAGATTATTATTAGCCCTACCTGGCGGATTGCCATTTCCTCCTCCACTGTCAGGTTCCGACTTTCCTGCGACAGTAAAGAGTTATTTACTGGATTTAAAGCATCTGAGAAAACTAACCAATGATTAAAACATTTGAACTGGTATATTCTTCATAGAACCCGGCTAACAAGCATCATAATTAATATCGACTTGCAATCGAATGCAGTGACGACAATATGCTGCAATGTCACCTAAGCCTACATTGACGCGTTGTTTTATAACTATATTTTGTATATATATTTAATATATATATTTAGTTATTATTATTATTATTATTTTTATTATTTTTTGTTTTTATCATAAATATTATTATTGTTGTTATTATTGTTATTACTGTTATTATTTATTATTCATTATTATTATTTTATTATTTTTTTAATATAAAAAAATTAATTTTTTTATCATTAATATTATTATTATTATTATTATTATTATTATTATTATTTTCATTATTATTATTATTATTGTTATGAAAACCATCATTTATTTCCAATTCAAACTGTGAAACACCAACTAGCTGTGCCTGATGAACAGTGAACGCCTAGCAAAACGCTAGCATAGTGTGTTAATGGTGCACGGTCAAAAGCGCGCAGGACAAAAGCGCGCAGACAAATGCGCGCAGACAAATGCGCGCAGCGACATATGCGCGCAAGACAAAAGCTCGAACCGACAAATGCGCGCAACAGGAACAATGAAATCGAAATTTCACCTATAGCGATGAATGACCATTTAATATAACCACAACATCGTCAGAGACGGTTGTTAAAAGTAGATGAACAAGAGCATGTGGCGTAAGTGGCGACGAAAATATACGCCTTCAGAGAAATGGAAGCTGGATGAAGGTCAGAGAAATGTAAGCTGGATGAAGGTTCGCTATAGATGAAATGGAAGCTGGATGAAGGTTCGCTATAGGTGAAATAGAAGCTGGATGAAGGTTCGCTATAGGTGAAATAGAAGCTGGATGAATGTCAGAGAAATAGAAGCTGGATGAAGGTTCGCTATAGGTGAAATAGAAGCTGGATGAAGGTCAGAGAAATAGAAGCTGGATGAAGGTTCGCTATAGGTGAAATGGAAGATGGATGAAGGTTCGCTATAGATTAAATGGAAGCTGGATGAAGGTTCGCTATAGGTGAAATAGAATTTCGATTTCATTGTTCCTGTTGCGCGCATTTGTCGATTAGCGCTTTTGTCTTGCGCGCATATGTCGTTGCGCGCATTTGTCTGCGCGCATTTGTCTGCGCGCTTTTGTCCTGCGAGCTTTTGTCGGTGTGCCTGTGTTAATAGTTTTCCCCCAAGTGCATACTATGATTATTGTTATTATTATTATTATTATTATTATTGTTATTATTATTATTATTATTATAATTATTATTATTATTATTATTATTATTATTATTATTATTATTATTATTATTATTATTATTATTATTATTATTATTATTATTATTATTATTATTATTATTATTATTATTATTAGCCCTACCTGGCGGATTGCCATATCCTCCTCCACTGCCAGGTTCCGACTTTCCTGCAACAGTAAAGAGTTATTTACTAGATTTAAAGCATCTGAGAAAACAAACCAAGGATTAAAACATTTGAACTGGCATCTTCATCCTTGAACCCGGCTAACAAGCATTATCTGTCAACTTGCAATCAAATGCAGTGACGACAAAATGCTGCAATTCATTTTTAGCCTACATTATTTATCATTTATTATTATTATAATATTACTTTTTATTTATGTATTTATTATTATTATTATTATTATTATTATTATTATTATTATTATTATTATTATTAATATTATTATTATTATTATTATTATTATTATTATTATTATTATTATTATTATTATTATTATTATTATTATTATTATTAGTAGTAGTAGTAGTAGTAGTAGTAGTAGTAGTAGTAGTAGTAGTAGTAGTAGTGGTAGTAGTAGTATTATTATGATTATTATTATTATTATAATTAGTAGTAGTAGTATTATTATTATTATTTTTATTATTACTACTACTACTACTACAACTACTTCCACTACTACTACTACTACTACTACTACTACTACTACTACTACTACTACTACTACTACTACTACTACTACTACTACTACTACTACTACTACTACTACTGCTGCTGCTGCTACTACTACAACTTCTATTATTATTATTATTATCCGCATAATTATTTTTATTATTATTATTGTTTTTATTGTTATTACTGTTATTATTTATTATTTATTATTATTATATTATTATAATTTATTTATTTATTTATTATTATTACAATTATTATTATTATTATTATAATTACTATTAATATTATTATTAGCTCTACCTGGCGGATTGCCATTTCCTCCTCCACTGTCAGGTTCCGACTTTCCTGCAACAGTAAAGAGTTATTTACTGGATTTAAAGCATCTGAGAAAACTAACCAATGATTACAACATTTGAACTGGCATATTCTTAATAGAACCCAGCTAACAAGCATCATATATCAACTTGCAATCGAATGCAGTGACGACAAAACGCTGCAATGTATCCTAAGCCTACATTGACGCATTGTTTTATAACTATATTTAATATAAATATTTAATATAAATATCGTGCGGTTTGGGCCTCAGCAACGAGGCCGTGCGAGTCGCGGTGGGTCTTCGGTTAGGACTCAATCTTTGTGCACCTCATCAATGCCAGTGTGGCGAGCCCGCCGATCCCGGAGGCAACCACGGGTTTGTCTGCAGACGATCTGCGGGAAGAGCGGCACACCACTTCGCCATGAATGACATCATATGGAGAGCACTGGTAAAATCGGACATTCCAAGCACGAAGGAGCCACCGGGCCTGATCCGCACGGATGGCAAGAGACCGGACGGAGCAACACTGGTTCCCTGGGCGAGGGGCAAGTATGTCGCATGGGATGCAACATCCATCCACACCTGTGCTGCCTCCTACCTCAACATTTCGGCTGCAATGCCCGGTGGGGCAGCCGAACACGCCGCAAACCGGAAGTGCGCCAAATATTCAACACTCCCGGCCACCCACGACTTCGTCCCCATCGCCATCGAATCGCTGGGCCCCATCAATCGGTCAGGTCGCGAATTCCTGTCTGAGCTGGGGCGCCGTATGACCGCCGCTTCTGGTGACCCTCGTGAGACTGTGCACTTATTCCAACGGCTATCGATATGCACTCAAAGATTCAACGCCATAGCATTCAGGGGCACTTTCACACAACCAACCGGAGTCGAGGACGACCAGCCATACCAACAATAATTGCATTATGTATTAGGCTTTGCATGCATCTGTGGGAATACAATTAGCACATTTTGCTAGTGTCTAGCCTAGTGCTCACCGTTAATCAGTTCCAGCCAGTTGATGTTGCTCTGTTGGTTTTGAAAATAAATGATGGTTTTTTAATATAAATATTTAGTTATTATTATTATTATCATAATTATTATTATTTATATTATTATTGTTATTATTATTATTATTATTATTATTATTATTATTATTATTATTATTATTATTATTATTATTATTATTATTATTATTATTATTTCTATTAATATTATTGTTATTATTATTATTTTTATTGTTTTTACTGTTATTATTTATCATTTATTATTATTATAATATTACTTTTTATTTATGTATTTATTATTATTATTATTATTATTATTATTATTATTATTATTATTATTATTATTATTTTAGTAGTAGTAGTAGTAGTAGTAGTAGTAGTAGTAGTAGTAGTGGTAGTGGTAGTAGTAGTATTTTTGTGATTATTATTATTATTATTAGTAGTAGTAGTAGTATTATTATTATTATTTTTATTATTACTACTACTACTACTACTACTACTACTACTACTACTACTACTACTACTACTACTACTACTACTACTACTACTACTACTACTACTGCTACTACTACTACCACTTCTATTATTATTATTATTATCAGCATAATTATTATTATTATTATTGTTATTATTGTTATTACTGTTATTATTTATTATTATTATAATATTATAATTTATTTATTTATTTATTATTATTACTATTATTATTATTATTATTATTATTATTATTATATGCTAATATTATTATTAGCTCTACCTGGCGGATTGCCATTTCCTCCTCCACTGTCAGGCTCCGACTTTCCTGCAACAGAAAAGAGCTATTTACTGGATTTAAAGCATCTGAGAAAACTAACCAATGATTAAAACATTTGAACTGGCATATTCTTAAAAGAACCCGGCCAACAAGCATCAGGAATCAACTTGTAATCGAATGCAGTGACGACAAAATGCTGCAATGTATCCTAAGCCTACATTGACGCGTTTTTTAAAAACTTTATTTAATATATATAACTATATATTTAATATATATGTTTAGTTTTTATTAATATTTTTTAATATTATTATTATTATGTTTATTATTATTATTATTATTTTTATTATTATTAATATTATTATTATTATTATAATTATTATTTTTTATTATTATTTTATTATTATTATTAGTATTATTATTATTTTTATTTTTTTCATTATTATTATTAATAATAAGATTATTATTAGCCCTACCTGGCGGATTGCCATATCCTCCCCCATTGTCAGGTTCCGACTTTCCTGCGACAGTAAAGAATTATTTACTGGATTTAAAGCATCTGAAAAAACTAACCAATGATTAAAATCATTTGAACTGGCATATTCTTCATAGAACCCGGCTAACAAGCATCATAATATCGACTTGCAATCGAATGCAGTGACGACAATATGCTGCAATGTATCCTAAGCCTACATTGACGCGTTGTTTTAAAACTTCATTTAGTATATATATTCAATATATATATTTAGTTATTATTATTATTATTATTATTATCATTATTATTATCACTACTATTATTATTATTATTATTATTATTATTATTTTTATTATTTATATTTTTATCACAATTATTATTAATGTTGTTATTATTGTTATTACTGTTGTTAGTATTTATTATTCATTATTATTATTTCAATATTTTTTTAATTAAATCAAAAAAAAAAATTTTTTTTTATCATTGTTACTATTATTATTGTTTTTTATTATTATTATTATTATTATTATTATTATGAAAACCATCATTTATTTCCAATTCAAACTGTGAAACACCAACTAGCTGTGCCTGATGAACAGTGAACGCCTAGCAAAACGCTAGCATAGTGTGTTAATAGTTTTCCCACAATTGCATACTAAATCTAAAGTGACAAAGCATTCATTGCTAGTATGATTATTATTATTATTATTATTATTATTATTATTATTATTATTATTATTATTATTATTATTATTATTATTATTATTATTATTATTAATATTATTATTATTATTATTATTTTTGTTATTATTATTATTATTTTTATTATTATTATTATTATTAGCCCTACCTGGCGGATTGCCATATCCTCCTCCACTGCCAGGTTCCGACTTTCCTGCAACAGTAAGAGTTATTTACTGGATTTAAAGCATCTGAGAAAACTAACCAAGGATTAA
>CATKHU010000083.1:30000-32389 GCA_949752735.1 Lumbricus terrestris
CGTTAGCCCCAGTCGCGAGCATCCTTCCTCGATCGAATCCACGTCAGACTCCACAATCTCTGGGTTCCCGCCAAGGGTGAGGTCGTCGAGGTATCCAAAAGCCAAGGGCGACACCAAGTGAGTTAGAATAGGACGGAGCGGTAGACAGAACAGTAGAGGCCCCAATGGATCGCCCTGTTGTGACCCTTCCTGCGATAGTATATTAAACCTGCCGAATTGTAGAGATGTCGTCTCGGCGTAGGCAAGGTGGCAGTATGCGGCCAATTCAGGGATGATTTCATCAACCGACGCTAGCATGGAATCACGGTGTAGGCTGTTGAATGCATTCGAGATGTCAAGCTTGACCAATACTGACTGAGGGCCCATGTTTTTCAAAAATCGTCTGGCGGCATGGGACGCAGCCTCGCAGCCTCCTGGCACTCCCACCCCAAGTTGTTTAGGGGTTAGGTACGGCGTGACACGCGGGATGGCGAACGCGTTGGCGCATTTAGATGCAAGTCTTCGCCAGACATATCCAATGGCTATCGGTCTTAGGCCACCACATTTCTTGCGAAGTGCGAAAAGAGTTCCTCCGAATAAGATGCAACGAAACTCTTGTGGACAAGTGCCAGCCAGAAGAAGGTTGACGAATGCGGTCGTCGCCTTCAGTAACCCAGGTCCTGAGTCCGGATCGTTCAAGAGTTCCGCGACGTGTTGCGGACGCAGGCCATCTGGACCGCCTGACGAACCCATGGGGAAAGAACGAATTGATGTACGTATCTCCAGCTCAGTGGCCTGGAACGGCGCGCTTGATGACGAGCAGACGATGGCTGGGCGGTCAGGCGGTGGTGCCGGGTGCTTTTTCCGTAGAATTTCAAACGTTTCTTCGTTAATCGGCGCAGGAATGTCGTCGGAGCAAAGGATACGGGCCGCAGCACTGATATTACCATCTTCCATTTTGGCGGCCACCGCAGAAGCCAGCGCCCGCTTCCCATCCAAGTCCGGAGTTTTGCGTCTGACATTAGTATCCACGTCTGGATCGAATAGGTTTTCGGCGAGAGTCGACCATCTCAAATGAAAGTCATCAACGCGCTTCTTGATGATAGACGTCAGGTTGCGGCGCCGACCTCCTCTCAATGGCACTTCCAAAATGCCTGCTCCGAAGGTGAAGAGGCGTCGCCATCCCTCATTGGCCATTGGGTTCTGCAGTATAGATTCCAATACGCCCGTAAGAAGGCGTCCCGCCCCAGATCTGGCGCCCTTTGGAATATGTCTGAGTAGACCCCTTGACAGGCATGGGTGCTGCATTGGTGTTGGGGGCCTCGTAGACAGTGCATCCGGGGCGTAAATCGGCCGCATTTGCGTAGTCACGTCAGGCTCGGAGTCCGCTTGTGTTGCGGTGGCCACCGAACCAGAAGGAAACATGGGTCCTGTGGAACCAGTAGACAAGGGCGGCCGATGCGAACCCGAGCATGGGTTAACTCTCGGCCCGTGTTGGTGGACCATGCCATCCTTGCCGTGAATTTGACGTACTGTGTGGCAGACACTACAGGTTCCTTGAGCCTTCTTCGGCTTTACACTGGATGTGATTGTATCGGACAGAAGAACCATTTGCGAGAGCGTGAAGTGTGAGAAATTAATCACGATGGCAATAAACAGTATTTGAAATGTAAATAGATGAGCGTTTATACTGCGTTGCTAGGCAGCACGCATTATGACGTCATCCGACGGTAGCCGTTAAACTGGTGCATAACATAAAGTTAAATTCTGGATTTAAGTTGCACAGATCGTAAGTTTAACTTTAAAATATTGGAAAAACCTGATTTTGACACAAGACAGTATGTAGATATAAATGATCCTGGTATCAATAGAAATCCAAAGGTATAAAAATCAAGACCTAACGAACTCGCGTTATTCTATAACGTTTAAAAATACTCAGAGAGAATATCCATCGACTGACTCGCTGCGTTACGTTCAAAAAAAAATATATATTCTTATTATTATTATTGTTATTATTGTTATTTCATTTATTATTTATTATTATTTTAATATTATTTTAATATTTTTATTTATTTATTTATTTATTTATTTATTTAGTATTATTATTATTATTATTATTATTATTATTGTTTTTATTATTATTATTATTACTATTATTATTATTATTTTTATTATTATTATTATTATTATTATTATTATTATTATTATTATTATTATTATTATTATAATTATTATTATTATTATTAGCCCTACCTGGTGGATTGCCATATCCTCCTCCACTGCCAGGTTCCGACTTTCCTGCAACAGTAAAGAGTTATTTACTGGATTTTAAGCATCTGAGAAAACTAACCAAGGATTAAAACATTTGAACTGGCATCTTCTTCATAGAACCCGGCTAACAAGCATCATA
>CATKHU010000084.1:0-65277 GCA_949752735.1 Lumbricus terrestris
CCAGGCTTGGAACTGGCACTGGCAGAGTGTAACCAGTGGCGGAGTTTACAGTTGTACTGTATAATGCTGTATTAACTTAAATGTGCGGAAAAGGATTTTTAAAGCTCGACGTATTGGCCGCATCAATAACGGTATATATGTATATATTATAAATTATAGGGGGACCTTTTAGGGGGCTCGAAGCTGTCCTAATGAGGTCTTGATTTACGGAGTTTATTTTTCATAGTGAATAAGTTTTTTAATCCGTGTACGGTATATGGAGAAGGCTTTAAATGAGGTGAGAACCCAGAGTTTTATTGTTGCTGCCGACATCCATAATTCGCTGAAAACAGCGGTGCCCGCAGGATTTTTTTGTACGCACAGAAATTTTCGATGGAGGGACGAAGAGGGAAAAATTTTCGTTAGGGTCGCCGACGAAAAAAAGTGATGACCTTTTTTTAGTCATCAACCTAGAATTTTCCAAAAACATACCTTTTCTATCCGCCGAAAAAACTGATGACCTTTTTTTTAGTCTACGCACTTGCGTACGTGCGTACGTCTGCGGGCGCCGCTGGCTGAAAATAATACGATTATGATAGATATGTATAGTGTATGTATATATATATATATGCAATATTATATGTATGCATATATATACATATACATATGTAGAGTGTATGTATACACGCTGTTCCTCTCTTATGCATAACTATAATGTCGCACATGTTTAGAACTGTTGGGTATATATACAAGTAGCTACGTTGAGCGAGTTCGCGAGGGTATTGTAAGGTGCTATGTAAATGATGTCCATATACACTGTAATACTGACTTGCATGTACGTAGAAATGCTAGAGAAGACTATGCTAAAAAAAACTATTGTAGGCTACCACAAACCCAAAAACACTTGACTCGTGACTCTGTCTGCCACGATCTGCGTCTCTCTAATCACAGCATATGACTAAGATCGTGACGATCTTAGTCATATGCTGTGATTAGAGAGACGCAGATCGTGGCAGACAGAGTCACGAGTCAAGTGTTTTTGGGTTTGTGGTAGCCTACAATAGTTTTTTCTGTATAGCGTATATATGCGAGGATGCATGACCTTTTTGTTTACGGGTTGGTCAAACACACACACACACACACACACACACACACGCACGCACGCACACATACACAACAGATACGCACACATGCACACACACACATAATTATATAAACACTCATGCACACTCACACGCATGCACACTCACACGCATGCACACACTCATTGCCTATATCTGTCCATTCCTTTTGCCGTCTTTCGTTCTGTGTGTCTCTACATGTATATCTATGTATCTTTCCACGTGTATCACTGATTCGCTCTGTCTGTCTCTCTGTCTGTCTGTCTCTCTGTCTGTCTCTCTTTCTGTCTCTATCTGTCTGTATCTCAGTCCCCCTGTCTCTGTCTATTACTGCGTGTGTCTATATATCTGTGGGGCGCGGTGTTGTAGTACACATGTTCGTTGCCTTGCAACCGAAGGGTTACAGGTTCGAATCCACCTCAAGTCGTCGAGTAAGGAGATAGGTCCTTCATGCACTGGCAAATCGCAATTGCTCAGGCGCTTAAGCCGGAAACTCCAATGCAGTGTTCACGCTGTAGAGTCGGGAGAGCTTCTGAGTAATGAGCTGGAAGGGGCACTATGGAAATCAGTGGCGTAGCCAAGGCCGTAGCTAGGGGGTGTTTTGGGTGTTTGAACACCCCCCGAAATGGAAAATGTGAAAAATAATATAATGCATTTACGAGCACATGAAGTAAAAACCATGAAATAAAACCATGAAAACACCCCCCGAAATATGCTGGATGACTAAAACAGGTCATCAGTTTTTTGGGGAAGGAAAAATGGTGACTGAAACACCCCTCGAAATCAAATCCTGGCTACGGCCTTGGGCGTAGCCAAGGGGGGTTTCGGGGGTTAAACCCCCCCTATTGGCCTAGGAAAAAGTTTTTTTAAGGTTATTTATCCACCTAAATAAGAAAAAACAAAACAATTGCTTGTAGTAACAATTGTTTTTCTTAATTTATTCCCTCTGTTACTTTATTCCCTTTTTATTTACTGTAATACTGTTGGGTTGGTTTCAGAAAGGGTATCCGGCCAGCGGGCCAGGCAAAAAACAACCCCCTCCCATGAAAAATTCCTGGCTACGTCACTGATGGAAATGGAGAAATGGACAGTATACATGCACTGTATCTGTCTGCTATTCCTCTCTCCATGTAATATCTGCTGTTATCAGACACTATATACTCTGAAGACTCTACCATGCATCGTTCTTCGATTATGATTCCACACCATTCGCCGACCTAATCCATATTCACCGCCGGCTTCAACGATCCGCGACGAAGACTCAGAACCTCAGCGAACCATAACCTCCTCACACGACTAAGCATCTAATCAACGAGGACCCAGTCCTGACGTAAAACCGGTTGACGAAACCGGTTTTCTAGGGAATTTACGACGGTTTTTATGGACCACCCGAGCAT
This sequence comes from Lumbricus terrestris, assembly GCA_949752735.1. NCBI lineage: Eukaryota > Metazoa > Annelida > Clitellata > Crassiclitellata > Lumbricidae > Lumbricus > Lumbricus terrestris. Next base: position 2,498 of record CATKHU010000084.1, read on the forward strand.
CAGTTTTATGGACCACCCGAACAACCGTGGACACCACTGTGGATGATAAAACAGATACAGTGAAGCATGATAATTATTATAGGCTTGTACATGTACGTAACGCCTTTGTCAGGCATGCGTTTCTTGACGTAGGTATTATATTGCATTAATTCCGTAACGCTATGGAGAATTGGAGATTGCTTGACAATAACTAGGCCCTATTGCGCTGTATTATAGTGTAGCGGCAAAGAGAAAGCGATCACTTTGCTGCAGAATTGTAATCATAATGGCAGCTGAAACTGTGCTCTTCGGCTAGGGTTGAGCGTCTGGTCCCGCGGGCTCGCTTAGCTATTGTTATTAGCTATTATAATTGTTAAGCAGCGCTGTGCTTTCTTGGTCATGGGGCCTACTGTCTGGAACGACCTCCGGTTACGCTTCGCTCTCTACATGTGGTCCATCCGGCTGGGTTATACAAGTCTCTCAAGTCTTTTTTCTTTGTTCGTGGTTGGGCTAGGATCGCCTCTGAGTAGTTTCTTTAAGGGGCGCTATATAAATGCTCTGAATGAATGAATGAATGAATGAGCAATTGGTACATTTGTGTAGCGTTCCATAAGAACCACCCAGTCTTGTGAATTACTCGCGCGTACGCCTGTAATCTGTAATTGTAATTGAACATCCTGAGAGTCAGGTACAGCAGCATCAGTAACAGGAGAATCAGTAACTGAAGCAGCAGCAGCAGCAGTAAAAACAACAACAACAACAATAACAGCATCATTACCAAAAGCATCGGTGGAATCAACCTCAGTAACATCATTAGTAACAGCAGCATCAGTAGCAGCACTCCCGACACAAATTATCGCTGCAATCACTTACATGCATATGAGAGAGTTCTTATGCGTTTCCGAAGCAGAAGAAGAGGAGACTGATAAGCAAAAGTCACAGTTCCTGCGGAAGATGTCTCCAGATTTCCACCTATCAATGGACCGACATATAAATTATAGACAAAGCGTCTTGGAGGAGCATTATATAGCATCCACAATTCCACATTTTTTGTAATTGTAATTTATACATGTGCATGGGACACCTGGAAGGTCATGCCACTGGCGAGCGAGCGGTGAGCGGAGTAACCATGTGAGTGAGGTCAATGAGGAAGCCAAGGCACACAGACAATAGAGTATAGGTCTATGAAGGTAAGAAGAGTATAGGCCTATGAAGGTAGGAAGAGTATAGGCCTATGAAGGTAAGAAGATTATAGGCCTATGAAGATAAGAAGAGTATACCCGGTAGGCCTACGAAGGTAAGAAGAGTATAGGCCTATGAAGGTAAGAAGAGTATAGGCCTATGAAGGTAAGAAGAGTATAGGCCTATGAAGGTAAGAAGAGTATAGGCCTATGAAGGTAAGAAGAGTATAGGCCTATGAAGGCAAGAAGAGCATAGGCCTATGAAGGTAAGAAGAGTATAGGCCTATGAAGGTAGGAAGATTATAGGCCTATGAAGGTAAGAAAAGTATAGGCCTACGAAGGTATGAAGGAGAATTCAGACCAGAGAGTTGCGCTGTGCAAGAATTTTGAACGGCTTCTTGCATGCACTCGGGTTTCGATTTTCCCGAATGAATTTATAGCCAATGCGAGCGAAATATAATTATACGGAGGACAAACAATAAGGCGGGCAGCAGTGCGAAGAACCGTATTGACTGAATTATTATAGAGGTTCAGTGAAGAGAGACCAGCATACATGGAATTGCTGAAGACAATCCTATAAATAGTTCAACTCAGAACGTGGACGAGAGTGAGAAGAAAGCGAGTGTCGGATAGCCGGGGTTGACATACAAAGCGGATGATTAGAGCATGTAGGCTATAATAGTATAGGGTATTTGTCGTGTAATTACTGAGCGCATATCATAGAGTTCAGATCAGAGTATAAAGTGTAGAAAAATAGAAGTGCCGTATGCCTTTTCAGACCGTGCTGGCTTGATTATAAGTGGCAGGCAGGTCGGTGTTCAGATTTGCAAATGAGAATTGAAAATGAGTGCATGCTTGGATGCCGTTCATGGCCGCCAGTCAAATGTACTTGATGCCCTGGCTAAATATAAGTGACTGTGTCTCCCAAGGCTTGTTCTTTGATGAGAATGGTTGGCAGATATCAACGAGATACATGTATATACAAGATCACCCCGATCACCCAGAATGCCTTGCCTCCTTCCTTCCTCCTCTTCCCCCATCCACACCTCTCGCCTTTTCTCTCATCCTCTCATCTCTTCATCGCTCTCTCTCTTATCCTTCTGATCGACTCTCCACTTAATTGCTATTTTTCTCCCAACCTCTCGTCTCGATCTCCTCCTCTCCAGCCGCCTATTTTTCTTCCCAATTATTTTCCTATCCTTCCCTCACTCTCGCCTCCTCATCCGCTTCCTCTTCCTCCTCTTTTTCCTATAATTATTATCTCTTGTCTTATCTCTCGTTCTCTTCGTCGTCTTGTGACCTTTTTCTTCCCTCTCATCTACTCCTGTTTTACATTGCTTTTTTTTATCGCTCATCAGCTTCTCCTTGCCTCCTCCGCCTAAGTCTCTTGCTCCTTCTCTTTCGCCTTCTCTGCCCTTCTTCTTCCGCGTGTTCGTTTTCTTATTTTTCTTCATTATCTTCTTCCTCTTCCTCGTACATTTCCTGCTCTCCTCCTCCTCTTCCTTCGCCTCTTCTTCTTCCTCTTCCACTTCCTATTCCTCCTCCCCTTCCTCCTCCTTCTCTTCCTCCTCCTCCTCTTCTTCCTCTTCCTCCTCTTCTTCATCGTCCTCGTCTTGGTCCTCGTTCTCCTCCTCCTTCTCAGGTTCTCTTCTTCCTCTCCTCCTCCTTCTCAGGTGCCCCTCCTTCTCCTTTTCCTTCTAGGGCTCTCCTCCTCCTCTTTCTCCTCCTCCTCCTCCTCTTTCTCCTCCTCCTCCTCCTCCTCCTCCTCCTTCTCCTTTCTCCTTCTCCTCCTTTGTAATTGTTCGAACAACGAGAACAGCCGACACAATTTCCTAATTCCGTCGGCATACATTGATGTACGGTACGGAATTGGCAAATATATATATAGTGCCTGCACGGACACGCGCACACGCACCGACACACACTCACTCAGGCACACGCATTATTATAATGTAAATACACGTATTCGATGTATACCCTATGTATAGCATATACCGTTTCTGTAGCATCATACATGTATATGCACTGAATTCTTCAATAGTTATAGGTATGATGGGTAAGAAAATAATAATATCTTGCTTGTATAATAATTAATTAATTGGAGTTCGCATTCTTTTAATTCGTGTGTATAAAATATGTACAATACACGTTCTATACATAATTATCAGCGGAGATATATATATATATATATATATATATATATATATTCTGAATAAAGTCACGTGATCATGTGTCCAATTACCGAAAGCAATTGATTTACACGAATCCGTTGTTCTTCAATTATTCAGCGAGAAACATTCTATGCACAGACTTCGACTTCAAAGAGTACGTACATGTACAATTGTACATTCATACATATATGAGGTCATACGATACGCATGTACAATTGTACATGCACATATATACATATATACATGCATGCATATATATATATATTATATATATATTATATGTATATATATATATATTATATACCCCGGTATTCAAATAGATGTGCTGCATTTGCGGAGTCCTATCATCTCCTATGGTGTAGTGGTGGGTTCGGGGCCTTGAAGCCGGAGGATTCCAAATTTTGATTTCAGCTTAATACAAGCGGCTGAATACACGTCATAGCGGTTGCCATGGTAACCAGTCATCTGTCATCGGTTGCCCTGGTTACGGAATTATCATGTGCAGAGGCTATTCTACATGGTACCCGACGATTTCCATGGTAACCAACGATTTCAATTGCAACGGATAATTTCCATGGTAACCGACGATTTTCATGCAACCGACGATTTCTATGGCAACCGACGATTTCCATTGTAACCGATTATTTCCATGGTAACCGACGGTTTTCATGGTAACCAACGATTTCCATGGTAACCGATTATTTCCATGGTAACCGACGGTTTTCATGGTAACCAACGATTTCCATGGTAACCGATTGTCAGCGGGGGACTAGTCAGTATTGTGCATGCCTATAGTCGGCGCTGCGCATGGCCCTTAAGGGTGTGTTCATTGACCATGGTAACTGATTGCCTTGCCAGATGTTACCGGTTACCCTATGGCTCCTTTCCTCCTCCAACAACAACAACAACAACAACAACAAGTCAACAACAACAACAACAACAACGTATACGGACTTCCTACAGGGCGTCTTCCTGTTTGAAATGCTTGTCAAGACGAGGACGAGGGAGGGAGGGAGGCAGGGAGGGAGGGAGGGAGAGAGACAGAGACAGAGACAGAGACAGAGAGCGGTCCGATCGCCTAATTAGCCGAGCAGGCAGCAGGTGGTACCGCGGTCGCTCTGGAATTTCCAACAAGGCCAATCAGGAGGAGCACGCATAATAATGCAGTTCATCAGAATTGATGATCGTCTGCTCCGTTTAAAAAATACCGGAGTGGGTTGGGGTTTAGGACGTGAAGGACGTGGTTGGACTGCATAGTGTCCTCCGATGCATGGTGCATAATTGCGGGTTGAGTTAGTAAAGTTAGACTGTAAAGCATATATAGTAGATGTTTTGAACAACAATCTTCTTATGAAGATCTTACTGTTCTTGTTGGTTATAAGTTCAAATGGGTGAGGCCTGGTGACTGGTGAGTCTATTGTTTTCGCCAGTATGCCTATCAGAGAAGAACTTACGGAGAACATGACCAATGCTTGTTTGTATGCGCACTTGTTATAGCGCCCCTTCAAGCGCTCTACTCAGAGGCGCTCCCGACTACAGAGCGGACACTGCATCGGAGTTTCACGCCGAAGCGCTGAGCAATTGCGAGTGAAGGACTTGCACAAGGTCCCTACGCGGTGGCCTAAGGTGGATTTGAACCCGCAACCAAGGCACCGAACGTATCCCTACACCACCGCGCCCTAAATGTATGCGACATTATGCATTTGACCATTTACATAACGTCTTACAAGAAACGCACGAATGCGCTAAGCGTACAGTGTACCATGGCATATGCAGTGAGCAGTAAACAGTTTGCTGGTTGACCAAGCGAGCAACGCAAGTCGAGCATCGCGCAACTTGCATGACGATTGACCGTACCATACGTCGGTAGCTAGGACATAGCAGCTCGTGTATAAAGACGGTCAATAAATGGTCTATATGAATCTCTGAATACGAGATGTGCCTAACAAACATGAACGCAGGATGTCGCTGAGACTGTATGTATACGTGTATAGCGAAAGCGACAATCTGTTCAGGGAGGCGCGACAATCTTGGTCACGCTTTTAGTGGATTGCAAAATGTCCCTCTGGGAATATACATCACTCTGAATGTAGCGTGAAGGTTTTTTATTCGGTCTGTTGAGCAATACATGAAAATCCGATTCGGCTAATACAGTATTTACGATTTCTGATTTCTGTGTATAAGCCATAACAAAAGTCGACTTTACTTAAATGTTACTGAAAGTTTCAAATGTTGACAAAAAACCTGTTAATTTTGCTAGACTTGAGACACATGGAGAAGGCTAAGTACCCTGCAGAATAGAATTTAGGGTAGGTAGGCAGGTAGACAGAAGTAGATATGCAACGATAGTCTTTGATTCAGGTATAGATACACAAATTGAAAGACGATCAACATAAAGGCGGAAGCGCTCGTGAGTAACGTGGTGCCCTGCGCTTGGTTTTGAAGTGGCTTTTAAAGAAATTTGGAGATTACGATTACGAAGCATAAAGAAACAGACAGGCACACAGACAGGCAGACAGACAGACAGACAGCCAAAACAGGTTAAACTAAGTATAGATGGACACACACAAGTAAAAGGCATTGTCTCCAAAAAACAGGCATAAAAGCTAAGCGGACCGTTCTGAGTATAGGTAAGCTTATGAGTATTGAGTAACACAGACGGTTATAGAGACGTATCAGCGGACGCGCAGACATTTAAACCAAGAAATTAGTAGACAGTCAGCGAAGCAAATAGATTAACAGACAAATACACTTTTATAACAAAGCACTCGAAGACAACGATGCCCGAAAGGCGGCAGTCTGATGATGACGCAATTTCGTTATAATACGCTGCACTAATTAAGAACGGAAATAGCGCGGTACGGTTGGACGGTTGAAAACAACAGATTTGTCTACATGCTCCATCAAGCGTGCTGATCGTTTGTGACAAAGATGGTCGAACGTGCAAGAGGGAGCAGCGGAAATTGTGGACCTGATGTCAATCGGGGCGGTGGATATTACCCTCCGGAGTAGCATCAATCTCCGTGTGGACACGGACACGGAAGGCTAGAACTCACTATCGTCGGAGCTGGCGAACAAGTGCATTGCAATTACAAGCCGCATGGAACTAATCATAGTTGTAAGAAACGTTTTTTACCGTTTTTTATTCTATCCCAAAAAACGTCGTTTTTTCGTTTTTTATTTTCCCCATCGTTTTTTATCGTTTTTTATTTTTTCTTTAACTTTATTTATTCATTAACTTTCTGTTATTATTTTCCTTAATTTTAATTTTTTCTGTTATTCCTTATGTTTTCCGCCAACTCTCAAGGATTCAGCTAACTAAAGTCATTATTTCATCGTTTAACATCATCATTTAAGAGATAGCCTGCGTGTAGTAGGTTCCTAATCATTGTTTTCAAGGTTAAAATGCGGTTTTAGATGTAGCAAAGTCAAATTATTATCCGTTTCCGTTTTTTATCGTTTTTTATCGTTTTTTATATTTTCGAAAAAAACGACGTTTTAATCCGTTTTTTATTCCGTTTCCATCGTTTTTTACATCTATGGAACTAATGACGACCAACTGAGATATTGATGAGGACTGAACCGACGTTGAATTTCCCGCTTCTCCTCTGACTGCGTCGTCTGCTGCGAGCGACATTTCCGGTTGTGTAAGTAAGTACATGTGGGTAGTCTGTGCGTAAAAAAGGTGAGCACTATTAATATGGATAAGAGTTCTTCAGTGCTACATGATAGAGTTGCAGACTTGTGCATGGAAAAACGATTGACAGCACTATTTTTGGTTACACACGGGTCATTCTGTCACAGCATTTGAGAGGACGCTAGGAAAATTACTATAGACCCTTAAGCATGTTCCACGTAAATCTATATCTATAAGAAAGAATGTGGGTGACTTTGTCCTTTATGCATGCTCACAGTTTTGCAGCTACTGACCTTAAACATTGTTAGGTGCTCCATACAAATTTGTACAGAAATTTGTGAATATGTATCCAATAATGTACATTGAATGTGAAGCGTATAATTAGGCTATAATATGTAATACAATAAAATGATAAATATTTGTAGGTCTAGCACATATTCACGCTGGCTCCCTCCCAGCAGCGCATCCAATAGGCCTACACACAGTCTCCCCATCGTTTGTCATGCGCTGCGTCCTGGGCAGTTCGCCTATATATCTTCACGAGCTCTTTGCTATAACTTCGTCGTGCTTGGGTCGCCGCTCTCTGCATGCGCTCGACCTCTAGAGGCGACCTTATGGTTCCGTGTACATGCGCGCACAGCTATCACCGACAGAGTAACCTTCCCTTCTACGGAACATGTCTAACTCTTTTTTTTTTGTGCAGCACTCATCCCTTTCCTCTTTGGCCGTGCTATGGGTCGGGAGCGCCTCTGACGAGTAGTTATCGTGAAGAAGCGCCATATTAATTCCTCGTCCGTTATAAATACAGATGCAGTGGACCAGAACACTGCAATAATTATCTACTATATTTATTTATGCATCCAAGTGGTCTAAAGCTATGTATTTAATAAATGTGCATTGGTCGCGATGCGTGAAATCTGCGCGTATATATATATTATATATATATATATTTAGACTATATATATATTTTATACGCTATCAACAGCCATGGATGCAGGAAGCGATAAAGGCAACCAGCTGTGATATAGATATCCGACTCTGCTGCCAGCCCCCGAGGGTGCCTTCCTGATAGTCCCTCTTGTCCACGGCGGGCGTGACCTTTCATCCGGGGACCGACGGGGGTCCGAGTCCTGCGGCGGCGGCGGCGGAGGGCGGAGGCGCCGTTCCCGGAGACTCGACCACGTTCGGGGAAATCCGGCTGAGACGGACAATAATCCGGTTTTTTCCTCTGGACGCCGGAAGGCAGAGTATACAGACGGATCTCGGATCCGATTACGGAGGGAGGGTGCACGGGGGAGGTGCCGTAACAATGGCAACGTCGGTTGTGGCACTACTTCCGGTCGTGAATGCGAAGAGGAAACGGTTGGCGGCGGAGTTAGGTGTGATGTGTTAGGGAGGAATATACAGTGGCGCATATCCACAGGGAAGAGTCGTGATTTTGAGCTTTTGAGGGGATTGCTGTTTGTTGTTCTTTTAACGACTTCTTAGGCGCCGCAGTTACAGGACGCACGGTATTGAACGAGAGTTCTTTCCACTCCTGCCGCCTCGCTGCAGTATATATTCGTTTGTTTTCTTTTCCATCCATGACATTTTCTTAGAATCTGTTTAAGACATTTAATTCCCCCAAATGCCTCTGTTCTTTCTTCTTCTTTTTCTTGATCGTTAAAGACAGGCACTCCTTAAAAATAATTTTAATCGATAAATATCATCGTGATTAATCTCACAAATGTAATCGCGATTAATCTCCTAAATGTAATCACGATTAATCTCCTAAATGTAATCGCGATTTATCTCCTAAATGTAACCGCGATTAATCTCCTAAGTGTAACCACGATTATTCTCCTAAATGTAATCGCGATTAATCTCCTAAATGTAACCACGATTAATCTCCTAAATGTAATCGCGATTAATCTCCTAAATGTAATCGTGATTAATCTCCTAGATCTATTCGCGATCAAACTCCTAAATGTAATCACGATTAATCTCCTAAATGTAATCACGATTAATCTCCTAAATGTCACCACGATTAATCTCCTAAATGTATTCGCGATTAATCTCCTAAATGTAATCGCGATTAATCTCCTAAATGTAATCGCGATTAATCTCCTAAATGTAACCACGATTAATCTCCTAAATGTATTCGCGATTAATCTCCTTAATGTAACCGCGATTATTCTCCTAAATGTAGGATAATCGCGATTAAATACGATTAATTCGTTCTACGATACGTAAAGCGCAAAACTGTCAATAATTTGGCTTATATAGTCACCGAGTTATGTATATAGGCTAGTTACTATTTTTTCTTTTGTAAAAAACGGTAATGAACTCCTTAGGCCTATTGAAAGGAAAAAACGTTAATGGACTCTTTATTGAAATGAAAATAATTTTTTCGCCATTTTGGATTTTCTACCAGCATTTGCCGCAAAAGTAATATATATAATTGTATATATATATATATATATATATATATATATATATATATATATATATATATATATAGAAATACTCTTAGACACCGTGTTTTCTGTTGTTGGCCCAATGGTATGGAATGGACTTCCATTGTCTTTTATATAATACGCATTATCCTGGGTTTACTCAAATGCGTTTTGTCGCAGCCTTAAAACCGTTCTTTTCAGCGGGGATCGGGAGCGCTTCTGAGTAGTAGCCTAATCTTCAAAGAGCGCATATAAATCTCCGTAATGAATGAATGAAATATATAATATATATATCTATATTATAAGGCAGAAATTCCATATGTTTGTTTGTTTGTACGCTTTTGACAGAATTGACTCTCCCCTGCAGAATAGGCTCGGAAATGAAACAGCGTCGGTTTAAAAAAATTCTTGAAATCGATTCTTACCCAAATTATAAGGTCATCGCAACTATTTTCAGGTTTTAATTCAGTTCAAAACAAAAGTTATTAGCATTTTAAGACAGATTTCATCAGTAATTGACCACACTAGCGCGTAAGTCAAGAGTCTACACCGCATGACGTCATACCCGCCCAGTAATAATTTTCGTAGCGCCCCGTGTGGGTGGGTCAAGTTTGGCTTTTTGGGGAAGCGAGGTGGGGTGGAGGGTTGGCGAAAACCCGAAATTTAGCAGTCAACGATGGACACCAGAGTGGAGTAGTGTTTAAAACCCTAAATTTCACTTTAGAACTCGAGTTATTAGCGTTTTAAGACAGATTTAATCGCTAACGCTTTGGTAAGCAGTATCGAGCTTTAGTAAAGAAGTCTACAGCCCGAATGACGTCATACAAGCCCAGTAATAATTTCCGTAGCGTCCCGCAGGGGCGGGTTACGTTTGGCTTTTTGAGGAAGCGGGGTGGGCTAGAGGGTTGGCGAAAACCCTAAATTTAGCGGTCAACGTTGGGTACCACAGTGGAGTAGTGTTTAAAACCATAAATTTCCCGGGCAACGCCGGGTTACACATCTAGTATATATATATATATATATGCATGAATTCGTCGATAAATACAAGAAGCATTAGGACGTTTCTTCCCGGGGCTCTACTGTCTGAGCCCGTCTTAATAAATACCCGATAACACTCTATTAAATATTCACACAGCACCTTCTAGCATAAGAGAACCTACACTGCTTAAAAGCATTCGAGGACCGGAACCACAGCGCGATATCACAAGGGGGAATCGACTCGCACCTAAGACGGAGAGTCCCCACGCTGCCACAACTGCGTCCTATTCAATTATCTTGAAAGGAAGCTTGCGCCGCCGCCGCATTCAGCAAACAGGATGTCACGCTTATCACGTGACTCTGCCGACCAATCGACGCTTTTTTCTCTCACTCGGCGCCCATATTCGCCGTCATCTTCCATTATCGCCCGCCTTTTGCCGACACTCAACGACGTGGAATAGCTTGCAAACGCGTGAACTTATTACGGAAAGCGTTGCGATTTTACGGAATTTGGACGCGGATATAATATGCTTCATCATTTCACACTTCTAAGAGATTATTAACGGGATTCACGCGTCTGACAAATAATTTTCTAAAGAGTTTCGTTCGTCCGTAAATACCAAGTTGAGTATATTGACTGGGTTGAACGATCAAAGAACGTTTATGACAGGCACGAGTCAACGTTAGGATGACGTCAAGCGGACGTGTTTTCTGATAAAGGTGGCCGCCTGGTGTTCGCTGATCAACGGTCCGTTCGTTTTCTGTGATCTAGTGGTATGTTTGGTTGATCACACGTGATACACGTTTTGTCTGCTGTGAATTGGTGCATTCAGTGCTTTGCGCTCAAGCATATGCTGTCTATGGATTTGAGATTTGAGATCGAACTTTGATGTATAATTGTAGGCCTACATAGAGAGTCGGAATATAAACGTAAGTTCAATAAAATGGCATATATATAGAACAACGAGGTACATTCAGATATATATATATATATATATATATATATATATATATATCGCATTTGCTATAGCACCCGTCAAGCTTTCTGCTCAGAGCCGCTCCCGACAACAGCGCGGACACTGCATCGGAGCTTCACGCCGAAGCGCACGAGCAATTGCAAGTGAAGAACTTGCTCAAGATTCCTACGCGACAATTTGAGATGGATTCGAACCCGGATGATGCCACGCACTCTAAACCTAACCCTAACCGAAGAAGTGCGGAAGTGCGGAAGAAGCAAAGAGATATGCTCCAAGGCACCGACTCCACGACGACACCACCGCGCCACGCTATAATATGTATAGGCTATATAATATTATATATGGATTGCATATATAGGCCCTATATTTACATAATTTTTATAGGCCTATATACCGATATCCATACACCGATACTAGTACAGGTATCTGTATATATAATTTATATAGACTATGTATACATTATTGGGACAATTTATTAGGACGTTTTGCATTACATGACATTTTGCAGAGATATAATATACGCAAGGATAAAACAAGATATACGCAGACACGATAGTGAATCACAAAGAGGCAGATATAAGCTTAGGAGATGGTGCGATAGATAGGAAGAGCATTCAAAAGCATATATTATATAGACAGAGAGAGAGAGAGAGAGAGAGAGAGAGAGAGAGAGAGAGAGAGAGAGAAAGAGAGAGAGTGAGAGAGAGAGAGAGACAGAGACAGAGACAGAGACAGAGACAGAGACAGAGAGAGACACAGAGAGAGACAGAGTGACAGAGAGAGAGAGAGAGAGAGAGAGAGAGAGAGAGAGAGAGAGAGAGAGAGAGAGAGAGAGAGAGAGAGAGAGAGAGAGAAGGAGGGAGAAGGAGGGAGGAAGGAGTGCTTTGCTTATTTACTCCATTATATTATTTGATCAGGCTGACGTTTCTTTAGTATTATGATCTGATCATATCTCTTTCGTCTTCTGCTCCAGAGCTATAGTCATATTTATTTGCACTGATTTCAATTCCTCTTTTCTATGCACGATCGACAACGTGGCCCGAAACCAGGACTTTGAACCTGCTTGCAGCCGTTTGATCTAAGAGATTGGACTTATAATTCGGTTAGAAGTTATTACCATGCATGCATAAAAGACGGAAATCGCACACAAGCACCGGATATGCGTGGGACAAGCGATTGACCGCTTTGTATGGGTGTGCGTGCGTGTGTGTGTCTTCAAATCTAATAAGTAAGTAAGAAAGCAAGAATAAATAACCTTTAGCGTTGTCCTGTAATCGGTGACATCTGCAGATTATCTCGAACTTGTTGTTTGTGTTTTGTTTCTAAGATCACGTGAGATTTCTGTTGCTGTTAAGTCAATAAAAATTAAACGGCTGATTGATTTGTTGATTCATTGATTGATTAATTGATTGATTGGTTGATTGATTGATTGATTAATATTCTTTACTAGACTACCAGCAAACGTGCAGTAGGCCTATAGTTACAGAAGAAATTAATAATAGAAACAAATTTTGTACAAAGTCATACAACATTCTCGTAGAATAAAACATTCTATGGCAAAAGGAATCAACTTTATAATAGGTAAGCTTATAGGTTTTAGATCATGCATTTGGCCTGCATGAGTCGAGCATGGAGTGACCTTATGGGGATGGAGGGTTTAAGATGATAGAGCCGAGAAACAGCAGTCATCAGCTGTAGAACAAACCAACCTCTGACAATCGAATTACTTGGTTTCTGTACAGAAACAATATTGCAGATTAAGCACGGAGCACGGCTTAGATTCCGCCAATGACCAAATGCAAGCCATGGCACAATATAATATACTAAACATCAATTTAGACAGATTCCTCACGGACCAAATTTAAATAATGTACCAAACGACTTTTTCCATTGAGTCTTTGAACTCGATTATAGATTCCACACACAACCGATTCCATTTAAATAATACTCCTCGGATTTAGCGTTGGATTTATGCTTCTGCTGTCTTTCAGTCAATTTCCCAGTGGTTCGCAGTTTCGCACTGCAGCCCAAGGAAGCGGTTCATAACTCAAAATGTCGTCTGTGAAATATACTGGACTCCCTTAGGAGCGCCAGCGAAACAAACATCAACGCCCAGACGTAGTTTCAACGATGGATGAATTGGAATGAAAATTTCTCGAAAGTTTTGACGTTATAATATATTCAGAAGTAGGCCTATGTAGTTGGTGGGCGCCCTGCCCTGGAGCTTCTGGCTGTTTACTCGGTTTCGAAACTGTTTGAGTTTTATGAAGACTCTATAGGCTACGCGTCGGCGTCGGTGAGCAAAGTCTTATTATAGGAGGTGCATTTATTTTAATTAAAAAATCCTAGGCTATCCAGTTAATATTCGTGCATTTTCAGTATTAAATGCGTATGTAGAAAACTTATAGAGCAATATTCAGTGTATACTATTTTGTATTCAGGTATACGTAACAGGGGAACATGTAAATACCTTGCAAGCAAAGTTTGTTGCTCAGGGCTATAAGACAGAGGCAGATACATTCGCGCACACACGCTTTTGCAAGATCGTCAAAATGGTTAGTCGAGTTCGGTATAGACTACGTAATACCTATACAGGCCCACACAAGATTGAAGTAAGGGTATAATTAAAGTATGCAAATTGACAAGTCAAATATTGTTTGTTTGTTTGCTTGTATGTGCACTTGTTATAGCGCCCCTTCAAGCTCTCTCTACTCAGAGGCGCTCCCGGATGCAGAGCGGACACTGCATCGGAGTTTCACGCCGAAGCGCTGAGCAGTTGTGAGGGAAGGACTTGCCCAAGGTCCTTATGCGGCGAGGTGGATTCGAACCTCGAACCTTCCGGCTTCAAGGCAATGACGCCACCACTACACCACCGCGCCCCATAAATCTTATAATGAGATGCCTGACATGAGAGATAGTAGCCTACCTATATTTTTTTAAATTTTTTCTTGGAGATGCAAGTTATAATGCTCCTTCCGTGTCATCTAAGCTTCGTTCATTTTCAGTACCAGGACTAAATGTGGATGCAGACTAATTTATAAAACAATAGTATTTTGTGTATATTTTTTTACATTCGGGCTTACGTTATAAGAGGGGAACACATTGTAGATACTCAAAGAGAGATAGGTTCATTCCTCGACGCTTGCTCAAAGGACAATACGCCTATAGAGATGCACTGACGTACACACGCACTCGAGCGCACACACACGCGCGCGCCCACACGCACGCACACACACGCGCACACACGCGCACATACACACACAGCCTCTCTTTTACGGTGGAATGGTCGAGTAGACGTTATTAACGGTGAAATCTCTCGTTAGTTCAACATCGATTACCGTAAGATCATCCGCATTAGGAAGTTGCATATTATTAAATGAATTATTAAAGGCGGAGATGAAAGCAGCGTAAGAAGAGAGGGAGGAACCGGGAGCGTCAGACGGAAGAAGGGAACAGTGCATGGAGAAGACAGAACTGCAGTGTTGGATACAGCGAAAGAAGACTGAAGAGAAGTAGCAGAGTGGGAAGCAGAGTGGAAGGTAGAGGCAAAGGCATAGGTATACAGACAGAGACAGAGACAGAGGTAGAGGCAGAGACACAGACAGAGGTAGAGACAGAGACAGAGGCAGAGGCAGAGGTAGAGGAAGAGACAAAGGTAGAGGCAGAGACAGAGACAGAGGCAGAGGTAGAGGAAGAGGAAGAGGCAGAAGCAGAGGCAGAGGCAGAGACACAGACAGAGGTAGAGGCAGAGGCAGAGACAGAGACAGAGGTAGAGGAAGAGGCAGAGACAGAGACAGAGGTAGAGATAGAGGCAGAGGTAGAGGCAGAGGCAGAAGCAGAAGCAGAGACAGAGGCAGAGGAAGAGGCAGAGGAAGATGAAGATATAAAAATCATATTTTAAATCTCCATGCAATTTCTAGATTTGCAAACATAATTATTCGTCAACCTGCATTCATAAAATGTAATTAATCGAACGCTTTTCTTACGCAATCAAGATGTGAAATTTCTGGAACGCCAATTATTATCCGAAAGCTATCATGTATAGGGACATAACTTTATGCATTGAGTTCCAGGTCCTTTGTGTAAACGGATCTTTGCTGTGCCCCTCAACCCATCTGCAATAATCTTTCGTTGCCACTACCGTAGTCTTGTCAACGCGACTCCCTCCAGCGTCCACTCTCCTCTGTTCCGCTGACTATTATTTCTCCCACCGCTTCTATAAATATCTCCGACTTTATAATTACTTTTGCAATTTTCTAAAGCCGATTATTTTACCGTAATCAAACATTGACATCCGATAGCTGTCCCCTTAAGACTCTGATCAGGTTGCTTTCTAATTACATGGTAAGAAGCACATGTTCAGGTCCCTTTCTTCAGTCGCTGGTTTTTTTCTCCAAAAACGCGTTTTACGAAAGTAGTCCATAATCATTGGCCTACATATATTATGCATACTACAAACTTGTATACATCTGTACATAAATCATACATGCATGCATGCATGCATACATACATACATAAATACATACATACATACATACATACATACATACATACATACATACATACATACATACATACATACATACATACATACATACACACATACATAAATACATACATACATACAAGCATACATAGATACATAGATACATACATACATACATACATACATACATACATACACACATACATACATACATACATACATACTTACATACATACATACATACATACATACATACATACATACATACATACATACATACATACATACATACATACATACATACATACATGCATACCTGCATACATGCATACATACATACATACATACATACATACATACATACATACATACATACATACATACATACATACATACATACATACATACAAACATACATATATACGTACGTAAGTGCCTACGTACGTACGTACGTACGTACATGTATACATACGTACACGTTCTTATCTTATGATCCACACACCTAGGACCGATTCGATGCTTCTTGCAGTGCTTCACAACATGTGTGCCGCGCTCGACATTTGTGAAATCCTTTCCGTGTAGAAATGCCAAGGCATCTGGCTTATCAGTATCATTACTGAAACGAGTTTAACTGTTTAACCCTGATTTAAAAGTCAAATTATTCACTGGCGTTGAACCTGCTTTCAGCGCGACCAAAATAATCACCCGCGTTGGCAGGGAAAGAGAATAGGGGGACGCTATACCCAAATGGTGTTGGGACGGATCTGATTATATCCGCTTCCGATATTTCATAGACATTTTATTAATGTAAGTTTCTTGAGGAGCTCCGTGTAAAAGTGTTGTCCGTTGTTTAACCATGATAAAAAAATAAGATGGCAGCCTAACGTGCTACCATTAAAATGTCCAATTAGTAAACTTATACATTTATTGGAAGTCTCAAACCACGTTTCTGAGCACTGAATGACGCTAATTTAGTTAAGATGACAACTAAAAATGCTACCGTGGCATCGTGCAATTTTTTCTAAAAATTGACATTGGGGAGATATACAATACAATGTCTCCTTCCCAAACCCATCCCCATGCTTGGCTCTTCGTTCGTCCCCCCAAACCCAGGAGCAAGTGTCCGTCTGTGCACTTTGTACGTGTATATATAGGCCTACTACAACAGTAAATTGACCTAAGTTCAATTGCCTCTGCCTGAATGACTTTCGAAACGGTACACATTGTTTTTAGAAAGTTGTGAAACGCGAAGTGCAAGTACACTGTTGCTTTGAACAGTATTATTGATTTATTCTTTTATTTATTTATTTATTTATTTATTTATTTATTTATTAGAGCAATTTGATACAGCGTCCCATCAAAAGTTGCCTACTCAGGAAGGGCTCCCAGTTCAACTCCGGTTGCATAGGACAGTGTTATGAACAGTGTGTAATGATATATAGATGTTTTCTATGTTTTCAGACTAGTCACAAAATCCGACGACAGATGGAGGCAGGAACAGAGGAACCGACGTCATCACCACCTGACAACGACGCCGTCTCCAAGGTCCAGCTGTGCGTCGTCATGGTGATACTGTCGATCCTCAGCGTCACCGGCGCGGCGGGCAACGCTCTTGTCCTCTACGTTTTCGCGCGCAAACGCGACAAGCTCGTCTCGACGCTGTTCATGATCGTGCTTGCATTGGTCGACTTTGTCACGTGCCTCGTCATAATGCCGATGACGACATACATGGAGTACTACGACTTCCACGTGACCTCCGATCTCCTCTGCAAGCTCTACCAGTTCCTGATCACGTCCAACATCCCGTTCTCCGCTCTGATCATGGTGGCGATTGCTGTAGATCGATACCTATCGATCTGCCATCCGTTCCTGCAGGCGCTCAACCCGCCGAGGGCGAAGGTTGTTATCGGATGCCTGGCGCTCCTAGCGGCCGGGCTCGGCATCTGCGTGTCGCTGATGTTCAGCGTGTACCGGCAAGACGTGGCGGAAGTCGGTGACGTGACCACCGAGGACACGGAACGCGATCACACGGTGGAGGCTGCAGGGGTCCCACCGTGGTTCCCTGTAGAGGTCGATCGGGTCGTCTTGCTACAGATGGACTGGGAGCCAGAGGAGTCTTTAACGGCTGCGACTTTTCCTTTGGAGACAATGGCGACTGGCTTGACCACTGGAGGTGGTCAGCAGCAGCGGTCAGTGATGGTCAACGTGGGACAGTGCGAGGCGAGCGACGTCATCATAAGCGCATCGTTTCAGTTCTACTACCAGAAGTTCTACAACACCATGTTCCTCGTCTGTCTCGTCATCGTCGTCGTCCTATACACGCTCATCTATCGGTCGGTGCTCGCGCGGCGGGAGCGCCGTCAGAGCCAGAAGAGCCAGGCTCTTCCGCTGGTCGTCTCCCTCCGCGGAAACGCCTCCTCCGCACAGACATCGGTCGAAGTCAAGGTGAGGGCCCCGGACGAGACGTCGCTGATCGCCGACGACGGACGGCTGACCTGCAGCGACGAGGACCCCGGGGCATCCGCGGCTCTGCCGCTCAACGGGTCAAGGACGACGAGGAAGCGAGGTTTCAGCCTGACGAAGGGCTACAGTCGTCGGAAGAAGTCCATGCTCGACGCGAACCGGATGGCGAACCTGAAGACGGCGGTGATGCTGTTCGTCGTTACCGTCACGTTCATAGTTACCTTCTCGCCGGCGTTTCTGATGACGATGGACGTCATACCGTACAACATGGTCATCTTCTATCTCTACTTCGCCAACAACGTTGCCAATCCTGTCATCTATTCGTTCATGAACAACAACTTCCGGCAGGACTTGAAGAAGCTCTTCACGGCCACCTGTCGGCGAACAGGACAACTGTAGTTAGTCTAAGGACTAAAGGACTAGAATGTGTTTAAGGACTGAGTTTAAGACTTCATGACTGCGCTAAAATATCAATCGTTCAAACAATAATTATTATAGTCGTTCAGTGGAAATCGATGGACCAATCAGTCATTGCATTAGTCAGTCAGTCAGTCAGTCAGTCAGTCGGTCGGTCAGTCAGTCAGTCGGTCGGTCGGTCGGTCAGTCAGTCAGTCGGTCGGTCGGTCGGTCGGTCGGTCAGTCAGTCAATCGGTCGGTCGGTCAGTCAGTCAATCATTTAGTGAAACAGTTAGCCAGACAGTCGGTCATTTCGTCAGTCAATCAGTCAGTTAGTCAGTCAGTAAGACAGAAAGTTAATCAATCACTGAGTCAGTTAGTCAGTCAGTCAGTCAGTTAGCCAGTTGGTCAGTATGCCAATCAGTGTCAGTCAATCAGTTATTTAGTCAATCAGTTATTCAATTAATATGTCAGCCAGTGAGTCAGTCGGTGGGTAAGTGGGTCAGTGCGTCATTTAACTCATTCAGTTGGCTGGTCAATTGAATCATCAATCACCTAATCAATAATAACTAAATCATTAGATGATTAGATCGATTAGTCGTTCAATGATTTCATGATTTGTCATTTGTCGTGACGACATCACACAGCCAACAAGATGTTAGATAACACCTCGGTGAATATAGATCTAATTATTGTGTCCTTCAGATTGTTCGAGTCAAGCACGAAGAAGACAGGACCGTAATAACGATTGCAATTCTCAATGGCTAAGAGTCGAAACTGAATGCTCTTCTCATATGATGTCGCGGCTAATGTTATCATGGGTAGAACTACAGCGGTTAGACAGGAAATATATGAAATGCTGTAGAGTGTAGACGAACAGACAGACAGACAGACAGACAAGACAGACAGACAAGACGTACTGACTGACTGACTGACTGACTGACTGACTGACTGTCTGACTGACTGACTGACTGACTGTCTGACTGACTGACTGACTAACTGATTGCCTGACTGACTCTCTGATTCTGTAGCTCACAGACGTACAGATTCACAAACTGACTCACTGACTAACAGACAGCCAGACAGCCAGACAGACAGACAAACAAACAGACACAATAATGCAAACAGTCAGACACGGGGTTAAACGGAGTACAGGTCGTGTAAAGCTGCTGTTATAGATAACTCCAAAGGCATCGTCATCCTCGCCTTGAATAATCTTACCGCTCCGTAATTCAGATTTAGTCACATTTACCAATTAAAATCAACATGGTGCGTTTCCATATACCCTGCATTAGCTTGTATAATACATGACCGTGAGCGAAATATTTAGCTACCTTTCCAGTATATACCTGCATGAGCGTGTATACGCGTTTTAATTAGGTTGATTAGTAAGATGCGTAAGATGCCCCGCACCCATCTTGAGGAACCCCTCTGGTTGCACTAATTAGCACCTACACCGTTGTTATTAACTCCATCAGTGACACCATATTGGAAATCCTTAGAGCAACTATAATGCTCGCAAATACATTGTCAAAAATCATGTCTGCTTAATAGTGTGGCCTATGGCACACTATTATTATACTATAGGTCAGGGGTTCTCAAACTTTATTTTCGTTGTACCCCCAAGTAATAAAATCGAATGATGGCGTACCCCCGAGCCCCAACAAAGTCAGATCGGAAGCAAAATGCCATTGCGATGTTTCCCTTGCAGTGACAACCGAAGGCCCATTTAATTATTGATGACATCGTTTATTAGTCGTATATCTAAAGGGAGCAAAATTTTGCTTGGATCACATAATTTATCAACAAATTTAAAAGGGAAAATTGGTCTACAACCACTGTATTATAGGAAATAGCCAACCTATAGTGCTGTGGGTTTGTTTAGACTAGCACAGATTTGTTACAATCTGGTTTAATATTTGTCAATTTCAAACGCAAATTACCCAATATTTGTTTTTGATAGCAAGAATAGTTTAAAAACCAGTTTCACCCAGAAATGACATGCTGAAATGAATCGCAGGAAATTAATCCTTAGGCCAATTCAGCTCTCCGCTATTTAAGTTATATAGGTTATAGATAGCCTGAGAATTTCTGGCTTTGGTACTTTCAACCATTTGTACATGATTTGTTTCAATATTATAGTGGCAGGTCTAAACATAAATATGTTGCATGCGTTGTATAATAATTATGTGAGTCTAATCATATGCTGTAAAAGAAATAAATGACGATGCTGCTATATGTGGCAACGTTAAAAATCATTGCTACATCATTGCTAATCAAATAAAGATGGACAAACAGTCAATAAACTCAAAGAAAATTTATATTTCTGGAAATTTTCGCGTACCCCTTACCGACGCCTGGCGTACCACCAGGGATACGCGTTCCACAGTTTGAGAACCCCTGCTATAGGTGTCGTATATCCACTGTCCAGGTTTGTAGTTCAATAACTGTAGAATAAACTACAAGGTGGTTCAGCATAAATGAACCAACTTTGAATGCATATAACTACGCCAGTTTTTGGAATTTATTTATACTTTATGCGTTAAATTAAAGATATTTCACTCTAGTATATGTACGGGAAAAATGGAATTAGTAGAGGTTTCTATTTTAATTATATGCTCGGAACAGCGCGAGCTACCATATTTTGTTGTAATTTGTGACGTAATAAGGCGCCGTTTCGCGGGGATATTCACACATCGTTTTTCGCTAACACATGCATAAACACGATCATTTTGGGTGTTTTTAGAAGTATCTACCATGAATATCTTCTCGTCGCAAAACCATTTTCTTTCAATTTTATCAACAGCCATGCGCGCTGCCACGCGCTGCTTTAGACGCAAAGAAACGTCTGGCCAGCTGTTTCGCTAGTCGTTTCATTCCGTCAGTGTTGGAGTGCTGTTGGACATCACGTCGACAAATAACTTTAGATCTTCTTTTAGAATAGGTTGTACGGTGTTTCTAAGACTACCTGCTTCGCGATGAATGACCTGGGTAGATTTGCCTGTAGAGCCTATCCGGGTCGTTGTCTTGACGGTCAATTTATTCGAACACAAGAGCAATGTTAGCGGATATGCGCGCCGTAATTCCCATGGTTTACGATTAGAAAGTCCTGTTTTATCAATTTTCAGTAGCAGATAATTCAAGGTATTGTTTATTCCATCCACTGTTAGAAAATTTGTAAATCTTTTCAACCAAATTATATCCTTATCAGTTCGGAAAATTAAGATCAAAACGCGATCATCGTCTGTCAACGGCGCCAGATTTCGTCACAAATGACAACAAAATATGGTAGCTAGCGCTGTTCCGAGCATATAATTAAAACCTAAACTTGTACCAGTTCCATTTTTTCAGTGCATATACTAGAGTGAAATATCTTTAATTTGACGCATAAGGTATAAATAAATTCCAAAAATTGGCGGAGTTATATGCATTCAAAGTTGGTTCATTTATGCTGGACCACCCTGTATAATATTATGACCGTGAAAACTGCACGGAGATTTTTTCTGTCTATGTAGGCTTTCGAAGTCATTAGATGGAATTAAGTGCCACAAGTAGCGTTTTACAAAGTAGGCCTACATGGCGTTCTCAACGAAACGGGTCCTGACAGAAAAACTGCGGATATATGATATATTTATATTGTAGTCACGTAGTGTACTGTAAATAGTAGTTTCTACTGCGTTGCTCATAGCCGTGGAATTTCAGTAGCGTTCCCAGTGTGAAAATCCAGGGACGGAAATGGGTTTTAACATGAGAGAAAGACAGATATGCAGAGAGACAGACAAATAGAAAGACAGACGGACACATAGAGAAAGAGACACAGAGAGACACAGACATACACTGATACACACACAGAGAGACACACACACACACACACACACACACACACACACAGACAGAGACAGCGAGAGAGTGAGAGAGATGTGTAGATAACAATCCAGAGAGTAGAGTCCCACGCAGAGTGAAGGACATTCCATGAGGAGTGCCCAACGATGACAACGGAGCCAGTGGACAAGAAATTAAAACCAATCCAGATTTTTTATCGGAAAAGCCGATGAAAAGATGCAGAAAAAGGAGAAAGAATGAGACTCGTAAACATATATCGGCGCAAAACCCAGTTTGGACTTGAAAAAGCAAGACTTTTCAAAGCAAGACTTTTCAAAGCAAGACTTTTCAAAGCAAGACTTTTCAAAGCAAGACTTTCAAAGCAAGACTTTTCAAGGCAAGACTTTTCAAAGCAAGACTTTTCAAAGCAAGACTTTTCAATTTCTTTGAGCAACTCTGTCGCCATTGGTTTCATCATTCACGGGTTGCCAGTCCAAAGTCTGGGCAAGGAGGAGGGTGACGATAAGCATCTAATTTGTAATGACACATTCATTCATTCATTCATTCATTCATTCATTCATTTCGAGAATTTATATACCTACTCAGAGTCGCTCCCAGCCCAGCCATAGCTAAAAAATAGGATTTGAGATACTTACAAAATGCAGGGGAATTTATCCTGGGCATAAGTCGCAAGGTTAGTGGGCGGTCATTCCAGATATATCGGGACCAACGACAGAAAAGGCTCGGCGCTGTCTCATAGAAGTGCAAGCTCGCGGAACCAAAAGCATTGTCTTACAATAGAAACTACTACCGGGTATCGCAAATCGATTACATAGATCTTCAATCAACCAAAAATGTCTGTAGCCTACTGCCTACATCGTATTGTCCAAATGCCGTGGGTCAATTGTTCATGGCGGCATTAAATTTTAATCATGGAATTTCATCTCTTTTGACGGTGTTCATCGTTGTGTTCAGCTGAAAGACTGACTTATACTTCAATTTCTAAGTGGGATTGTCCCATGTCTGCTGCTTCCCAGTATAATACCAACAAACCAAAATCCAGGGGACAGCCTGGACAGGTATCCAGTACTTTATTACGGAAATTTACGTAGCGCCACATTGGCTCTCATTTCGAGGGTATATCTCTCAGGAGAGCTCCCATGCAACCCCCACTGAAAAGTATGGTTTTAAGGCTGCAATAAACGCATATACCGTTTTAGTGGAATTAACTTATATATATATATATCCACACAATCATTGTAACTTATATATGTACATTATAATGTATATATATACATATATAGTTACAATGTATACACGTAAGGCATTCAATGTAGGCGGTTCCAGCTCATATATCATATCTGCAGTCTAATGAATAATTCATTGACTTGCATGCAGGAGAACCGCTATTGGATATAAAGCGATTGCTATATAGTATACCGTTATATATATATATATATATATATATATATATATATATGTTGTTGATGTCGCATCCATGATTGCGGCCACATTGTTACCGGTGGAGTTATAGGTGCTCAGAGGCTCGTATATGGATACCTATAAGATAGTGCGGTTATAGTAGATTGGAGAAGCAGTCTACATGGGTATTTGATCATTGGTATACATCGCACTTGCTTGTGAACGTTAGGGTTTCAATCTCATGTTTTTTTTATTGTATTGTATTGTATTGCATTGTATTGCATTGTATAGTAGTCTATATGACTATTTATGAAGCGCTTCTATATCAGCAAAAGCTCCAATGCAATGCGATCGACCCCGAAAGATAAAGGCACGAAGATTTGAGACGAGAGGAAGATGAGCAGAGACGACCAGAGAGAGAAAGAGAGAGACAGAGACAGAGACAGAGACAGAGACAGAGAGACATAGAGACAGAGAGCTACAGAGAGAGACAGAGACAGAGAGAGACAGAGAGACAGAGAAAGAGAGAGAGAGAGAGAAAGAGAGAGAGAGAGAGAGAGTTGAAGTCCATTCCATGGGTAGGCCTATACCGTTAGTTCTTGGAATCATTCACTATTAAATCTTCTCACAGTCTGTTATTTCATTCCGTACTGCATAAAAGCTGATTCCCCGTGCTAAAGTATATATACTTTGTCTCTGTATCTCTCTGTCTCTATGTCTCTCTGTCTCTGTCTCTATGTCTCTCTGTCTCTGTCTCTGTCTCTGTCTCTCTCTCTCTCTCTTTCTCTCTCTGGTCGTCTCTGCTCATCTTCCTCTCGTCTCAAATCTTCGTGCCTTTATCTTTCGGGGTCGATCGCATTGCATTGGAGCTTTTGCTGATATAGAAGCGCTTCATAAATAGTCATATAGACTACTATACAATGCAATACAATGCAATACAATACAATACAATAAAAAAAACATGATATTGAAACCCTAACGTTCACCAGCAAGTGCGATGTATACCAATGATCAAATACCCATGTAGACTGC
This sequence comes from Lumbricus terrestris, assembly GCA_949752735.1. Taxonomy (NCBI): domain Eukaryota; kingdom Metazoa; phylum Annelida; class Clitellata; order Crassiclitellata; family Lumbricidae; genus Lumbricus; species Lumbricus terrestris. The sequence continues at coordinate 27,477 of CATKHU010000084.1, forward strand.
TTCCTATATTTAGCAGAACAGACTCTCATCGTATACATCTGAGTAAAACACTGTATATTATATAGAATACGGCGAAAAGTCAAGGCATCTCAAGGTATACAGAGGACCCAGTGTATATATATATATATCGAATATATACTATATATACTATATAGTATATATATATATATAGAAAGTAGGCCTACTCCTCTACTGCATGTAACGTTGCTGTACAAATAGTGTACATCCATATATATAGAACCATCTGAGTGAGTCTCCAAGAGGAAACAAATTTCAAATTTATACAGCGCCTTATAAAAGCGCGTTCCATACAGCGTTCGACGATACCATAAACCATCTGTGTAATTATTATGCCATCAGTGAACACTGTCACGTATACCAACAATAGTGTCTTCCGTGTCCAGGCATTAATTTTAGTTTTACTTTAAGGTTTAACCGGCCACGGTAAACATCGACAATTAGACACACGTACGTACTCCAGTGATGACAGGCATTGATTGGGGGCATATACGATGCACACACGCACGCACACACGCAACTGCCTTTGGGCAAAGCCGAGAAAAATACTCACAAGTCGGAGAATTTAATTGAGGACATCGTTAAATTCCATGACGAAACTGTGCATGGAGTCTGGACGCATGACACGAACTGTCCCTCTCCCCACCCCCACCCCCACCCCCACCCCCACCCCCACCCCCACCCCGCCCACCCCAATGGGGGAGGGTGCGGGGGATGGAAGCGACGGCAGAAGAGAGAAGAGTAATGCGATTGCCGTGCGAGCGATAATGAGAGAGACAGTGACTTAGACGGATGATAACAGACAGAAAGAAAGAGAGAGAGAGAGAATCTCTTTCAGACAGACAGACAGACAGACAGACAGACAGACAGACAGACAAACAGACAAACAGACAGACATACAGACAGAGACTAATAGACAGACAGAGACAGACAGGCAGACAGACAGAGAGATGGATAGAGAGATAGACAGATAGACATACAGACAGACAGACAGACACACAGACACACAGACACACAGAGACAGACAGAGAGAATGAGAATGAGAGAAACAATTACGAAAGGAAACGCACACGAGGACAGAGCCAGGTATATATATATATATATATATTTATATATATTTATATGTATATGTACAATGTACATGTATTATAACAAATGATTAAAACTAACACCGATATAGAGCTTGAGAGAAATACAGACAAATAAATAAAGAATGGATGCAGCAGGATATGAAGTCATATGAACAGAAACAACGACACATATAGACAGACAGTATTAGAGAGAAACAGGAATACATACAGGAGAGACAGAATCATCATCATCATATATATATATATATATATATATAATTATATATATAAAATACATTGTATATATATACATGTATATCGACGGAAACGTATGCAAATAAACAGTGAATAAATTCAAGATATGGACAAAAACAGTGAGACAAACAAACGGACAAGCAAACAGACACAGACAGACACATACAGACAGACGAACACAAAACCAGATTTCCCACTGCATGGACGGAAGCATAGCACCGTCATGACTCACGCGTATACCTTGCTGCTGCAGAGAGAAATTGCTATTCTTCTCTAACATGTATCCCAGGATTCCCAGCAGCCCCTGCCTCCCCTGCGGTCCCCTTAATTCCCTTTCCGCCTGAGCAAATAAATTCACGAACAGCGGAACACGACTGCTACACGACGCAACCGTTGTCAGTTGCAAGCGTGGAAAAGGAGCTACAGCAATCCAGGCAGAATTATCGCATTTCGCTATATCACGTTTCAATGTTTACCCACTTTTGACATTGCTTCGCCGATTACATTACGCGGCAAAGAGAGATACTTTTGTGTCACGATGTTTAGTCAAATAGTCATATTAGAGAGAAAGGTAGTGTCCATTACTACCTCGGAATAGTTTGCCTGCTTTCTATACCAGTTTCTTAAGACCTTTCTTTTTATAGCCGTGCCTGGGTTGGGAGCGCCTCTGAGTAGGCTTCATGAAGAGGCGCTATATGAATTTTCGAAATGAATGAAGATAACACGCGGAATGGTAGTCATGGATACGAAGCGCAAGCGACTTCAGCCTCTTGACACTCAAACTGACACCCTTGTACTTATGCTGACACTCAAACTGACACTTATCCTAATACTTATGCTGACACTCATCCTAATACTTATGCTGACACTCATCCTAATACTTATGCTGACACTCATCGTAATACTTATGCTGACACTCATCTTAATACTTATGCTGATGCTCATCCTAATACTTATGCTGACACTCATCCTAATACTTATGCTGACACTCATCCTAATACTTATGCTGACACTCATCCTAATACTTATGCTGACACTCATCGTAATACTTATGCTGACACTCATCTTAATACTTATGCTGATGCTCATCCTAATACTTATGCTGACACTCATCCTAATACTTATCCTGACGCTCATCCTACTACTAATGCTGACACTCAAACTGACACTCATCCTAATGCTTACATTGTAGCTAAGCTACTATTGGCTATAATGTTAACAATATTCTGGGATTTATATCGAAGGGATATGAAGGCACAGCCTGTCAACCAATCAAATATAATCTTTTTCATGCATCACAGATTATGTGGTCGTCTATCCTGGTATAGTGCAGTTCTCTTGAAAGTCTTGATTAAGTTTATTCGTTTTCACATGACAGTTGAGAGTCGTCAACAAAACAAACAAGACTAGCCGATTTATCCTGCAAAAGTTCTGGATGTAGAAACAGACACAATCTAGGCCAATGACCCTTTGTCGTCGGCTTCATACCCTTAAATAGTTCAAGGCGTATTTTAGCTGAAGAAAGGGTAATTTAGCCAACTTATGCCACACTTACTATACTTTGTAAGTTTGTTCCAAACGAGACGTGTGGTCGAGAGCATGCTGCATACGGGTATTTTTAAACCAGATTTCTTACACATATCGAGAAGGCGTCAATACTGTGAGGCGAGTGACCGACATTTATATAGCTGCAGTAACATTTCAACATGACGTACAATGTGGAGGCGTCTGCCATGATGTGAAGACGTTTACAACCCTCTTCGAGATCTAGAAAAACAAAAGGTCCTGCAAAGGAAATCGCCACTGGAATTATATATATATAGATATATATATATATCATAGGTCTATATGTACTGGATGCGATACAGGAGGATATGAAACACCTCAAACTGAAAAATGAAGACACTGAAAACAGAGGAAAGTGGAAGGGAAGGATCCGAGCAGGGCTGTACTGGTAAATTTTGAGGTGAGTACACGCTGACCAGGAGAAAATTTTCCGACGACCTTTTTTTCTTTAGCCATCCGGCCAAAATCTGGGGAAAATTTCGCCCATTTGCCCGTCTGAAAAATCTGACGACCTTTGCTTTAGTCATCCGGCCGAAAAAAACATCTTGAACAGCCGCGTTCGCCTGATTTACTATACCCTACTTTTTCGGGAGGTGGGTATACGATGCCGTTTTCCCCCGGAGGTGAATATACACTGTATACCCACGTAAACCCGCGTGTACAGCCCTGAATCCGAGTAGCTGACCCCTCCGTCCCTCCGCAGAGCGGGATGAATACTAGCCTGAAGGAAAAGAAGAAAGATAATTATATAGGCTACCGGTGTGACGACTGCCCCTAAATCCAGCTAAGACTAAGTTGATCTAGCTGGACATTCGCAGGCAACCTGCTAAAGTTGACTTTGCTGCTTTTGCGACTGAATACCTTAGTTTTACATTCTCAATACGGTCCGTGACCTTGGTGTCCTGTTGGACCAAGACCTCACTTTTGCTCCTCACATTCACCGACTTACCCGAGACTGTCCCTATACGAGCTGCGTTAGTTTTGCACAATTGCCCATTCACTATAATGTCTAGTGCTATATGAGCGGCGATATAATAGGCTAATTCCTATAGAGCGTTCTGCTCCACCCTCAATACTGTTCTCTTTAGTCGGGGTTGGGACCTGGGGGTTAGGGTGGAGTGAAAAAGTGAAAAATTTCATGAAAATTCTCGAACCTGAAAAGCCTAGTGGTAATTCGTTGCCTTTTGGTATAGTTAGTTTTCATGCCAGATATTTCTTTAATATTCGTTCTCTAAGTTGTGCCCCCAAGGAATTTAAAATTTGACAATTGACCCAAAATTGTCAAATTTGCTCGAACTTCAATTAATTTGCAAAAGATACCAAACTAATTCTAACAGCATTCAAGCATCTAATTATGGCACTTCTAAGAATCCTGCAAAATTAAAATAAAGAAATTTAGTACGTAACATGTAATAAAATAGAGTAAGAATTAGGGCAAAATAAGCATTTAATAGACAATTTGAGACATTTTAAAAGCAAGCGATAGATATTATAGGCCTAACACTACTTGAAATGTTGTTCCATAATTGCAGGACATGGTCACTTTTATAAAGATTTTGTTAAAATGATAATTTGGGCTAAAGAAATTATTAGAATTTGTTCTGTTGCATCCAAAAACATCAGAAGAAATATAAACGAAAAGTACAAGAGAGTAACAGGTTAATTATGCAAATAGCCTACCTAGACAGCGAAGATGGAAAAACTGTAATGACAGCAGAAAATGCGTCAATAGATCTACCTCACGATGAAATCAAAACAAATATCTCTGACAATGAAAAACCTATGCATATTGAAGTAGCTGATGAAATGGTAATTAATTATACCCTCAATCCACAAGATTAAACAGAATCCACCTCTGTACAGACGCGTAGAAAGTTTCCAGCATTTGCAAGAGCTTGTGATAGATATGTAATTTCGGATCGATCTGCGGCATCGATGGCTTCAGCTGTTTTACAAGACTTTGGACTTATTTCAGAGGCTAATTCTTCCAAGATTATCGATAGGAATAAGGTGAGAAGAGAAAGAGAGAGGAAAAGGCAACAACTCCTACTTAATGGGATACCTAACGTTCTTCAAGGTTTATATTTTGACGGTCGGAAAGTCAGTAAACTAAGACAATCAAAGAAGGGCAAGAAAAGGTAGAAAACATAGAACCTTATAATTCCTGGGGCACAGATTAAAGAGCAAGTACCCCACAGACCACATAGAATAAGAGGTAAATGATTAGAAGCTCCTAAATTATATTCATCTGGCGATCTTTATTAATGTACACACGAACATAATTATAGTACTACTATAACTATAGCTACTGATCGCACTCTGTCAGTATCAGTAAAAACCTGGAGATAGCAAAAATGCGACAGTGATAATCTTTCTTGTGAATAAAGATTCGTCCTATTACGGGGAGCCATCCAAAGATGAGAGTCAGGATTATGTACTAGCTGAAAATGTGCATTTTTGCGTAAGCCTGTACAAGGGTTGGCTTTGGCAATTTCCCATGAATCTTCCATTCAACCGGTGTATCGTTGATGATATGCTGAAGAGGGACATAACGAACGTCGTCTCTGCATTTCCATTTTGTTACTTTGTCATCTTTATCGGTCTCGTAGATTACTCCTCCGATAACAAAGATTCTTCCATTCTCAAGAACCAAACCAAAATGACCAACATTGGTCTTGAACTGTTTTCTTTCTTTCCACGTTTCAGTCTCAATATTAAATATAAAACAGGTATAGCGTCCACCCAAAATAACAGATGTCTCCCAAAGTACAGCTCTCATCAAGCGATAGGACGCAGGCATTGGTTTCGTAAGAACAGACGACGTGTTTACTTTCGTGTTGTACACTTGAACGCAATTCAAAGATTTGTAATTTTTATCTGCTCCACCGAAGATGTAGAGTGAAATCTTGTATGGAACACAGTGACCTGCGTTTTGAACACATTGAACCAACTTTCCAACTGCGGTGCATTTATCGGTGATTGCGTTGTAGGCTTCAACGCTGTCTAGAACGCTTCCATCAGAATCCACAAGTCCTCCGCAGATGTACAATACTTCATCGATAAACGCTGCGCTGTGTCTACGTCGGCCTTGAACCAAAGAAGCGCATTTCACCCATCCAGAGGCAAAGCGGTATTTCCAGATTTCATTTGCACTGAATCCTACTCCAGTTATGTACATTGTGTTAGAGTAAACGGCGGCGAATGTCTCGCTCTTCATGTCGGTTGGAATTTGCTCTTGTGTTGAGATCTCATTTGGTCGATGTAGATTTAATTTGATGACGTCCTCTGTTAAGGTCCGGCCATCATTTAATCCCACGACAATTGCACAATTCTCAAACTGTGAAGTGGTTTCTACGAAGAGAACGGAGAATTGCATGATTGTTAAGTTACTCATTCCTTATTAAACATCAAATGACCTCAGCACCGTTGTCCTTAAGGAATGGATTTGCATTGCAAGAGCGTAAATAATAATATTTTGGTTAAGGCAACTTTGGGTGGATATGATAAAATTATGGAGATCTCCATTGCATTTTCTTATATTGAGGCAGAGCGACATCTCCATTCTCCGTTCTTGGCTAATGGCATTTGGGGAAGGCACAATAGTGTGGCAAATAGCCTCCCGTTTCGATAGAAATGTCCAAAGAGCGGATATGCATGGGTGTTTTCAAAGGAAAACTAGCACTGAGATTCTACAAGGAAGACCTGACGAGGCTGATAAATTTTACGAGTGTTTTGAGACAAGGAGACGAATTCAAAACGAGTTCAAGCAGGAACAAGGAAACTGTGGACGCGTTGAGACAGTCAGTCTGGCAGAGTGAGAATTGCCGGGAGTCGAGGATTTCAACCTCCAATCATTCATAGAGTTTTATGACTGAGACTTTTTGCACATCCCCAGCTCCACGTTGATTATTGCCGTACCTCTTTCACAGTTACATTACTGCAATTGTGATTAATGTAGACGGTCGGTATAATAATTATCAAAATTGTTCTGCGTGAAGATACAATGGCCGCCAGTTTCTACAGTAGGGTGGAGTGAAAAACATTTTTCTCGAATTTCCAATTGTAATAGTGATCAAAAGTTGCCTATGGCATCACAGAATTGCTACACAAAATTTGACCTTCCTGAGTTCACGTCTTCTGCCCTCTACCGGACGATTTAGGGACCCCATATTGATTTTCAGTACTGTCAGGCATTTTTAGACCAGGCATGGAATCTGAAAATTGCCCTGTTAGAAGCAAATCATGTGACAATTTTCTAACTGGTGTTTCTAGACTAATTTGACCCTCCTGAAAACGAAAATCGCGGTTAGGAAGCTGAATTTGTAGCGGTTCCATGGGAAAACAAGATGGCGGACAAAATGGCAGACAATTCCTTCATATGACTAAATGTAAAGCATTGTATGTGATAGGAACACGGTTTTAGGCCCTACATTAAGATTATAGGGTTCAAGGAATGCAATGGAATCAAAGACATATGTGTAGCACTGCAAAAAAAATCAAAATGGCGGACAAAATGGCGGTCAGGATCTTAAAATGGCTATAGGTGAAGTAATGTATACAATGGAATCATGATTTCGGGGTCTAAGTCAACATTCTCGAGGTCAAGGATTATGATGGAACCAATGTCCTTCAAGTAACGCTGCTCGAAAACCAAAATGGCGGACAAAATGGCGGCCAGAATTCTAAATTGGCTACAAGCGAAGTCATGTATGCAATCGGAATTTCATTTCAGTTTTTTTGACAGGTCTTTGCGTGATGGCATCTGTTGTGGAATTTATCTACAATATTCCCTTATTTTGCCAGATACTAATGATCATTGAAATTATCCCAATTTCCTCAGCAGGTCTTAAACCAAGGAGCGTTATGCAAAAGAACACTGACGAAGTTATCATGCAGCACCTTATCACAGCGTATCAAACTGACTATCCGATGGATCTGGCATCAATATCGTGCCATGAGCTTCCCTCAAAATCTGTGGCATTGGATGCTTTGTGAAAAGTAACTTGTCCAGTCAGCAACTTTTTAGCAGAGGTTAGTTAACGGTTATTAATTAAAAATATTTTATGTAGGGCCTTTTCAAAGTAAGCTATTCAGTATCACTCCCAACCTAACCGCAACTGAATAGGGCAGTTTCTAGATTCGGAACGGAGTGGAGTGACCCATGGGCAATAAGAGCTGTGAAAATGGGTGCACATTTCAGGTTATGGATCCAGCCGCAGAGAATGAACGTTGCTGTCGAATAGCAGAAGCTCAGCTTGGTCCGCCAACCGAAGAGTGATCGACGCTGGACAGCCGAGTTGAAAAACAGAGTTCTTGCAGACAAGTGTGGCTCGTCCCTCAAGGCACCGCCTAACCAGCACACAGACCCTGTAGGCAATACGCTGCTGGAAACGGAATCAATGCAAGACTTCTGCATATAATATGATACATGACCAAATTTTGCGATATGCCCAATAAATCGTGTCGCAATTCATAGGACAAGTGTCCAGATAAATTTTTGGATGGACAAGCACTGGTACAAGCAATGGGGACCCTCCAAATTCGAAGACATTTGGTGACCTGGCAGATACAATGGTTGCTCGTGTAAAGATACTTTCGATTGGCTACAAGAGGGTCAATTATTGTTGTCTTGGATAGGTACTGGACCTGGAAATTGCTTATTAAAAAGTGGAACCACACATAAATGGCGACTATGACCACAACTTCGTCATTGTATTGAGTCTTGAAAAAGCGGAACTCCGTTGTCGAACAATTGGCTGAATGTTCTTGGTATGCCTGAAAGCAAAGCTGATCTAATTTCATTCTTGTTCATTCAGCTCTCAACAGCCACATTTGGGCATTTGGAGGTATAGATGTAGCTGTTGCTGGTGGTTCCGTGATAGAAGAGAAGGTGTTGCCTACTACTGAGTGTATGCCTTACATTCAACGATATTTGGGTGTAGAAAGTTAATTTGAGAAGAATCATATGTTGTGTAGCGAGTAGAAAGGTTTCCAAAGCTGAACTGTATTTGGAGGTATTGAGCTATGGACTCAATCATTAGATACAGAACTTCACTAATAGAAAATTCCGGGATCTGGCCGCTATTTTGTCCGCCATTTTGGTTTTCGTGCAGTGCTGCATGAGTGACATTGGTTCCATCATATTCCCTGACCTTGAAAATGTTGACTTAGACCCTGAAATCGTGATTTCATTGCATACATTACTTCACCTATAGCCATTTTAAGATTCTGACCGCCATTTTGTCCGCCATTTTGATTTTTTTTGCAGTGCTACACATATGTCTTTTATTCCATTGCATTCCTTGAACCCTATAATCTTAATGTAGGGCCTAAAACCGTGTTCCTATCACATACAATGCTTTACATTTAGTCATATGAAGGAATTGTCTGCCATTTTGTCCGCCATCTTGTTTTCCCATGGAACCGCTACAAATTCAGCTTCCTAACCGCGATTTTCGTTTTCAGGAGGGTCAAATTAGTCTAGAAACACCAGTTAGAAAATTGTCACATGATTTGCTTCTAACAGGGCAATTTTCAGATTCCATGCCTGGTCTAAAAATGCCTGACAGTACTGAAAATCAATATGGGGTCCCTAAATCGTCCGGTAGAGGGCAGAAGACGTGAACTCAGGAAGGTCAAATTTTGTGTAGCAATTCTGTGATGCCATAGGCAACTTTTGATCACTATTACAATTGGAAATTCGAGAAAAATGTTTTTTTCGCTCCGATTCACTCCACCCTATTCTACAGGGTACAGCCAACAGTGCCCAACACACACGCGCGCACACACACATACACACGCACGCACAAGCGCTCTCTGAAGGTCACTGTATATGTTTGTATCTTTGTCTGTCTGTCTGTCTGTCTCTATGTCCTAATCTGTCTCTCTGTCCTAATCTGTCTCTCTGTCCTAATCTGCCTCTCTTATTATCTCTCTCCCTTCACTCGAGTGCGTATCCTAGTCTGTCTACTACTCCACTTGTTGCTCCTTAATCACACCGCATTTGCAAAGATGATTAGTGTCGCCCTCCTCCTTTATTCAGTCTTGAGACTGGCACCGTCGGAGTACAAACAGTGGTGAAGCTCTAGTTTGTCTGCATTTCACTTTATCTGCTTAGGCCAGTCAAAAATATGGGAAATTCATCATGAACCCGGACATTTTCTATGGCAGACCTTTTTTGGCAGAATATTGTACGTAAATACCCTACTAACCTACAGTAAAAATCCTAATAAATTCCAACATGGGTAAATATGTTTAAATCGTTAATTATTGTGGTACTTGATAGTGCTTCACAACTTGTGTTCAATGTGCCCACTACCAGTGCCAACACTTCAAAAACGTAACTGTGCGTATAGCATTTCGCTTAGTCATCGCCTGCGGCCTATGCATTATGAGCGTGGCATTAAGTGCGGGGTAGTTATCGACCACACACTGCAGAGTTATTGCATACAATTTTATTTTTTGTCTCCAAGATCGACATTTACATAGTTTAGATAATAAATATATTAATCGATATCTATTTGTTTAAATCGCTAATTTCACTGTGTTTCCTGCAGATAAATCGTACTTCCGCCAGTCCTTGAAATGTAAACAAACTCGTTAGGCATGGCTGTTGGTCGTCTGCTCAAAACTAAATTCAAAATTTTTATTATTTCCCCATATCGCATTTTGTTAGGATTTCTACCATATATTCCTTAGTCTATTTAAAAACACTTTTCGTGCAAAAATTTGCTTGCTATAGCAAATGTCCGGGTTTAAGACTTAGTTGACCGGACTAGGCCTATTATTTGTGTTTCCAGTCGTCCACTGTTCTACCGTCGTCGTCCCTATAGCGTTATTCTCAAACAAGCATTTTCGCTTGTCCATATACAGGGTGGGACAGAAGAGACCCCTCTAAGGTTTTTTGCCAATAGCTTGACCAAAAAACTAAGGATTTCCAAATGAAATTTTACAGGCTTAAAGACAATTCATATTTGCACACGTTGGCCTGATTTCATCACAATATTTCAAACAGAACAAAAGTTATATAACTTTTGGTTTTTTGACGATTCAAAAACGTAACGCTAAAAAGTAGCAAAAGCGATTTTATTAAGTCTCATCTCAAATAACTGTTGTCAAATGAACTTGATAGTGCTTCACAACTTGTGTTCAATGTGCCCACTACCAGTGCCAACACTTCTTTTGAGTCTCTTTGCAAAGTTCTTGATGACCCTATTGATGCGTTCCAAAGGCAAATCTTTCCATATCAACTCCAATGCACTCGTCAATTCTCTTACCGCTCTTGATTTTGGCTGTAGATTGTGATATTTCTCCAGCATAGCTCTCCGCAATTGATTATCAATCCATCGGATTCAAAAACGGAGATATGAGGCCATTGGTTTTCTCAATGAAACCAGAACAATCGACATTGAGCCGATTTCCTTTCAGACATGGCAAATCTCTCAAATCTCAGCCTAACTTTCAATTTTTGCGCTCTCACTGTTTATCAGAGTAAACGTTGCTCATAGCCATTTATCTCCAGAGGTGTCTGAATAAACATTTTGTCTTCATTGACACCGTGGCCATTATCTTTTTTTTAGAAATTTGAATTTCATTGCTTTAATAGCAATATAATTAATCTGACAGATTCCTTATTTACCAACTTGATTGCCATCTTGCAAAGTAACTCCACAGTGACGTGCGGCTACGATGGTGCCCTGTTTCTTTTTTAAATAGTAGTAATAAGGATCACCTGGCGATATCAAGGTTATTTTATAACAATTATATGAAATGAGACTTAACAAAATCGTGTTTTTTGTTGCTTTACGATTCTGAATCGTCAAAAATCGGTGGATGGCCTCACTGAAAGTGATATCACTTTGTTCTGTTTGAAATATTGTGATGAAATCTGGCCATAATGTGTAAATATGAATTGTCTTTAAGACTGTAAAATTTCATTTCGATATTCTTATTTCTGCCCAAGATATTGGCAAAAAACCTTAGGGGTGTTTTGGGCCCACACTGTATATAGCCTACGACAACAGGAGGGAAGGAAAGGAAGCAGAGTCAAATAACTAAGGCCGACGACCATAAAACAGTGGGCGAGTGGCGGAATGAGTCCGGTATGGGGAAGGTCGAGAGGTCATTATACAGAGAACACGGTTGAGATGAACACAAGAAAAGACTCAGAGACGACAGCGACAGAACGGTCGGTTGAAGGCAATCCAGATTCTTAAGCCGTATTACTTTTCCTGTTAACTAACAATTATTAATCACACGTTATGTCCTCATTGTGAAAAACCAGAACAGGAGCAGTTTAAAATTAAGAAATGAAGGTAGCCCGTGAACAATGAGCAAACTAGTTTTTTATAACTATTTTTCTCTTCATCTTGTAACTGTGTTGCGGTTTGTCAACCTGATTTCTGATTAAACGAATATATAAAAATAGAAACCTCTGCAGAATTATCCACAGAATGTCCGAAAGAATACTGAAAAATATCACATAGAAATTAATATGCTTTCTAAATGAGCAACATCGAAATTGTTGATTTTTACTATGCAGAATCGTTATTCTGCAACCACAATTCAATGGAAAATAGAAATAAACCAGCTGTGAAGCATTGAGATCGAAACGGAGAATAGGGGGCCTACATAGTCCTCGACGACAAAAATAAACCACAGCTTTAGTATAAGAAACACTCAACTAAAGATTCTGTTTCAACTCACTTTTTTTCTCTCAAAACATTTTTCAGACTTCTGTGAAACTCACCTTTAATTTCTCCCACAACATTGTTGTTAGACGTCCGTGAAATTTCTAGTAAATCTGCTGCTTGAAAAGAAACTTCGACTGATTGATGTGGACGACCAATGATTGACTCGTGATCTCTTTCCAAATCGTCTGCTCTAGCAAGTAATTGGTCAACCGAACGGCAGATGTCGCTGGCCGATCCTTTCAATCTTAATTCAGTACAATAAGCCACAAAACTCTTCAGTATTGTGCAGCTTCTGTCAATTTCCTCCAGCTCACTTTCTATTTGTTTCAGATTATTTGATTTTATTACAGATAACTCATCCAAAAGTGATTTTGTGTTCTCATCTATTATGTCTTTGAGTTCCTGATTTCTTCTATGAATTGCCTTTTCCGTATCGACTATTTCGTTCAGGAATTTTGCCTTTCTTGTCTCAGCATTCCTTACTAAGAACAACATTTCATCTGCAAAGATCGATATCTTTGACAAATTCTTTTGAATTGTTTCCCGAAATTCTTCGTCGACTGTTGTCACTTCTTTGCAATCGTGTGACCTGTGGCTTTCAACGAAGCAAGAAACGCAGACGATTTCCTTACAATTAGCGCAGTAATAGTCTAATGGTTTCTGAGTGTGGTCGCTGCAATGCATTGAAGAAAATGTCCGCGTCATATCTGATATAGAATCGCTTCCAATTTGTACCAATTGGTGATGTTTGCTCAGTTTCTGACATTGATGAACTTTAATGCAGCTGTCACAGTAGTTTTCTTGACATTCTAAGCATCGCATCGTGGCTTTTGGTTTATCACCTGTTTTGCCTTCATTCCTGACGTTACACGCGTCACATAAGATTAAGGTGCTGCTCCCCATTTGAAGCGTAGTCTTGATCCCCAACAGATTCTCAATGAAGAAATTCTTCTGAACACCATTCAGCCCCTCGATCGGAATGTTGAACTCTTTCCGACACAACGGACAAGGCATCTTGTCTCCTGGTTTCTTTTGTGCTGCTTCTGAAGTGCTTTTCAAGCACTGGAAGCAGAATGTATGAATGCATGGAAGCATTCTTGGATCTTTGAATGTACTCATGCAGATTGAACATTCTGTTATCTCCTTTAGCTGTTGCTCAACTTTGCGTCCTGAATCCGCCATCTTTACTTGTGCAATAAATCTGTTGAATCAAATCAGCAAGTAAAATCATTTTGCTGTTTTCATGTCTGTTTAGCCAGTTTTGCGAATATCAGCAAGGCAGGGCTTTTTTAACGTGCAGTTCTACACAAAATGTGCAGTTCTAAATGGATTCGTGCAGTTGTAGAAGCACTTCCGTCACGTTTCGTGCAGTTAAAACTATTTAAAAATAGGCCATTTTCCTCAGATTGGGAGTACTTTACCATGGAGGATGAGAAAGGAGAGAAGAGGATGTGCAGTTCTAAAAATTCCTTAAAAACAGCCCTGCAGCAAGGTCAGATAATGGCACAGGCAATTGACACTGGATGATATCAGATGGAGCTGAGTCAGCCCAGGGCACACTAATAAGAGGCAATTAAAGAACAGGAGAAGTACATATATGGGAACCTTTCTATGCGTAATCGTCAGTTTTGATGAATTTGGAAACTTTAGCTAAGTAAGCCTACTTATGAGTCATCCAGTACCGTTTATATTTAACAGTGTCTTACGTATCTGAGATCTGTTATGAAATGCTACTATCTGGCAATCAAGACTCTTGATCAAAAGGGTCCTTAGCAACGACCTCTGCCCAATGGTTTGACTCTTCAAGTACACATCTATATGAGCTACGTGCAATGAGCTATGTGCACTAGGGTGGTCGTTAAAAATGAAAGTTTGAATTGAGTGTTCTCCAAGGCGCCATTTGGTTCCATTCTCCCCGGAAACATCACACAAAAAGTTGTAAGAGAAAATATTAATATTTAGGACTAGCACAACGCCGTCAAAGTTTTACCCTTATAATAGCAAGTCTTCTAATGCTCAAAAGTAGCTATGTGGTTGTAATCAACCAGACTGGCCAGTCATCTTCAAACCAGGAATCAATTCAACTACTTGTAGTTGGTCCACACTTAAACATAATGATGCTACTGTTATCGTAATCATAATCATCAATTTATATAGCGCCACTTCAAGAGAAATTCCTCAAAGGCAAGAAAACCTGTATAACACACCACATCACAGATAACATCTATTATATCTTATATCTTTACAAATGCTACCTGTTTTGCCTTGTTGTCTTGATTGATAATAATAGCTCATTGCTCTTAGACTGTTACAGCAAGGGAACAGTAATAGTATACAATTATAGGGATAAATATAAAAAAAAGTTCTGGTTTCATCTGTGTCCTATGTAATTAATCTATTCTGCAAAATCGCCAACATTCTTAATGAGGTCTGATTTCTCATAAATCTTTTTCTACCGTCATTGTTCATGGGGTTACTTGGTACAAGGAACTGATGTAATATTAAAAGTAGCAATTAACCCATTTTAGATGCGAATTTTTATCTCAGATTTGGGCTAATATGTCTTCAACCCGAGGCACTATTGCCCTGTCTCACAATTCAAATTGCATTTGGTGCTTGAATGGGTTTGAGCTATGGTGTAGTTTTCACGGTACACTTCCCTCAAAGTGAAATCTCTGGCATGTGGCCCAAAGAAGGTGTTCATCTGCCACCAAGAGTGTAGCAATGGGTGTTGTCTTGAGGGTACTATACTTATTCCCTTGGATTGGTTGGTCGTCTGAGATGTCCTGGTTGGTGGCCACTGTAATTTCAGCTCGATCCATTGCTGAGGATGATGTAGAGATTTTAAGTAGCACATAGCTTATGTGTTTGACACCATCGCCTTTCATGCAAATTTATAATAGGTAGGGCAGTGTAATTTGTGTCCACTCTTTACAGCACTTTCTGTGGCAATTGTTTGACTCTGTGTTCATTCTTTCAACTCTAAAAGTATACTTTT
This sequence comes from Lumbricus terrestris, assembly GCA_949752735.1. Taxonomy (NCBI): domain Eukaryota; kingdom Metazoa; phylum Annelida; class Clitellata; order Crassiclitellata; family Lumbricidae; genus Lumbricus; species Lumbricus terrestris. Next base: position 43,076 of record CATKHU010000084.1, read on the forward strand.
AATGGGTAAAATTCTATATTATGAAATGTGACAGTGTGACAATGTGAGTAGGCTTCACCAGGCACTCAATAAATTATTATGATGCTCTCTTTAGAAGTTGTTTAAAAGCTGCTCTTTGACTTCTGTGTGGTAATAAGTAATTTCATAGATCTATAAAAATCCAGGCACTCAATTGCATGTGTATGATGCTCTCTTTAGGAGTTGTTTAAAAGCTGCTCTTTGACTCCTGTGTGGTAATAAGTAATTTCATAGATCTATAAAAATTATGATCTCAGTCATTTCAACATCTATTTTAATTAATTTCTTTACAGCAGCTCTTGATAAATTTTATCTGTGATGCGCTTTGTCATTCTGCTCTGATTGCCACAATAAACGAAATATATCATCAGTATTTTTTCTCTATTTCAACTATAATTGAGGTCCTTGTCCGTGTTATATCAGAATTTGTGTTAAAGTTAAGCATGTAATATTGTAATAAAGAGCGTTTAGTGTAACAAAGGATTCCTGTATATAGAAATCAGACCTACGAAAAGAACATAGCAATGTGTTGGCTTACTAGTATAGGTTTATGGTCATCGATCTCAGGGACTCACGCGTCAAATACTATTGTGATGTTCAATTGTTCGTAGACATATATAATAGACCATTACCATTATTGTAGAAGTTAGGCATACTTGTCAGTTGTGCTTGAGTAAAATAATGTAGTCTTTCTGCTAAAATTAGTCACAGGTCAAAAAATGTGACTAAATTATCCTTATACTCAAAAAGACGATGATATTTCGTAAAATCCAAAACTTCAAACACGTTGTGCTAGTCCTAAATATTTTTCAATCGGCATAATTTTTGGGCTACAACAGTTTTTTACCAAGTGGCACCAAATGGTGGGTTGGAGAAAGAATGAAACTGAAGTTGAAAATTTGCCATTACAGATGCAACCACCCTAATGTGCACCTTTAACTGATTCTCGACTCTTTGCGCTGCCTGTCTGGCTCTCCGGATAACGATTTTGTTTTGATTAAGCGCCTGTGTATAAAACTGACTTCGCTTTTGTGGGAGCCGTAGAAATCTCGAGATCACGATTATGATTTGCTCAAGCAGTTAATATAAATTTTATATTAACTTCTTGAGAAGACGAGACATTATTAATGCCTCATATTAATAGATTATTTATTTGCGGGTCAAATACTAATAGTTAGTTGTGGGATTATTTATGGATGAGAAACTAGTAATGGTTCAGAATTCCTTTGGCGCAGCCTAGTAGATATAGGTTAATTATGTAGGCCTACTTTGAAGTATCAACACATAGCTTAATGGGCATTCACTGGCGATCAATAGAAAAAAGAATCCAATTCGAATTTCAATCAATCAATCAAATATATTTATTTTGCAACCAAAGTATACAAGACAGGTTTACACAACATGCTCATTGGTTACAAAAAGGGAGGCTTCTAAAGGGATAAAATAATCCCGCTGTCTAGGGACACCAACTAATGTATTGAGTTGACGATGTGAGGTGGCCATGACGAAATCTTTGCAAAACCAATATAGTGATTGAAAAAGTGACAAAGCACAATCAAGCAACTTATGCTAGAAAACGGAAGAGAAAACACAACAAAATAAATGGAAACTGAAAAGCTTAACGCTGTTGAGTCACAAGCATTTATGAAAAAAGAACAAACAAGCTTAACTACTGAACAGAGACATACTGCAATGCATACATTGAACGAACAGTACTTTACCATTATTAGGTACCTTCAATTAGAAAGGCGCTAAATTTCTTCTTAAAAGCCCAAATAGGCTACTGGGGCTCAATCGTACTTCCCTTGGCATTTTTCCAAAGTGGTGATCCCAGTAGATTTAATAGAAAACAGGCGTGTGTTAGTGCGAGCATAGGTTCGGCGATACGAAAAAGAGTATCTTGTAAAATGAGAATGAACCTGGGATGAGAGCTGAAAATAATTTTTATATATAGGTGGCAGAAGGCTTCGGTCAAACCGGTAGGCCTACATATATTCCCCTTAATTTTGGAAGTCCTAATCTGGTCTAGTTTCAGAATTTTAGGGTTGATGAATATGCAGGCTGAGTGAGAGCCATATGGAGCCCACACCACAAGACGAATAGATTTTTTTGCAAGATATTTCCTCTATGTAATCTTGAAGCATAAGTAGAGGCCCACACCATGTTACAATAAGAGAGATATGGATGTGCTAAAGAAAAGTATAGTTCTGATCCTTATGGTAGAAAGTAAAATGTAAGCAGTTTTTGAATCGTCAAAAATGATGGGTGGTCTCACTAAAAGTGATATAACTTTTGTTCGGTCTGAAATAGGCCTATTGTGATGAAATCTGGCCTTGATGTGTAAATATGAATTGTCAATAAGCCTGTAAAATTTCATTTTGAAATTCTTACTTTTGGTGAAGATATTGGCAAAAAACCGTAGGGAGGTCTTTTTGTGGCCCATCCTGTAGAGGAGGAACAACATGGGTCCTAGATTGGATCCCTGTGTGTGGGACGCCATATAGGATCCTTTTTAAAGTGGAACGTTTGCCATTATTTTCAACACATTGTCGACGTCCATTCAAATAATTAACTGGCAAACAAACTGAATTCTGCCTATCATCATCGGAGGAACAACATGTTGCTCCTTACTTGCTGGTCTTCCCATTGGGGTCCTGGGGCGACTTGATCGCGTCTTGCGCTCGGCTGCTCGCCTTGTTGGGCGGCTTCCTAAATTTGCTCCTGTCTCTGCCTATATGCGCGATGTGCTGCACTAGTTGCCTGTGTCCCAGCGGATCTCATACCGCATTGCTGCTGTGGTCTCTCGCTGTGTCCTTGGATGTGCTGCACAGTCTCTAACGTTGCAGCGTGTCGTGTACTTCGCTCTTCGGCTAGGGGAGAGCTTCTGGTACCGCGGGCTGTTTGGCTATTAACCAGCGCCGTGCTTTCTCGGTCATGGGCCTACTGTCTGGAACGACCTCCCGGTTACACTTCGCTCTCTACTTGTGGTCCATCCGGCTAGGTTCTACAAGTCTCTCAAGTCTTTTTTCTTTCTTCGTGGTTGGGCTGTGAGCGCCACTGAGTAGTTTCTTGAAGGGGCGCTAAGTAAATGCTCTGAATGAATGAATGAATGAATGAATATGGAAATGCATCCAATTTTAGTAAGACGCTAGCAGAATAGCGAACGTAGCCCACTTTTGTGCCATATAATATACGTTTACTTCGGAATAAATGATTCTTTGAGTCGATTGGAAGCTCTTCCACAACTCCAATCATTGCGTTTAGGCCTAGGCCTACTGCTCTCATCAGATCTGTTCGTTTTTGTGAACAATTGCTTAATAACTAATCCTCACAAAGTAAGATACATGTAGGCCTAGGTTTAAGCTGTTAAGCTGCCCATTGTTGGACAAAAATGGAAAATATAATAAAAGCTTTTCTAATGTTGGTGTGTCATTTTGAAATTTGTTAATAAGACAAGAACTTTGTAGATGTTGTCAACTACACAAGTCGCTTATTGTAGACAAAGATTGGGAAATAAGGTAGAAGCTAGAAATTCATACAAATAATCACGGCGGTCATTATAACAACATCTCAAACTTTTCTTAAAAAAAGCACTTTTGTAAGTTTGTTCAGTCTACACAGTACTGACTAAAATTAAATATAAGCATCTTCTAACTTCAGACTACAACTATAACAGTGTAGCGCTTAGATGCAAAGTGGGATCGAGGACTTCGCGTATAAAAGTGGTGTAAAAAATGCATCATGCTGAGACGCTGGCACCTAATGCGAAGTAGGCTACATGTAGCTGTCTAAACTCTACAGGAAATTGTTTATAAATAGTCGGCTGCTTGTTTCATCCTCGACCTCGTAATTCTAATCCAATGACATCTCTATCGCCATAAATATGATTTATTTAGCCAGAGAGAATTATTGCATTGTTCTGTTTAATTAATCGGTCACTGCTATGACCAGTACTTACGGGCAAAATATATTAAGTCAGGGGAAAGCATTGCGGAATATAGCAACGACCAGCGATGGCATTAGTTATATACGAAGAGCTATGGAAAAGGTCGTCGGTTCGACATGCGCACTAGAGAGCCGAATCGGGGAAGACGAGGAGAAATGGCCATCTAAAGAGGACTGTTGTGGATTGGCAACAGGTATTCGCTGGATGTTTTTGGACGGTTTCCGTGACATTTGAACGATCGGACGATAAAGCAACGGTAGTTAAATGTCCTAAAGTGTGGACAATTCAGGAAGTTCGTAAAGCGTGACAAGACGATCGTAATAGTGCATTATTAACCAGCAATTGGTGTTGAAATTCAACCTTCGTTGGATTTCAGAGATCTTCAGCGTTACTTCTGGCGAAATTGAGAAGTCAAAATAAAACTACGAAAGTTACGTCGAACGTTAAATGGACGGTAAATTCGATGAGGAACAAGTAATGTTCAATTCACAGACAGCTATACATAGAAGAATTACTACATACGAGCAGAAAAGCACGGTGACTTATGTCTACGAAGAAACTGAAAAGAATCATCTGCAGCCCTTGGTAGCAGCGCCTGGAGAGAAGACGATAGGAATTGGCCGGTGGCGAACTACAGTTTCAGCCAAAGACTTCAACGCGGGAGGGTAGATGTAAGAGTTACATCCATCAAAATTATTTTATTCAGCACTGGTCTAGGTATATAAATAGACCTGTATTTAATCTGACATTTCCACGACCACTAGACGTAGAATTCATTAACTATACATGTTGATATATTAATATTCATTATTCAAGTATTATTTTTATATTAAACCCATGTCTTGTTGATTGGGTGACAATGACATTTAGGGCAATAACCCACATTGCAACAAATCTCCAGACAATCTGCAAATTGGTAACCTGATTTCAGTTTTGAAATCTCCATTAACTGGCGAGTCATAATGTGGTTTCCATTCCCGTTACAGATATACTTGCATGATTGTACTTCCTTTACATGCGATGAGTAAATAATTAACAGCCAACTCAATTAACGGCGCCGTCGACGCAGTTGTAACATCTCGGCCACTATTTTTATACTAACTCAACTGTTTGCGATCATCGTCTCTCTGTCTACTAGGCTACATGTGAATGAAAACCTGAAGATGAAAGAGTCCTCAGCATTTACCTTTGCCCAGAGCAATCGCTCGACCCTTTCAACTATAATCTACAATAATTTTATTGCGTTCATTGTCTTGCAGTTAGGTTCAGTAAATCTGAATATGATCTGCACAACGCCATTTTCTATACACCTATCAATTTACTGCTCACATTATGATGTTTATCACGAAGTTTAAAAAAAGCCGATCACGCAAAACGAGCAGCGTATTTCTGCATTAATGAATGCTTGGTGTTAATGAAACTTTACCTTAGACGCTGCCAGCTCCATAAATCACATATTGCTGATTTATCCTAATAATTGCATGTACACATAGGCGCAACCACCCTATGGGACCCACGGGACGCGTCCCCCCCAACTTTTGAGTGGTCCCATTGACTTTATCATTATGGTCCCCCCCAACTTTTAGGACGTGATTCATTTGGTCCCTCCCAACTTTTAGGACGTGATTGCGCCTATGCATGTACAGTTGCGATTCACATGCGTTCTGCAAAATGCTATGCGCTCCGTTTTTTAGGTTTCTGTCGTCGTAAAACAAACAACTTGCAATGATATATGTACTATTATGTAGGCCTATATATATTATATATAAGCTTATACGAAAATAGGATTCATCTCATATGATCTGACGGGCCTCGGATTTTTAAAAGTAGTAGTAGCCTATGCAGGATTTAAGGTATGCATTGCGTATGAGACTAAAGATAAACCTGATTAGAGCCGAAATATTATTTTGTTATACCTGTATCTCGTCGTTTCGTTGACATCGGAGCTTAGATAAAGAAAGGGGGCATCGCCAATAAGATGCCACAGTTTCTAGTCGCAACTCGCAACTAAATTTAATTCAGTCACGTAACAGACACCATTCGCACACACTTTCGCTACAGGCTTGCTATATGATTCTATAGGACAAAGGAAGTTTCCTGCGTTGTCTTAGACGTTTTCAAGGATTAGGCCAATAAGCCTCACCTGTGCTTGTATATATAGCGACAATGTCCAACTTATCCGCCTTCTTTCCCCCATCTGAGTGTATCACTATCTGTCAATCAAGACAATTCTAGCGAAAGAGTCCTCAATAACGGTCTTTGCCCGATGACTTTAGGCCTACTTATTGAACTACATGTATGATAACACTCATGCTGAAACTGGCATTGACATTAACACAGAATTCAACCTGACACTCCTGTGAACCGTATATTATTATTATTATTACTACTACCATTATTATTATTATTATTATTATAGAAGATTATTATTATTATTATTATTATTATTATTATTATTATTATTATTATTATTGTTATTGAAAGGCTACCCCTTTTCCAAAGCGGGCATGGAATTAACGAAAGAGCCCGTGAAGGCCACAGCGTTAAAGCGCTGAATAGTAATTGAGAGTCTTTGGAAGAGGAAGGACGTCTCCCTCAGATCGTCCGACGCCTGCGACAGGTGACGACCTAAATCAGTTAACAAATCAATTCCTCTAGAATTGATGGGACCTAGCGTCTCCAGGGCCAGCGGAATGAAGTCATGTGTAGCTGTGATCGACGTATATTTTTGTTCCTTTCTACAATCTGCTAGTTCTGCTGCTGCTCCTGCAGTGACAGCCGTTGCCTGCAGATAGGAGGGCGCAAGGGTGTCGACCACAGTGGCATCCCATACGAGACATCGGCCCGCTTTCCACGGAATAAGGGTGGTGCCATCCGGTCTCCTCCCGTCCGAACGTAGCATACCTCGTGGTTCTTTGACCGCTGGAAAACCGGCTCTGATGAGGCTCCGGTGGATAAGGTCGTTGATGGCAGCGTGCCTGGCGACGCGACCAAAACCAAGAGCACAGGAGAGGCCGTGTGTACCTCTAGCGGTGACCAGCGTGCCACAAGCGCAGACGTGAGGTTGACAGATATTGGCTCCTAGACGAAGTCCGACTGCCACTCTGATGGCCTCATCACTGAGTCTGAGGCCGCAGGAAGTGATCGGCAGACAATGTAGCCAGTCGCTGGCGTGCTTGAAGGTAACGGCTTTCAGGCGCGCCTGCTCGCTCTGCTCTGTGGTGGAGAGGTGCAGATCTGAAAGCTCTTTTTCAAGAATCGGGAAGTCCCACTTTGCTTGTATGCGTGAAGGACAGTATTCCTCCAGCGACAAACCAGTTTTTGACAGCCAGAGCGACAAAAGGCTCGTGTAATGTAAATCCGGTTGACTTTCTAACACGGGTAGGATGTTGGACTGAAGCTCGGAGGTGCCCGCGGCCGATGCTAAAAAAGCGGAAAGTGCCAGCGATGACGCCCTTCGAATGCCCAGACCGCCTAAACCGATGGGTAAGGTAGCCTGTTGCCACTGCGTGTCAGTAAAGTCTATGTTCAAGATGATCTGTAAGCCTTTCCTCAGAGTTTGATCGTAAGACTCCAGTACTGGATGATTCGAGCAAGGTGCGCATCTCAGGGTGTAGATTAATTTGGGTGCGCCCATCGAGTGTCTCAGAATCAGTAGTGCATCGTGACGTGTAATTATGGTTAGTCTAGACAAAGCCTTTTCCAGTTCCTCAGCACGTGATTCCAATGCTCGATTCAAGGCTGCTCCTGTGGACAGCGGTGCTCCCAGGAGTGTCGCTGTGTCTGGATCAGTGTATTCGAATTGTCTGAAAGATGGTTGGTTGATCAGTAGAGGATCTTTAGCAATAAGTTCACATTTCTTTCTGTTGAAGGTCAGACCCAGATCTGCGCATTCCTTTTTCAGGGTCTCAATATCTTCCGCTACGCCAGCCGTTGGTCCGCCCAGAGAGATATCGTCGAGATAGCCAAATGCCAAGGGAGAAGACAGTTTTACTAGAATCGGTTGCAATGGCAAGCAGAACAGCAATGGACCGAGAGGATCTCCCTGTTGTGGTCCAACTGCAGACTGTATGGTGAAGGAGCCGTATTTCAAATGAGATTGTTCGGCGTAAGCTAGATGGCAGTATGCTGCCATTTCCGGAATTAATTCGTTAACTGCTGACATCATACGAGAACGACAAAGGCTGTTGAAGGCGTTGGAAATATCAAGTTTAACCAGGATTGAGTCCGAATCTAAAGTTTGTAAAAAGCGACGTGTAGCATGGACCGCTGCTTCCGCTCCGCCTGGTACACCAACTCCCACTTGCTGTGGCGAAAGGTACGATGTCAGTCTTGGTATGGCGTAGGCGTTTGCGCTCTTAGAAGTCAACCTGCGCCAGAAGTAGCCAATTACGATTGGGCGAAGACCACCAGTTTTCTTGCGTAGGGCGAATAGTGTGCCACCGAACAGCAATGGGCGTATTAATTCGTGGCAGGAGCCCTGCAGTAGTAAGTTGACCAAGGCAGTTATGGCCAAGACAAGAGCCGGTCCAGCGTCTGGCGAGTTGATCAGCTCCAGGATGTGTTGCGGGCGTAGACCGTCTGGTCCTCCAGCGGAACCTGCTGGAAAAGTGCGAATAAGTTTCCGAATTTCCATCTCCGTGATTTGAAGTGGTTGAATAATAGGCGGAGCTGGAATCGGAGGACCATCCAGCGGAGGAGAAGGGTGTTTCGTACAGAGCTCAGCGAACGTTTGTTCGCAGACAGAGGCCGGTACCTCTTCCGAGCAGAGTATTTTTGCGGCAGCCTTGATGCCTCCATCCTCTAACTTGGCTGACACCGCATCTGCGATGGATTGGTCATTACTGCGCGTCTTTCTGTTGCTGTTTGAACGAGCAGGTTGGTCTGGATCAAAAATTTCCTCGGCCTTTTGGGGCCAGCTGTTGAAAAAATCTGTTGTACGCTTCTTAATGGTAGATGTTAGATTGTGTCGCTTGCCACCGTGTCTAGGCTGCTCGAGAATGGTTGCACCGAAGCTCAGAAGACATTTCCAATTGTCTAGCTCAGTCGGATCCGAGATCAGGCGGTTGATAACATCAGCCAAAAGCAATCCGGTGCAAGATCTGGCTCAATTTGGGATGTGTCTTAGCAGGTTATGTTGAAGCGATGGATGCCTCAAATGTTCTCTGCTGTCCGTGTCCTGCAACTTCTGATCAATGTCGCTCTGCTGACTGCTGTCATTCGATGTAATTGTAACCGTTTCATTTCCTGTATTCAAGAGGCTATTAGTCAATACGGGCGTAACTGTGACCTGGTGAGACAACGGTGGCTTTTTAGAACCCAAGCATGGTTTTATTATTATTATTATTATTATTATTATTATTATTATTATTATTATTATTATTATTATTATTATTATTATTATTATTATTATTATCATTATTATTATTATTATTTTATTATTATTATTATTATTATTATTATTATTATTATTATTATTATTATTATTATTATTATTATATAACTTGCAAATGTAAAGGGCAGTGCGTCTTGCAGGTGCTTCATTAAAGAAAAGATTATTATTATTATTATTATTATTATTATTATTATTATTATTATAAAAAGGCTACCCCTTTTCCAAAGCGGTTATCGGGTTAACGAAAGAGCCCGTGAAGGCCACAGCGTTAAAGCGCTGAATCGTAATTGAAAGTCTTTGGAAGAGGAAGGACGTCTCCCTCAGATCGTCCGACGCCTGCGACAGATGACGACCTAATTCAGTTAGCAAATCAATTCCTCTGGAATTGATGGGAACTAGCGTCTCCAGGGCCAGCGGAATGAAGACATGTGTAGCTGTAAACGACAAATATTTTTGTTCCTTTCTACTATCTGCTAGTTCTGCTGCTGCTCCTGCAGTGAAAGCCGTTGCCTGCAGATAGGAGGGCGCAAGGGTGTCGACCACAGTGGCATCCCACACGAGACTTCGGCCAGCTTTCCAAGGGATAAGGGTGGTGCCGTCCGGTCTCCTCCCGTCCGAACGTAGCATGCCTCGTGGTTCTTTGACCGCTGGAAAGCCGGCTCTGATGAGGCTCCGGTGGATTACATCGTTGATGGCAGCGTGCCTGGCGACGCGACCAAAGCCCAGAGCACAGGAGAGGCCGTGTGTTCCTCTAGCGGTGACCAGCGTGCCACAAGCGCAGACGTGAGGTTGACAGATATTGGCTCCTAGACGAAGTCCAACTGCCACTCTGATGGCTTCGTCGCTGAGTCTAAGGCCACAGGAGGTAATCGGCAGGCAATGTAGCCAGTCGCTGGCGTGCTGGAAAGACACGGCTTTCAGTCGAGCCTGTTCGCTCTGCTCTGTGGTGGAGAGGAGCAGTTCCGAGAGCTCTTTTTCGAGAATCGGGTTGTCCCATTTGGCTTGTAGACCGGAAGGAAAATATTCCGTCAGCGACAAACCAGCTGTTGACTCCCAGAGCGACGATAAATTCGTGTAATGAACATCTGGTTGACTCTTTAGTACGCAAAGGATGTTGGACTGGAGTTCGGAGGTGCCCGCGGCCGATGCTAGAAAAGCAGGAAGTGCCAGCGATGACGCCCTTCGAATACCCAGTCCGCCTAAACCGATGGGTAAGGTAGCTTGTTTCCACTGCGTGTCAGTAAAGTCAATGTTCAGGATGATCTGTAAGCCCGTCCTCAGGGTTCTATCATAAGTTTCCAATGCTGGATGATTCGAGCAAGGGGCGCATCTCAAGGTGTAGATTAATCTGGGAGCGCCCATAGAGTGTCTCAGAATCAGTAGTGCGTCATGACGTGTTATTATGGCTAGTCTAGACAAAGCTCTTTCCAGTTCCTCAGCACGTGACTCCAAGGCTCGATTCAAGGCCGCGCCGGTGGAAAGCGGTGCTCCCAGCAGTGTTGCTGTGTCAGGATCAGTGAATTCGAAGTGTTCGAAAGGTGCTTGGTTGATCAGTTGAGGATCTTTAGCAATAAGTTCACATTTCTTTCTGTTGAAGGTCAGACCAAGATCTGCGCATTCCTTTTCCAGGGTCCTAATGTCTTCCGCTACGCCAGCCGCAGGTCCACCCAAAGATATGTCATCGAGATAGCCAAAGGCCAAAGGAGAAGACAATTTGACTAGAGTCGGTTGTAATGGCAAACAAAAGAGCAGTGGACCCAGAGGATCGCCTTGTTGTGGCCCAACTCCGGACTGTATGGTAAAGGAACCATATTTTAATTGTGATTGTTCGGCGTAAGCAAGGTAACAGTAGTCTGCAATTTCAGGAATTAATTCATTGACAGCTGACATCATGCGAGATCGACAAAGACTGTTGAAGGCGTTGGAAATGTCAAGTTTCACCAGGATTGTGTCCGTGTCCAAAGTTTGTAAAAAGCGACGAGTAGCGTGGACCGCTGCTTCCGCTCCGCCAGGAACACCAACGCCTACTTGTTGTGGCGAAAGGTACGATGTAAGTCTTGGAATTGCGAAGGCGTTAGCAGCCTTGGATGACAACCTGCGCCAGAAGTAGCCAATGACGATTGGGCGAAGACCGCCAGATTTCTTGCGGAGGGCGAATAGAGTGCCGCCGAACAGCAATGGACGAATTAACTCGTGGCAAGTACCTTTCAGTAATAAATTGACCAAGGCAGTTAAGGCCAAGACTAGAGCCGGTCCAGCGTCTGGCGAGTTGATCAGCTCCAGGATGTGCTGCGGTCGTAGTCCGTCTGGTCCTCCAGCGGAGCCTGCAGGAAACGTACGAATGAGTTTCCGAATTTCCGTCTCCGTGACTTGCATTGGCTGAATAATAGGCGGAACTGGAATCGGAGGACCGTTCGACGGAGGAGAAGGGTGTTTCGCACAGAGCTCAGCGTATGTTTGTTCGCAGACTACGGCCGGTACCTCTTCCGAGCAGAGTATTTTTGCGGCAGCCTTGATGCCTCCATCCTCTAACTTGGCTGAGACCGCATCTGCGATGGATTGGTCATTACTGAGCGTCTTCCTGTTGCTGCTTGAACGAGCAGGCTGGTCTGGATCAAAAATTTCCTCGGCCTTTTGGGGCCAGCTGTTGAAGTAATCTGATGTACGCTTCTTAATTGTAGATGTTAGGTTGTGTCGTTTGCCGCCATGTCTAGGCTGTTCCAAAATGGTTGCTCCAAAACTCATAAGACATTTCCAATTGTCTAGCTCAGTCGGATCCGAGATCAGGCGGTTGATAACATCGGCCAAAAGCAATGCGGTACAAGATCTGGCACCCTTTGGGATGTGTCTAAGCAGGTTGTGTTGAAGTGATGGATGTCTCAAATGCTCGTTGCTGTCAGTGTCCGGCAACTGCTGATCAATGTCGCTCTGCTGACTGTTGTCACTCGATGTAATTGTAACCGTTTCATTTCCTGTTTTCAAGAGGCTATTAGTCAATGCGGGTGGGACTGCAACCTGGTGAGACAACGGTGGCTTTTTAGAACCCAAGCATGGTTTTGACCTAGGACCGTGAAGATGGACATTGCCATCTTTCATGTGTATTATTCTAGAAACATGGCACACGCTGCAAATGCCTCTGGACTTGTGCGATGAAGTGCTGGAGATGGAACAGCGCGAACTCTGGTGACCCAAGACGCTCATCTGTGCATAAGTTTGTTACTAGATGTTCAGTGGATCAGCGAAAGGTGATAACGCTGATGAGAATGGTCGTATTGAAGTTGATTGAGAAGGCTGCTTTGAAGCAGAAAAGCCAACGTCTTCGTTGAGCGCCATATTGAATTAATGTTTGAAAAGTAAACAGTTACGCTCCGACCTCAGTGGATAAACGTTGCCATGACGATGATTACGTCAGCCGGCCATTTAAGCATGATGGCGAAGATTTAAATGACTTGATGATCACTGATAATATAACTAATTTTTCTATACAGAATTGTACTGAATTCTCAACGATTCACTTACGAAAGATATAATCCTCAAAACCTTGAACACTTAAGAAAGCAACATATCCAAAAATCCAGCGCTAACAAAGACGTAAAACAGAGAATTTAATGAAAATTACGCGAGGTTATAAAACTTCGACCAACGACCGTCAACGCTCAATATTCCATCAACCATAATAATAACCGAGTTATTATTATTATTATTATTATTATTATTATTATTATTATTACCGTATCGCATCGTTTACAGCTTTCGTACAAGATTTTCGGGGTTTAAAGATCTCCGCGCAATGCCAATCTGACGCCTATGCTGCCAATCGTACCAAAAATTCATGTCGTCACTTGTACTGGCACTCATTCTAATATTTCTACCTTTTCCGATACTCATGAGTCCATAGGACCCGGTAGCGCATTAGATAACACACTGGCATGGAGGTCAGCGGACCCGAGTTCGAGTCTCGTAGGGCGGACGTGCTTTGTAGGCTGCTATTGAAGCCTTGTAATTGCAGCTATAATTATGTTCTGGTTCATTATTGTTTCTCTCACTCTCATTCTCTCTGTCTGTCTGTCTGTCTGTCTGTCTGTCTATCTGTCTGTCTGTCTCTGTTAAGATATAATTATCTCTTCTGTGATTTTCATCATGTGAATTGTCTCAATTGCATAACTGTTCGCTGTAACCGGCTGTAACCGTCAACTGGATTGTTTAATAAAGGATCTTATTATTATTACTGACACTCATGCTGGTTTTTCTGTCACATTCGCTAGAGACGCCACAAGCACACGGAGGTGCCTGGTTAAGTGAGTGCAGGCCTATTATACCTTTAACTCAGGACTGTGTAAGAAAAAAGCAGGCATCCACTCCTCACAACAAGAGCCTTTGCCACCCCAGAGACCTGGAGTGCAGAGGAGGATAGCAGAGTGGAAAAGAGATGGAATGTGATGGGAATGGTTTAGAAGAGAAAGGAAATCAGAGCAGAGCAGGATTTTAATTACTGGTAAATTTTGAGGTGAGCACACGCAGGTCGAAAAAATCGACTTTATTGATGAAATATTTCTGAAGACCTTTTGTTTAGTCATCACTTCTTTTTCCTTCTTACTACTTTTATCCATTGCGCGTCCAACGTCCGCCCAAAAACAGATACTTTCCGCGATTTTTTGCATCCTTTTGTTCTACCATTTAAAGATGATAGAAATTTTATTCCGAGGGTTCTCTTTGCCGCCAATTAATGACAGACATTGTTATGTTCACAATAATTTTGCCGTTGTTGATTTTTAATGCGCTTTGACGTGTAACTGGGTGCGGTGTGTCAGTGTCACCTGGATTTGTCTCTGCCTAAATTAAGCGAAAATTATTATTATTATTATCGACTATTTTCTGCTCGTAATTTCAATTCTCACACATCTCATTGAATTCTTTGTGAGGTCAGTATAAGCTGTAAGCCCCTTAACCCGCGTATAGACCTACCCTCGTTTTCGGAGGTGAGTACACGACCCCGTTTCTTCCCGGAGGTGAGTACACGCTGTATGTACCCGCAATTACCCTCCGTGTACAGCCATGCAGCAGATTGATGGAGAGAACATGATGGGACAGTGTAGGATATATACCGGAGAGGAAAGGAGAACACAGGAGAACAATTTCAGAGAATAGATACTAAAGGACAAGAGAGGGGAGGAGAGGACAAGAGACGGCTGAAAGGGACGGGAGAGGAGGGAAAGGATAGAAGAGAAAAGAGAAGGAAGAGGGAATTAGATGGACCAAAGGACAGCAGAGAACCGAGTAATCAGAAGAGGAGAGGGAAGGATAGGAGAGGATAGAAGAGGAGAGAGGACTATCGAAGAGGATAGAAGATGGGAGAGGGGAAATCGAAGAGGATAGGAGAGGATGGAAGAGGGCAGAGAAGGACTCGTAAAGGACAAAAAAGAAAGAAGAATGCAAACAAGGATAGAGTTGGAAAGAAGAGGTCAGAGAATGATTGGAGAGGACCAGTGATATTTTCATTAACGATAAGTAAAATTAGAACTGAAAATATTGATTTCCGTTCAGTGTAACTTTAACTGTAACTGAAATTATTTTGAGAACGAAAACTGAAATAGAACTGAAATTAAGCACAGTGAACGAAAATTAGAATAAAAACGAAAATTAATTTTAGAACGGAAATTAATGACAAAATTGAAAATTTTTTTCATATCCTTTCTTAAGCAGTTGAGTTTACATCTAAAAGGTCCACATACTTTTTGACTCTTAAAACTTTTGTATCTTTGACTTAGCACGTGCATTGGTGTGCAATTTATTATGGTCTTTTGCATTTAGACCTTTTCTGTCAGTTAATAATTTTCAACATCATGATAAGAATGTGGTTATGTGAAAATCACGTTGAATACCGGAGTGCAAATATTTCAATAATGATAACTTTGTGCAGCCTGCTCACTGAGCTAAATGAAAAAATTGTGTATTGTAGGCCTATTGTTTAAATAGACCTACTGAAATGAAGCAGACATAATAGGCCTAGCCTAACCATGCAACGCTTGTACCCTAAAACGGACGCTTCTGGGTGTTTCTGGTAAACTTTTCAACAATTTAATTTGTCTTCTTCAGTGAACAAGCGCACACAGAATGCTAAGACATATATTCATGGTTGGTGCGAAACTTTCATGTGGCTGATTCGAGTCAGCAGCTTCACCACGGAGAAAGCACAAGCGCTGCATAAATGTGTGAATGAAATATATGTAATGTGGTCGACCAATTCAATGGAATATGATAAGGGGAGTGTGATTCGATATTATTGTCAACATGTTAGCGGATTGGTGCCATCCAGCAACTATTGGCAAATAAAATTTTCTGGAAATTATACAAACTTGATCTGTAGTTCAAATTGCTTGGTCTTTGTAGTAAAAATTACGCATAATTATTATTGGAGGGAAGGACGGCAAGTTTACGGCAGCACTGCCCCACTTGCAGAAGATGTTGAAGCCCGGGGGTCAAACTTATAGAAGAAACAAATAGTTTTTTGGGTGAAGACTTCTAATAGGTGGGAGAAAAAACTGCCAGCTGATATCACTGAAAATAGGAGGTTCTTTAAAATTAAAAAGGATATATCGATAATGAAAATGCTCGAACTTGGTTTAATTTGAGTCAAGTTCTATGCCTGTAAAGAAGTAAAACTGAAGTTATTTATATGCAAGAACTGAATTGAGAACTGAAATTATTCTAAAAACTGAATTGGAAGTGTAACTGAAATTTTTTGAAGAACTGTAATTGAACTAGAACTGAAATTGAGGACGTCCGAACTGAAATAGAAGTAAAACGAAAATTATTTGCTGAAGTAAAATATCACTGGAGAGGACATCAGAGGATGACAGAAGAGGACAAAAGAGGTTTGGAGAAGATAGTAAAGGTGGGTAGATGACCGGACACACACACACAAAACGACAGGGCAGAGGACAGAACAAGAGCACAGACATGACATGAGAGATGCGGTGTTGTTTTTTGGCAGTTATGAAAGATTTCAAAGCACTCAGACGCTGTCCAGCGCGCCTCGATAATAATTTTCTTCTCATTCAATTAATTTCTTATAATATTTCACAGCGTCAATATATCTCTCATTGCAAAGCACACATAGCGCATACGGTCAATGGGACTCAAATGGCAAGACAAGCAAGTGTGTGTTTTCGTTTTTCCGCATTCAGCACATTCCTCTTCCCCACTGACATTCCTTTACCCATTCACCACGCCTGTGACCACAGTTATACCCACTCAAAACCCACTCAAGACACGGCCCAAAATCTCCAACCAAAACCCCACCCAAAACCAAACCCAAAACCCTACCCAAAACCCCACCTAAAACCCCACCCGAAATCCCACTCCAAAGTCCCTACTCAAGACCACCGCTTAGAGCCTCACCCAAAACCCCACTCATAGCCCCTACCCAAAACCCCACCTAAAACCCCACCCATACCCACACCCAAAACTCCCACTCAAACCCCACTCCCCAAACCCCACCCACCTCCAGCTACAGACTCTACCCCGTCGGATAGAATTCCGCCATCCATCTCAAACGTGCCTCCTGTCGGCAAGCATAAAGGGGCCGTCCAGAAGTAGCCAGTCCATCGCCGCAAGATCGATATCCAATAGACGCCACGGTATATTCAATGGATACGAGATCCAGCGTCGTTCCAGGCGGAACAATCGATCGTTCCAGCTTCCCAGGCGTCCAATCGTCCATCCACGGCGTGCGATAAACTCAGACCGACCCCGACATACCCATCATGCATCGCGGAAGAATTCCCCGGAAGTGACGCTCGGCCGTTCAACTCAGAAGGATCGACGATTTAAAAAATTACTTAGCCTTCGCAGTCTCGTTTATTGTTACTGTAGTGTAACTTGTAATGATATTATTATTATTGGTATCTGATATATTTATACACTACCGTTACCAGATAACCATTCAGTGTAGTAGGGCTAGTATCTTCTTTCATTCACTGTTCAAGGGATGCCACATCCAGGGTGAGAATTTCCAGAGGTTCTGGGGTTCAGCCCCTACTCTTTCTTAGGTTTCTATAGTAAAGGCTTCATCGCACACCCAAGCTACACACAAGAGAGTCAAGAGATGAAAACAGGAGAGGTCGTAAAGCTACTATTGTTATTGTTATTGTTAAGAATAACCTTACTATTATTCATATTGTTATTATTATTGTATAAATTATTGCTGTTATTATAATTATAATCGTCATTATCATTATCATAATGTATGTATGTATGTATGCATGGAAATAAGTAGTCTACGTATAGAGCATTGTAGGATTGTATGAATGTATGTATTTTCTGAACATCGACAGCGAAAGTCTCACAAAGTGCTGTATGCCTTTGCAATATTATTCATGGTCGCTCACAACGAATTGGCCGAGTACAGATCGAGAGATATATAGACAGACACGTGCTTCGAGCTGATATATGAGATGAAGGCTTAGAGTCGAAGCCAACCATTCTTTTATTCTATCTTTCAATCCTTTCAAGTTTAAAGCAAAGCATCCATCGCATGTGACGTTGTGGAAATATCTTTCCAGCACTTTGCACGAGAATTCAATTTGAACAGCCAAAATAACATCTTGGGATGAAATTAAGCAAATTCCAGCAAGAATCCTCCACTACTTTCAACTATACTTTCTAAGCATCTTAAACCTTGCTCCGTGCAAATACGCGTCTCCGTGTACCGAACATACATACATACATACATACATACATACATACATACATACATACATACATACATACATACATACATACATACATACATACATACATACATACATACATACATACATACATACATACATACATACATACATACATACATACAAACATACATACATACATACATACATACATACATACATACATATTATTGTATAGTATACTACTAGTACTTCATCTTCATCTGCTGTCGCTATTAAAATTACTATTATTCATAGGATCATTACCACTATTATCGTTTTCATTATTATCATTATTGTCATCATCATTATCTGATCGTAATCATCATGCACAACATAATCATCCTACTTCTCCTCCTCCTCCTCTTTCTCCTCTTCCTTCTCCTCCTCCTCATCATCACCATCGTCGTCGTCGTTGTCATCGTCATCGTCATTATCGTAATCATCATCACCATCATCATCCACAACATGATCATCCTACTTCTCCTCCTCCTCCTCTTTCTCCTCTTCCTTCTCCTCCTCCTCATCATCACCATCGTCGTCGTCGTCATCATCGTCATTATCAATAATCATCATCGTTGTCATTATCAGTATTCAAGTAAAAATTATCATCGTGTAACTTATACGTAACAGAATTTAAAATTAGTCTCAGACGTAACACTGTGGAGACAAAACCCTAAACAATGTAAACATGTCCATTGTGTTGTTGAAACGTTTTACAAGGCCATTCTCGACGAATGGGAACGCATACATCCACGTCACAACCGTCACTGGCGCTTGATAAATGGCCTGACATTTGACCATAAAGCTTTGCTGACCCACGAACACAGCGAGGGTCGATGGACATCGCGACAGCAGCAGCAGCGCAACCAACGTTAATTTAAGGCATAAATGGAGTTCAACTCGGTCCATAGCGAACGCAGAAGAGAGTTGTGGTGACACACAAGGGAGCAGGATGGGCGAGCTGTGATAAAGGACTGTGACAGATAGGTAGGTAGGCAGGCAGGCAGGCGGGTATGGGTAGATAGACAGGTAGGTAGGTAGGTAGGTAGGTATGTAGGCAGACAGATAGACAGGTAAGCAGGATGGGCGGGCAGGCAGAAAGACTGACAAGTAATAGCCACATAGTAATAGACAGGAAGTCGGAGACGCGGAAAAATGGTTAGACGAGGCATAAATAATGTATGTATGTATGTATGTATGTATGTATGTATGTATGTATGTATGTATGTATGTATGTATGTATGTATGCATGCATGTATGTATGTATGTATGTATGTATGTATGTATGTATGTATGTATGTATGTATGTATGTATGTATGTATGTATGTATGTATGTATGTATGTATGTATGTATGTATGTATGTATGTATGTATGTATGCATGCATGTATGTATGTAATATGTATGTATGTATGTATGTATGTATGTATGTATGTATGTATGTATGTATGTATGTATGTATGTATGTATGTATGTATGTATGTATGTATGTATGTATGTATGTATGTATGTATGTATGTATGTATGTATGTAATATGTATGTATGTATGTATGTATGTATGTATGTATGTATGTATGTATGTATGTATGTGTGTATGTATGTATGCATGCATGTTCCTTAAAATGAGGTCCTGGGAAACAATGCTTCGATGTGACTTTGCAGAACGAACCGGCAGTAAACGATAGCGTCTTGGACTCTTGGCTGTTCTCAAAAAGAAACTCCGCATACCGGTCACGTACATGTTGTAAGTTAATTATAATAATTATATTTCGGAACTGTTTTCTTCGAGGACTAACTTGGACTGACACCGTCACTGCTTTGGGCTATGATTGGGCTTATAACGCGGGCGTATAGAGCGATGAGAGTCACGCGAACACGCAAGCCTCGTTACGAAAACATTTGTGTCGCATCTTTCTGATGCAGCTAGAAGAGATCTGATCGTCCGAGAGCCAATCTTTTCCAGTGTGATGTGATATTGATTATATATTGCCTTTTTTCGAGATTACACTAACTTTTAAATTTTACTTAACTGCCTTGCATAATTTTCGCTGTTACCAGCTACCACCACCACCAATGCTACCATCATTCCACCACCAACGCCACCACCATCACCACCACCAATGCCATCACCACCACCATCACCACAACCAACGCCACCACCATCACCACCACCATCACCATCACCAATTCCACCACCACCATCACCACCACCACCAACGCCGCAGCCGCCGCCACTACCACCACCACCAACCACAGCAACAACATCACCACCACCAACAACAACACCACTACCGATACCACCACCGCCACCACCACCACTGCCACCACTACTACAATCACTATTACTACTATTGCTTCTACTACTACTATTACTACTATCACTTCTTCTACTACAATGGCTACCACCACCACTATTTTTACTACTAGTACTTCATCTTCATCTGCTGTCGCTATTAAAATTACTATTATTCATAGGATCATTACCACTATTATCGTTTTCATTATTATCATTATTGTCATCATCATTATCTGATCGTAATCATCATGCACAACATAATCATCCTACTTCTCCTCCTCCTCCTCTTTCTCCTCTTCCTTCTCCTCCTCCTCATCATCACCATCGTCGTCGTCGTTGTCATCGTCATCGTCATTATCGTAATCATCATCACCATCATCATCCACAACATGATCATCCTACTTCTCCTCCTCCTCCTCTTTCTCCTCTTCCTTCTCCTCCTCCTCATCATCACCATCGTCGTCGTCGTCATCATCGTCATTATCAATAATCATCATCGTTGTCATTATCAGTATTCAAGTAAAAATTATCATCGTGTAACTTATACGTAACAGAATTTAAAATTAGTCTCAGACGTAACACTGTGGAGACAAAACCCTAAACAATGTAAACATGTCCATTGTGTTGTTGAAACGTTTTACAAGGCCATTCTCGACGAATGGGAACGCATACATCCACGTCACAACCGTCACTGGCGCTTGATAAATGGCCTGACATTTGACCATAAAGCTTTGCTGACCCACGAACACAGCGAGGGTCGATGGACATCGCGACAGCAGCAGCAGCGCAACCAACGTTAATTTAAGGCATAAATGGAGTTCAACTCGGTCCATAGCGAACGCAGAAGAGAGTTGTGGTGACACACAAGGGAGCAGGATGGGCGAGCTGTGATAAAGGACTGTGACAGATAGGTAGGTAGGCAGGCAGGCAGGCGGGTATGGGTAGATAGACAGGTAGGTAGGTAGGTAGGTAGGTATGTAGGCAGACAGATAGACAGGTAAGCAGGATGGGCGGGTAGGCAGAAAGACTGACAAGTAATAGCCACATAGTAATAGACAGGAAGTCGGAGACGCGGAAAAATGGTTAGACGAGGCATAAATAATGTATGTATCTATGTATGTATGTATGTATGTATGTATGTATGTATGTATGTATGTATGTATGTATGTATGTATGTATGTATGTATGTATGTATGTATGTATGTATGTATGTATGTATGTATGTATGTATGTATGTATGTATGTATGTAGTGGTGGTGGTAGCCATTGTGGTAGAAGAAGTGATAGTAGTAATAGTAGTAGTAGAAGCAATGGTAGTAATAGTGATTGTAGTAGTGGTGGCAGTGGTGGTGGTGGCGGTGGTGGTATCGGTAGTGGTGTTGTTGTTGGTGGTGGTGATGTTGTTGCTGTGGTTGGTGGTGGTGGTAGTGGCGGCGGCTGCGGCGTTGGTGGTGGTGGTGATGGTGGTGGTGGAATTGGTGATGGTGATGGTGGTGGTGATGGTGGTGGCGTTGGTTGTGGTGATGGTGGTGGTGATGGCATTGGTGGTGGTGATGGTGGTGGCGTTGGTGGTGGAATGATGGTAGCATTGGTGGTGGTGGTAGCTGGTAACAGCGAAAATTATGCAAGGCAGTTAAGTAAAATTTAAAAGTTAGTGTAATCTCGAAAAAAGGCAATATATAATCAATATCACATCACACTGGAAAAGATTGGCTCTCGGACGATCAGATCTCTTCTAGCTGCATCAGAAAGATGCGACACAAATGTTTTCGTAACGAGGCTTGCGTGTTCGCGTGACTCTCATCGCTCTATACGCCCGCGTTATAAGCCCA
>CATKHU010000085.1:0-50615 GCA_949752735.1 Lumbricus terrestris
CACCAATTGCCAATTGCACCTTTGCAACACACTTCACCGACGACACTCGCGCCCACACACAGGGTCCGGAATCGAGCTGGAAAATACGAATCCTGGAATCATGTAATCTTGGAATCTTGGACTGGATCGATCGATGACCTTGGACTGGATGGAGGGCGACTGGTAGATGATGCAACATGGCGATCCGTTTTTAGGTTCACTAACCCCTGTGCAGTACTAAACGTCTGCAATAACCAATACACTATTTTAAAGGCGCCATACAAATCTGCAGACGCTCGCTTACTTACGAGTAAGCCGCACAAACGTTAAACTAAACATATATATTTTCAATCTTTATGTCGCTGCGCTATTTCTTGAAAACCATGAGAACCACCACCATCCCCATTACCATCATCATCATTTTCATCGTCATCATCATCATCATCATCATCATCATCATCATCATCATCATCATCATCATCATCATCATCATCATCATCATCACCATCAGCAACAGCGTCATCATCATCATCACTCTCATCGTCGTCGTGATCATCATAGTCATCATCATCAGCAGCAGCAGCAGCGATAGTCTGATCGTGGCACCACAAAGCTTACTCCTCAAAGTCGCCTGGAGGTCATTGAGATGAAATCTTGAGTCACGTACATGTACGTATATTTATATAGGCATGACATATATTATATTTATATATATTATATTTTAAATATATATGTATAATATTATTTATATATATATATACATTATATAATACTTCTGAGGAGACTTGAGCAACGTCTTTTGTCAAGTCGAGTTAGAGTCGAACCCGTTTCGCTCGACTGGATTTCCCCAACGATTGCCTTAAGGACACGGGTCTTCAACGAAGTCTTCTTGTTATTGTTAGAAGATTTTCAGACACCGCCGAGGGGGTGGGTGCGGTGGGGGTGGGGCAGAGGGCGCCTCGGGTAACAAGGTCTTTCTTGTCTGTTTTTTTCGTCCTTTGTAGGCTTCTGTGGCTCGTATTCACCGGGGCTTCCTCCTCCACTCATCCGTCAACCCACGACTATCCATCATTTTAATCTGTCACACTCTCTCCTTCTTCGCTATTCTTGGTTATTGCGGCATGTACCTGTCTGTCTGCCAATCTCCAACTGTCTTTCTTCTGTATGTCTGTCTGTCAGTCAGTCAGTCAGTCATTCATTCAGTCAGTCAGTCAGTCAGTCAGTCAGTCAGTCACTCACTCACTCAGTCAGTCATTCAGTCAGTCAGTCAGTCAGCCAGTCAGTCAGTCAGTCTATCAGTCAGTCATTCAGTCAGTCATTCAGTCAGTCAGTCAGTCAGTCAGTCATTCAGTCAGTCAGCCAGCCAGTCAGTCAGTCATTCAGTCAGTCTGTCAGTAAGTCTGTCTGCTTGTCTGCTTGCTTCCCGATCTGTCTATTTGCCTGCCAGTCACAGGCAGTCTACGCAGTGACATACACGTAGAAATTTTAAAACATCCTGCATATATTATAATTATTTTATTCTCGATATTTCGTCTCATTAGGCAAGTTCTGTGCTTTGAAAATATGATCACTTCAAACCTATTCTGCTGTTGTTGATGATGTCGTTGTCTTTGTTGTTTTTGTTGTTTTTGTTGTTGCTGCTGCTGCTGCTACTGCTGTTGTAAAACTTCAGAGAAATATCAGGAAAGCATATATGAGGTCACGTGAAAACTACTCTTAACCAATTTGTCCATTAAAGAATTACTGTAGAAAAATGTTTTTGACAGATTTTTTCTACCAATTAATCACTTCTATTAACTGCATAATAAATCAAATCAACCGACGAAGTAAAATTTTGTCTAATTCTGACAGACAGAAGAGGTGATGAAGAATGTCCCATGCAGCCCATTCATTATCCAAAAAATAATCGTTTTCCAAAGGCAAATAGGACAGCAGCAGGATGATGATGTTGACAATGCGCTTGTCATCGTCGTCACATCCAACAAACTGCAGTCAGCTGTGAATCAAACGATGATTGAAAAAACTTAAATCGATGGAGGAAACTCAATCAATCAATCAATCAATCAGTCAGTCAATCAATCAGTCAGTCAGTTAATCAACCACTCAATCAATCAATCGATTAGAGTTTTTAGAGCGCCCATTCAAGGTCCCTCCTTATGGGCGTTCGAAACTACTGAAAGTGGACTGAAATGTAACAGTTTACTATTATAGTGTAGCGACGTATGACTACGCTACAGGTTTCTGGTCGATAATATTATTATATTATTTAATTTTTGATCGGTTTCAGAGATCTGATATATATATATATAGGGTTTTCTTTCGGTGCTTCGTGTGACCTAGATTTTAATGTTGATGCGTGTTTGACACGGGTCACCGCGACCGCCTGTCTAGGCAGCAGCCGCTGCTGGTATATTTTCGCACGATCTAGTCGATCGTCGGTGGCTGTCTTCAAAGGCCATGCCGCTTGCAGTCGATGAGGGTAATTCATCTTTCGCACGGTTCTCGGCGGTGGTCCGACGGATAGAGTGAGCGAGCCATACAGTCAGACAGACAAAGAGACGCACTGAAGAGGACGTGCTGGCCTGTGTATGTGTTAATAGCTCTCTGCTTCCTCAGGTTGAATTAGTGCATTTGAGGTTACGCGATCTCACGTCTGAGGGCGCTTTTCAGAAAGAGAGATAGAAGGAGAAAGACAGTGAGCTACAGACCGACGACAGACATACACGGAAGGCCGCAGCTGGCAGCTAATTCTTGCCGCCTTGAAACAGCTGCGTTGCTGCTGGGTTTGCGCGCGCGGCTCGCTTGCTGGTCATGCGCAGAAAGGGGGACGCGCTGGAAGTCAGGTAGCTATAAAAGCGAGAGCGGGCCGCTAGCAAGGCAGTTGAGGTAGAGTTACCGGAAGGAGTTGAGTGCGCACAGGATTTCAAGGCAACTGGATGTATTGCGGCTTTTGGTAGTCTTAGGCTCGATCGAGTTAGTGAAGTTTGGCCAGGATAAAGCGCCGCTTACACTAGTCTTCGGCGTCGTTGTTGTCGATTCATTCTCTCTCGACATGGAGTCGATTTAATAAAAGAGTTAGTTTGTTGCGAGAAATATATCAGCGTTGTTGCGAGTTTTGCCTTCGCTTTCGCATTGGATCTACTCCTGGATTAATCGGTCAAGGCCTCTCTTCGCCCTGTCACACGGAGTGATTTATCGTGGGCTTCGAATCGTCAGCGCTCTGTTCTCGTTCTTCGGAATTGTGTTGCGAAGCGTTTGTTCGTATTATTTGCCTAAGGGCGTCTTTCTCAAACGGCTTGGATACATAGCCGAAATTGTTGTTCATTGCGTGAAATCAGCGACGGATTTAGCTGATCTTTTCGGGCGTTTCAAACTCGACGCCTTTCTGTGTGTTTCGTCGCATCTCTTGGATATCGTCTTCGTCGCTGTTCTTCGCACACGATCGGCTTTGTCCCTTGTCTTCGGACATAAGGTACGCTTTATTGGGGAATTAATACGATCGGTTATTAAGATATTTTGGGCTGAACTGAAATTGGCTGTGGGACTTGAGTCAATCGGGATGTAATTTAGGCATACTCCGGTTGATAGGTGTTTGCATTGAATTGTTGCATTTGATTTTTCATTGAATGTCTTTACAAAGGATAGGAACTGATAATTGAACTTACTGACTTTTATGTTTGATTGCCTTGAACATAACTGATGCTAATAGAAGATTCAATTGATTGTGAATAATAAGAAATATTAAATAAAACTTCTGACTTTGATCCTTGATGGCATTGAATGCAACTGACGTTGAATGAATACTTGATTGATTGTGAGCTATAAAGATAGGAGTCATTTCTATAGCGCTATGGAGGAGTATAGGCCAGTCACTCCTGCTCAGCCTTCTAGGCCCCCTTCTTCTATGGAGATATTGCTTGAGGCAATACAAACTAATGCTAAGTCGACTCATGAAGCAATGACTTCTATGCAGTCTTTTATGCAGTCGTCAATTGAGACTAATGCCAGAGACACGCAAGAGGCGATTGCCACTGTAGAATTCAATGTCTTGGCGGTGCAATCAAATGTTAGCGATGCTATTTCCTCAGTGCAATCAAATGTCAGGGAAGCGCTGACGGAAGTGGTATCACGATTGGAAAGGCTAGAGGCATCGCCGGTACCCAAGCCTGCTGTGGATTTGAACCCTGGTTACCCCACCGCTATTACCACTGCGGACGTGCCATACCACTCGACCATCGGCCTGGAAGAAACTTTGGGTGCTAGGCCTAAAGATTTCGCACACTCTAGCATATTGCGAAGAAGCGATAGATTGGCTAGTAGGCCGCCAATTTCATATAGGGAGTTCGGCAGTCGAAATAACTGGCCGCCTTTCCATCGTTGGGATTCGAACCCGGAAGTCACCTCCTCCTGTCCTCCCTCTATCTCTAGAGCTCGTCCACAGCAGCACGCGGTCCCATCAGGCGAGGATCCGGAAGTGGCGACTCCGGGGAGGCCGATAGGGGCGGGCGTTACAATGCCACGAAGGCGTTGGCGATCACTGCACTGTTCTAAGCTGCCTCTAAACTTTGGGATAATTAGACTCTATTCCTCGAAAAATCGTTATCTTAAAATTTGAGATTTCGACATCGTCCACAAAAAGCGAAGTCGCGGGAATCAGCTTATCACGGGCGCTTAATAAAAACAAAATCGATAGGCAGATGGTCAAGATCCGGAGAGTGAGGCAAGGAGTTAGACAGACGGCTATAATATTAAGGTGGATGGTGCTTAGCGTTGAAACGGCGAATTATGTGAGAGGCAAAGAGGAACAAGATTTGTGTGAAAAGCAATGTTTACAGTTTTGAGTGCAAGACTTGTACGTGGAGAGATATTATAGCAGGAGGGGATGACGAACTTCAAGGCTGCCGCTCATCTGTAAATTTGGCTGAGGGAATTTAACCCATTTTATGCGACAAGTGAGGGTGAGATCAAACTGTGCAGCCCGGCGGATAACCTTTGGCCTCTGACTGAGGTTGACCTCGAGGTCAACATCAAGGTTGACCTCTCCAGAGTATGCGACGTCACGAGGCAATGCATTTAAATGAGCAGCTCCTCATTGCAATCAACTCTTATCTGCGACGACGATCAACCGCCATCTGTCTCTGTTTCTCACTAGTTCCTCTCCCTCCTCTTATTTGTCCCTCTCTTTCTCCCTCTTTAACCTCTCCCTCTCCCTTCCTCCATCCCATATGTCTCTCTGTCTCCTACTGTCTCTGTGTATAGCCGTCTCTTTCTCTTTCTCTCACTTCTCTCTCATTCTCCTCCTCTTTTAACACTTCTTTCCTTAGCAAAACTTTCTTGGCAATTTTAAATTTGGGATGTTTCAATCATTGTAATTTATAAAAGTCACGTAAACTAAAGTGCGGTAAAAACATTTGACTGTAATAAAGAGTATTATTATTATTATTATTATTATTATTATTATTATTATTATTATTATTATTATCCTATACGAAAC
Source organism: Lumbricus terrestris (assembly GCA_949752735.1). Classification (NCBI taxonomy): domain Eukaryota; kingdom Metazoa; phylum Annelida; class Clitellata; order Crassiclitellata; family Lumbricidae; genus Lumbricus; species Lumbricus terrestris. Next base: position 5,474 of record CATKHU010000085.1, read on the forward strand.
TCATCAATTGATGGCAAACCCTCCAGCTAAGGACGTCATGTACTTAAAGAGCTCTTCGACGTGAGCTCTTTAAAGTTGTCTTCAAATTTCTTTTTTATCCGACCATTAAACGAAAAAGTAATATTTGGTTTTCGTTAAGTCCAGTAAAGTAAGTTTGTTTTCATAATAGTTTCATATTTGGGCTTTCCATCTTTTGGAATTTTATGATGAAAATCAGACCTGTTATTACGTGTCTTTTACTTTTTCATCATAAAATCCTCACCACATGAAATCACCAATATATGAAAAACTGGGAATTATCATATGTGCGGGACACCCCGATTGCGATTAATTGATTTAATCCCTATCTAGATATATCAGTTTTTGTTCACAACTCGCCGGAACGACAGAGGGAAATTTAAAATTGTTTTACGTAAGTTATTATTCGTCTCTTCTAAAGCAATGTCCAAACCGTGCGCATGCGCGGCAGCGCAGGTTACAGTTTAATAAGCGGAGACGCCTACTGGCCGATGGGCTCTAGGTCGCATCATAGATGCGTGCATGATAATGTTGTTCGTGCATTCTGTAGGGTAATTGAATGGCAGACAATCCCCGGTAAATGCAGATCGCTGGCGAGCGTGTTCCGATATCATCATCATCATCATCATGATCATCATCATCATCATCATCATCATCATCATCATCATCATCATCATCATTATCATCATCATCATCGTCGTCGTCGTCAACATCATCGTCATCATCGTCATCTTCACTATCCACATTATCGTCATCATCATCATCTGCATCTTTAACTTCACTATCATCGCCGTCATCATCATTATCATCATCGTTGTAGTCGTTATCGTCATCTGCTACTTCGTGAATTTCTTTATCATCGTCACCACGGACGATCATCATCAGCATCAGCATCGTCGTCATCATCATCATCATCATCATCATCATCATCATCATCATCATCATCATCATCATCATCATCATCATCATCATCATCATCACCTTCATCATCATCATCAGCAGCAGCAGCAGCAGTAGCAGTAGCAACAGTGTTATGTGCAACTGTCGTTGTGAAAACTCGTCAAGTCAAAGGCATTGGAGTTGATCAGGACATAATGATTTCGAAACTTACCAAAAGCTCTTCGAAATTAAAATCAGTTATAATAGAGTCCAGTGAGATTGTGCAAACAGCCAAACCATCCACAAGTGTTTAACTCTGCACTGAAGCATTTCTGCTTATTGGTCATCTCATTCCTGAGTTAGCCCCCTTGTGGCTTTCAACTGGGTCTATGCTCCTCCTCCTTGCCTTTCTCCTCCTACTTCCTCTTCTCTCCCACCTTATTCTCCTCCTCCTTCTCCTCCGGTCCTCTTCCTTCACCTCCACCTCCTAACATACAGGCATGCAGACATACAAACATATAGCCAAGATGTCTAAATAGTCTAAGATAGACACACATAACGACGGCCAGACGGGAAGACATTTAGACGGACAGATAGACATGCATACAGACGGTGAGAACAGACGGGTGGACGGACAAGCAGATAGCCAAACGCACATATATACGCAGGGATAGATGCACAAACATACTTATGGCTTACGTACAGTCGCAGAAGCGGACTGTCATCGATACGGGGAGAAAGACATTCAGAAGTACAAAGCCACAAACCAATAGGCAGTGCAAGACATAATGACGCTCAGATAATATTATACAGATAGTTCAGATCGGCTGTGCGCCGTGTGCGGGCTTCTTAGCTTGGCTAACAGCGCGTTATCACAGTATGACGCTAATGCACAGCTGGCCTCCAGCTGATTGGCGACACTGGACTGTTCTACCGGCCAAGACAGAGGATAGGAGCACTGTTGTGGGAGGGGGGTTTGGCGCTGAGAGGTGCCTCACAGAACTTCTGTGCAAACACCCCTTTCACCACAAAACCGGCACCGTAGTCAGTGGCGGCGCTAAAGGGGGTTGGGGGCTAAGCCCCCCTACAAGAGGCTCAGCCCCCCCCCTAAAAAAGGGCCATTTGAAATTTTTTACAGTGACATACAACATGATTTTGGGCTGACGACTAAAAAAAAAGGTCGTCAGAAATTTTGGCGGCGAAAATGGAAATTTTTCATGAGATTTCGGTCGATGACTAAAAAAAAGGTCGTCAGAAATTTTGGCGGCGAAAATGGAAATTTTTCATGAGATTTCGGTCGAGGCTTCAGCCCCCCCGAAACTGAAATCCTGTCGTAGGCTAATCACTTTGGAGAATTGCAATGCTTGTAGTTCATGGAGACATAAAGTGTCGTTCTCATAAGCCTTGTTTTAATACGATGTTATTTATTCGATGTATGTTACCCACCACGGCATATTCATCCTGTTTATACGAAATGTTATTATACTATTTAATTATAATTAGACTATCGTCTGCTGCGACATTTTGATTTTGTGCATCCGTGTCATTATAAACTGATTCGGCTAGAGGCTCCTATTCAGTCGTATGCAGTGACATGCATAATTATGCAATTTCAGATGCAACGATAGACAAGAGGTTTCTTTCTGACTTACTTATCCGCACATGCTTACTAAAACGGTTTACCAATCGCACATACTTACTAAAACGGTTTGCCAATCCTTTTACAATCAAATATTTTTCATATATCTTCTCGTGGAGCATCTCCCAATAATATTGTCTAATTTACACCCCCTCACCTCTTGAAACCAAGATTTCGTTAGATAACCAACGACCTTCTGGCAACAATCGCCAAAGCACGCAACATCGACCAGGGAAGGGTTTGGGTATGGATGTCGTTGTCATCATCACCATCATCATCATCATCATCATCATCATCATAATCATCATCATTATCATATTCATCATCATCATCATAATCATCATAAGCATCATCATCATCATCATCATCATCATCATCATCATCATCATCATCATCATCATCATCATCATCCTCATCATCATCATCATCATCATCATCATCATCATCATCATCATCATCATCATCATCATCATCATCATCATCATAATCATCATCATCATCATCATCATCATCGTCATAGTCATCGTCATCGTCAACATCATCTTCATCATCGTCATCGTCGTCGTCATCGCTATCGTTAGCATTACCACTACTACCCTCACTCTACCGCCACCACCACCACACCAAAAACAACAACATTGTCATCAATATCATAATCCTCATTTTAATCATCATCACCATCATCACCATCATCATCACCATCATTATCATCATCATCATCATCATCATCATCATCATCATCATCATCATCATCATCGTCATCATTATTGTCACCACCACCACATCTACCACCAACAACACTACCACCACTCCAGCACCACCAATACCACCACCACCACCACCAATATTATCATCACCACCACCATCAACAACAACAACAACAACAGCAACAACAATACGAACAACAGGAACAACAATACAATAGATCATAGATCATCGTGTTCGTCAGCATCATCGTTATCACAATCATCATCATTATTTATCTTCCTTATAATCTTTATTTTCAATATCGTCGTTAACATTTTGAATAATATGTAAAATTAGTATCACAATCAATGTCATCACCATCATCATCGTCGTTGTCATCATCATAATCACCATCATCATCGTCATTATCACAATCATCATCATATTTATCTTCGTCATCTTTATCTTCAATATCGTCGTACAAATGTTAAAAAATAACTAAAATCAGTATCATGATCATCATCTCGTCTTCGTCGTCATCATCATTATCAAAAGCCATATAAGTCGTCATTGTTATCAGCATTATTATCATCGTCGTTGTCGTGGCCGTCAAAATATAGTGTATAGGTAAAATCAGTGTCATAATCAGGGTCTTTATCATCGTCATCTTTATCATCATCATCATCGTCGTCGTTGTTGTCAGGCGCCCTTGTAACGGCATGGCTCTGGCAAGGTGCCATTAAAATTGTCACTGTTATCATCGTCATGATCATCATCATCATCGTCGTCGTCGACATTATCTTCGTCATAATCATCATTATCATAATAATCATCACGGTCATCATCATAGGCTCCACAATCATTCCCATTGTGGAATTCTTTGTCAGAACCATCATAGTATTTATTTTCATCATCATCACCATCATCGACTTCAGTATCGTCATGATTGTGAGTATAGCCAATATGATCAGTGTCATCATCATTATCATAACCATCGTCGTCACCATCACGATCATCATCATCGTCAAAATCATCATACAGGGGCCGGATTAAGGCATCCATAAATCAATCAATCATAATTTATATAGCACCACTTCAAGGTACCTACTCAAAGGCGCTCCCGGTCGAGATCAAGCGAAAAACAGTCTTCAACAGTTTCTGAAGTTGAGAACAGCTTGGGAGGTGTCGCGTAGTTAAAGACGTCCATTTCTGCAGGTTGTTGAACCACCCACAGAGAATAAAACTGCCTCTGCATTGTTGCAGAGCGAGTGGAAGGAACCATTAGGTCACTATGGACAGCAGAGCGCAGTGCGCGGCGGCCTATGCAAGTGGAAAGAGGGAGGCAAAGCTCACACAGAAAATAGGGTGCCCAGTCTGATAAGCATCGCCACACCAAAGATGATATCCTAAATGAGATGCGCTGCGGGAAAGGAAGCCAGTGCAAGACCTCACGCATATATTTGGTATACACGGTCGTACTTGGTGAACCCCCCAATAAGTCGTGCGGCAGCCTGGTGGACCCTCTCCAACCTCTCAATCCGAACCCGCGGTAGACCAGCAAATATGGAGGCGCAGTAGTCGAGGCTGCTCAACACAAATGCATGGACAAGAGAAGCTGCAACTTTAGAAGTCAGAGAGCGAGCAATGACCCTGAGCTGCCGCAGTTGGTATAGTGGCAGCTACGTCACACCAGATCTATATGAGATGCAAGGGTGAGTTCAGAGACCAGGAGCACCCCAAGGTCGCGGCAAAAAAAGTCATAGATGGGAACTGTGAAGGTCGAGCCCTCATCATCATCGGTTTGAGCTTAGCCTGTTGCCTAGTGCCCAATCAAATGAATTGGGATTTTTGGGCGTTGAGTCGGAGTCAATTTGAGGACATCCAATCTGTGAGGACCCCCATTGCTCGTTGCATGTTGCGGGGGCCTCGATGGTTGCGAGTGGAGGGCATTGTAGATAATATTATGTTCAACATGCTTGGCCGAACCGGATCCTCTACGCGTTAGGTGGCCCCACGCATGCAATACAATTATTTTTCATCGTCATTTATTATTATAGCAAAAATGAGGGGGAAATCTCGGAACAAATTGTCAATTATTGAAAAAACTTCTGATTTCAATATAGGCCCTATAATAGACCGACAACTTCTGCACATGTGTAGGGGTAATTGAATGAATTATAGGCAGACTCAAAGAGGAAAGTTTTCAGTTTAGAGCGAAAGACAGTCTCGCTAGAAGAGTTACGAACATAAGGAGGCAGAGAGTTCCAGATTAAGGAACAATTCCGGGAACAATGCTTATCGCTGGCGTGAATATCCCTGCATCATCATCATCATCATCATCATCATCATCATCATCATCATCATCATCATCATCATCATCATCGTCATCATCATCGTCATCGTCATCGTCATCGTCATCGTCGTCGTCGTCGTCATCGTCGTCGTCATCGTCGTCGTCGTCGTCGTCGTCATCGTCATCGTCGTCGTCGTCGTCGCCGTCGTCGTCGCCACCATCATCGTAGCCGTCGTCGCCGTAGCCGTCGTCGTCATCATCATCATCATCGTCATCGTCATCGTCGTCGTCATCATCATCATCATCGTCCTCAACATCATCATCACAATCATCATCATCATCATCGTCGTAATCGTCATCTTCGTCATCACCTTCACTATCATTGTCATCATCGACATCACCAGCTTCATCGACATCTCGTCGTCGTCACCACTATCGTCGTAGCCGTCGTCGCCGTAGCCGTCATCATCATCATCATCATCATCATCATCATCACCACCATCACCATCACCATCACCACCATCATCATCATCATCATCCTCATCATCGTAATGTTCTTCTTTCTCTTTTTCTACATAATCATCAACAGCGTTGTGTGGGTCGTGGTGAAAGCTTGTCAATTCAAGGGCATTGGAGATGATCAGAGCACATAACTGGAAAACTTACCAAAAGCTCTTCCCAATTAAAAGCAGTGACTGAGTCCAATAAGATTATAGTACAAACAAAACCAAGTCTTTCCGCGACTCTTGCACTGATGCCTTTCTGTCTAATAGTCGTCTCATCCCATTGATAACCCCTCGAGGTTTTAACACTCGAGTGCCCAAGGTATTTTTAGGTACACGAAGGCCCAAGGGGGTCCGCGCGGACTCCAACGTTTTTTGTGAATATCTTGAGAATGGATTGGAATATCGTTACAGAATTTAGTTCCATGTAATCGCAAATGAATTTGCAATCGATTGATGTATCTTATGTCACAATAGCACCACCTGGTGTTAAATAACAGTGTAATAAGCTCGTGATATACATTTTATGCTTGCTTGCGGCTTTTACTGAAGGAAGCCTATTGTTTTCATGTTAATATATTGAGAAGGGATTGGAATATCGTAACCGCATTTAGTTCTATGAAATCCCAAATGAATTTGCAATCGATTGAGGTATCGTATATCACAATATCACCACCTGGTGCAAAATAATAGTGTAAAAATCTCGTGATACACGTGTTATGCTTGCTTGCATCATTTACCGAAGGAAGCCTATACGTCCGGTGCGTCCGCATGCCAGTCAGCAGTGCTTCTCTCACTTCCAGCTATCGACGGACCAGTTGCATTATGGTAGACTAAATCCTAATCGCAATTGTAAATTTGTATAGCGCCGCTTCAAGAGAAACTCCTCAGACGGATTCCTGACCTGATAACACCATGCCACGATTGAAAGGGGTAATTTCAAACAATTGCGGAGGAATGGAAGTATATATGAACGGCTGTGTCACTGTGTGGTGTTAGGCCTACTTGTGTGTTGAGAAAGAAGGGTAGGCCACTACCGTCTACAACACCACCGGCTAAGAAGAAAAGCTGAGCCATTTATTTGCGTAGCCTAACCTTGACAGAACGGTTGCCACCGTTTGTATGAACTGTCCTAAGCGTTCCGTTTTGACGCACGCCTGTTGCATGCAATTATTGCTGTGTAGGCCTACGCAGACTTGCAGACTTTCAAATTCTGTGTTGCAAACATTGACCAAACATAATGCTACAATGTCAGTAATTCTAAGTTCAACAATTTATATGAATCTTTCGTTCATATAACGTGCGCTGGCCATTTATTTATTGGCCAGTAACCATACGCATGTATGACAAATAACCGAATATCGTAGGGTACCCTTAGTATATGCTGTGGTGGTGGGGTACAGGGTTGGACAATACTCACGAAAAATATACCATTCGATGCCCAAATGGTTGTTCTAGGAATACCTAAAAGCATTTGTGCAGATCTATAGCCGTTAAAAAGTTATCCGGAAAAAACGGGCCTGGGGTCCGGTCGGACCCCCCTTGGGCATTCGAGGGTTAAACTATAGGTCTCTGCTCCTCGTCCTCCTCTCCTCTCTATACACTCTATGCTTGAGACATACAGGCATGCACGCATGCAGGCGGACGAACAAACATACAGGCGCATTATATATAGACACACATAAGGACGACGGAAAGACATTTAGACGGACAGTGTGCGATGGACAGAGAGACATGCGTACAGAGGATGACACCGATAGCCACAGGTAGACAGATATTCAGACGGATAGACGGAGAAGCAGATAGCCAGAAGCACACACATGCATAGACGCCCACGGTCAGATGTACGAACATACATTTAGGTATGCATAGGGGCCTACAGTGTACGTACAGTCGTAAAAACGGGCTGTCATCGAAGCGGATAGAAAGGTATTCAGGTGCACAATGGCACAAACCAAGAGGCAGTCCAAAGACATAATGAAGCTCGTAATTATATATAGTCTAGATCGGTTGTCGGCTTCTTGCTATGACGTTAATGACGTTTCGGCTGCTTGACCCTCCAGGTAATAATGGCAACACTGGACTCGTTGACCGGCATAAACAGAGGAGAGAAGCCCTGCTGGGGACGATGACAAGCACTTCACAGAACCCCTTCTTCAACGAATTGTCTAATCTAAACAATTTGCTCGCCAGCATGGCGACTGTCGGAGGTTAACCTCTTTAGAGAATGGCAATGATTGTAGTTTATAGTGTCTCACTCCCAAAGGCCTATGCTTTAATCCGATGAATGATAGTAAAATTCCACGATTAAAATGCTCAAATCAACGTTTACGTTGACCACTGGGCTGCTGGGCAAAAAGACTAGAGGGCAAGCAGACTAGAGGTTTCTTTCTGACTTAGTCATTCGCACATATTACTAAAACGAGCTGCCAATCGTTTTACAATCAATTTTGTAAAAATCTTTCCGTAGTTAATCTCCCTGTCAAATTGTCTAATCTAGTTGCCCCGTCCTCTAGGAAACCAAGTTTTCTCGAGAGAACTAAAGAGCGTGTAACGACTATCGTCAAGGCAGGTAGTGCCGAGCAAAGTAGAGTGCCTGTATGGATGTCGTTGAAATCATCATCATCACCATCACCATCACCATCATCATCATCATCATCGTCGTCGTCTTCGTCGTCATCATCATTGTCATCATCGTCGTCACCACCATCATCATTGTAGTCGCCATCGCTGTTGAAATCATCATCATCATCGACGTCATCGTCGTTATTGTCGTCGTAAAATCATCCTTTTCATCACCACCACCACCACCAGGAATACCATCATCGACATCATCATCATCATCATCATCATCATCATCATCATCATCATCATCATCATCATCATCATCATCATCGACATCATTATCAGGCGGGCTTGTAAGGACCTGGTTGTGCCACGGTAGCATAGAAATCGTCATTATCACTATCATCATCAGCGTGGTGGTAGTCGTCATCACCATCAGACGCCCTTTAATTGCATAACTGTGTTACGGCGCCATACAATCAATAACAATGACTTGTTATCATCATCATTATCGTCATCATCATCGTCATTGTCACAATCATCATCATATTAATCTTTCATCATCAAGCTTATTTTTAACTAGATGGGGTACCCGGCGTTGCTCAGAAATTTTAAGATTTGCCCGGTTCCCGGCCATTCCTCTATATTTCATCCTTCCTTCGGTCATTCCGTCCCTCCATCCGTCCCTCTCTCCCTACGTCTGCTCCTACCTCACTCTCTCTCCCTCCATCCCTCCCTCCATTACTCCGTCCGTCCCTCTCACTACCTCTCTTCCTACCTCCCTCCTTCACTCCCTCTCTCACTTCCACTCTTTCTCTTCCACCCCTCCTTCCTTCCTTCCTCCCTCCATCCCACTTTCACTTCGTCCCTCTCTTGTCCAAACTTGCCATCAACAGTGCTTTTATCATTATTTTCCTAACCGCCAGCGTTAAAAATTAGGTCATAAAGTGATGACGTCATTGATGGGGAGCACTACATAAGGCAGAAAATCAAAAGGCAGAAAATCAAAAGGCAGAAAATCAAAAGGCAGAAAATCAAAAGGCAGAAAATCAAAAGGCAGAAAATCAAAAGGCAGAAAAATAATGAGGCAGAAAAATCAAAAGGCAGAAAAATCAAAAGGCAGAAAATCAGAAGGCAGAAAATCAAAAGGCAGGAAATCAAAAGGCAGAAAATCAAAAGGCCGGAAATCAAAAGGCAGACTATTATAGGCCTACTGTGGTTTAGATCCTATAGGGCCTAGTATACAGGGTGTCACATTGTCTATCGTGACATATGTAAGCTGCACTTTGCCGCCTAAACACAAATGCACAATTCATTAAAACGTGCTGAAACTGATTAACCCATTAGTGCCCAGCGTCCGTCATAACGGACGCTTAGAAAACACGTTGGCAAAAATAAGAGGCAACTGTTTAATATGGTCATCACAATTTTTAAATTAGTGCGTCAATTGACTTTATATTCCACTATTGCGATTGCCGGATTATGTGAATTGGAAATATTTTATTGCTTGTGCTAATGTGTCCACTGCAACATATCGAAAATCATCGCTACAACTAGTTTTTATATTTCTGCTTGGTATTGAACGGGGAGGAATTGAGAGAAAGTGTAAATGTTGTTTATAGTAGCCATATGGGTCAATATGCTGACGAAATGTTATCACAATTGCCGTAAGTTTTCCTAAGGAAATTTCGATTGCAATGTAAGCGTCCGTTATACCGGACGTCGGGCACTAGCCCAGAGTTGCCGTTTTCTACAGAGAGTCCCCAAGCGTCATTGTCCCATAAATTGCCTCCGTCATTGCATTACTTATAATATAAAGTAAGCATCAGCCTGCAATTTATTCAGACTGGCGACTCACTATTTTGACATGAATATTGTAGACTTTGTACTCCTGACATGAGTTTGGGTACGCCGGTGCATTACTTGAGTGAGGAACCTGTACTTGAGGAACCTGTACACAGGTCAATTTTGGCCTACCGTAAAATCCATAGCAGCCAGGTGCAAAGAACTAGACTAAGTATCATGCCTCACTATACTGGTTATATGCTCTAGTGACCGCTGTGTTGTAAGAAATTTCTACCCTCCCCCGCTAGGGGACCAGATTCAATCCCTGTCCTTCCTCTCCCAGGCCGACCATCCTCTCCCGACGTAGGCTTTGACCCTTTTTTAATTTCCTCTGTTTTGCACTTGGTTTCAGATGTGACACCCTGTATACTATAGGATCTAAACCACAGCTGCAGGCCTATAGGCCTATTAGTCTGCCTTTTGATTTTTCTGCCTTTTGATTTTCTGCCTTTTGATTTTCTGCCTTTTGATTTTCTGCCTTTTGATTTTCTGCCTTTTGATTTTCTACCTTATGCAGTAGACCCCATTGATGTATGGGTTCGCTGTTTTGGACATGTGCGGGGTTTACGGGTACGTGCGGTGTTTAACGACTAAGTTTAAATTTGGTTATGACCCCTATGGTGGGAGAGATTTGCCAACCACTCCATTGGGTGCCCAGACTGACACAGTAGTGAAAGTTTGGAGTGAAAATCCCAAAAACTGTTAAAATGCATCCCGGCAAAAAACCAGAATCGTCTCATTGTTTATATAGATATCGCCTCAAAAATACAGAATAATAAGTTAATCAGTAGGCCTATCATAATCTTCGTAGCCATCATCGTCGTCGTCGTCATCATCATCGTCATCAGGCGCCTAGTAACGGCATGGCTGTGTTAGGGCGCCATAAAAATCATAATTGTTATCACCATCATCATAATCGCCGTCGTCGTCGTCATCATCATCGATATCATCATCGTCGTCATTATCGTTATCATTATCATCATCATCATCATCATCATCATCATCATCATCATCATCGCCGTCGTCGTCGTCGTCATCATCGTTATCATCATCATCATCATCACCATCACCATCACCATTATCATCATCATCATCATCATCATCTTCATCAACATTATCAGGCGCCCTTGTTACGGCATAAACGTCATTGTTATCAAAACCATCATCACCGCCGTCGTCGTCAGTCGTCGTCGTCATCATCATCGTCATCATCATAATCGACATCTTTATCGTCACCTCCACCACAAATACCACCACCAAAACTGACACCAACACCTCCCCCAGGCAACAACAGCAACAACAATAACAACTACAACAACAAAATGACCAACAGCATCAACAATACAATAGATCATCTGCATTATCATCATCAACAACAACATCATCATCATCATCTTCATCAACACTATCATCATAATCATCATCATCATCATCGTCGTCGTCGTCGTCGTCGTCAGCGCCTTGAACCGGCATGGTTGCTTTACGGCCTCAGAGAAATCGTCATTGATATTATCATCATCATCATCATCATCATCATCATCGTCATCATCATCATCATCGTCGTCGTCATTATCATTCCCAGGCGTTCTTGTAACGGCATGGCTTAGTTACCGCAAATTAGGTCTACCCACTACCAACGCCACCGCGAAAATAGGCCTATGACATTTATTTTGTAATAAGTGAAGGTGGCACTGCAGTGGGGGGCAAATCAGGGTAAATGCTATCGTAAATTTTTTTTGCCCAGGTCGTTGTCCTGCCACAAGATTGTCAGAATTTTCGTCCCAAGAATATAATTAGGGCATAAATTAATTCTGTGCTGTTTACTTGTCCCAGTTCCTTAAGTATAACCATGGTTACAAACTTATAAACATTTCTGACCATTAATTTCTCTAATATTCTTAGACCGTGAAAGATGCATAATACTGTATACTTATATGCAAGGCTGGAATATTAAAAGACCTGTTTATAGTTTATACTGAAAAATATAAGGAACGAATTGCTAATAGACGAAATTCAATGTTGATTCGTCGATTTTAACACGTTTTGTGTGCATACCCGCATTAAGGTGGATGCTAATGATGCTCCAGCTCCCGGGTCTGCAGTTTTCGGGGGCCCGCACAGCTCAATTGACACATGTGGTGATCCAGTTCCTGTTCAGAAAATGCGGGACCCAGCACCACGATGCTGCATTATTGCCAACTTGTGCTATTGAATTCATATTGTGACGATTTCTCTCGTTTTGCAATTTTTTATTCACTAACTACGCTGCTGCTACGACAATGGCTCTGTCCCATTATGACGACATCCTCTTGATCTACATCACTTTTGTGACAAAATTAGCTATGTTTGTTTGATTGTTTGTATGTGCACTTGCTATAGCGCCACTTCAAGCTCACTCCTCAGAGGCGCTCCCGACTACAGCGTGGACACTGCATCGGAGTTTCACGCCTAAGCGCTCAGCAATTGTGAGTGAAGAACTTGTCCAAGGTCTCTAACGCAGCGACTTGAGGTGGATTCGAACCTGCAACCCTCCGGCTGCAAGGCAACGAACATACCCACTACACCACCGTGCCCCACTGCCTATGGTCATAATGTCTTAGGATAGAATAATGGCAAATAGGCCTACGCATATATTATGACGACCCTCTTTGTTCTACTAGCACTATAGCTACGTCATTAGCGTTGTTCGTAAACATGGTGCTGACTTGCTGTAAGGACGATAGTTTTGGATACATGGACTCTGTTAATTTTTAAGACAAATTTTGGACATGACATATTGAACATGCCGTTGAAAAATTGTTCTCACAAGGGGCCATTAGAAGGTAGTCATGGCAACTTGTCTAGGGATTTCGGGTTTAAACCCCCTATTGGCCCATAAATTTTTTTAAAAAGGTTATTTATCCGCTTAAATAAGAAAAACAAAACAAATACTTGTAGTAACAATTGTTTTTCTTACTTTATTCCCTTTGTTACTTTATTCCCTTTTATTTACTGTAATAGGCTACTGTTGGGTTGGTGTCAGAAAGGGCATCCGGCCAGGCAAAAAAACCATCGTAAATTCCTGGCTACGCCACTGGCACCTGGGATCGCAATATAGCCTTAATCATAATGCGACCTTTTTGGTATGCTCTTTTGTACTTTTTAGTAGACCATGCTTTCGTTGGGGCCCCGCAGTTTTACTGAACAGGGCCTACATTTTTTATCCGGTCCTGTCATCATATCATCATCATCATCATCATCATCATCATCATCATCATCATCATCATCATCATATCATCATCATCATCATCATCGTCATCATCATCATCATCATCGTCGTCATCGTCATCATCGTCATCGTCATCGTCATCGTCATCGTCATCGTCATCGTCATCATCATCATCATCATCATCATCATCATCATCATCATCATCATCATCATCATCATCATCATCATCATCATCATCATCATATTCATCATCATCATCATCATCATCATCATCATCATCATCATCATCATCATCATCATCATCATCATCATCATCATCATATCATCATCATCATCATCATCATCGTCATCATCATCATCATCATCGTCGTCATCGTCATCATCGTCATCGTCATCGTCATCGTCATCATCATCATCATCATCATCATCATCATCATCATCATCATCATATTCATCATCGTCATCATCATCATCATCATCATCATCATCATATTCATATTCATATTCATATTCATATTCATATTCATCATCATCATCATCATCATCATCATCATCATCATCATCATCATCATCATCATCATCATCATCATCATCATCATCATCATCATCATCATCATATTCATCATCATCATCATCATCATCATCATCATCATCATCATCATCATCATCATCATATTCATCATCATCATCATCATCATCATATTCATATTCATATTCATATTCATATTCATCATCATCATCATCATCATCATCATCATCATCATCATCATCATCATCATCATCATTATCACATTCATATTCATCGTCATATTCAACGTCTTCATAATCACACTCGGTGTTGTCGTCATCATCATCATCATTTTGTCGCTGTCATCGTCGTCATCACTGCATTCCAGTGGTATTTAGGATGGTGGTGAGGACTGTATACGGCATTGTCGAAGCAACTACAGACGTGGCTAGCAATTAGCTGGGAAAAGCTGAAGAAACGAAATTCTAAAGAGAACTAAGCGAATTACGCTTGGAAGAAATTTAAAGTGGTGGACGGAAAGCAGAGAAGGATCAAATCATTTCTAAAAGCAAACTGGATCATAGCACTGACTGTTGGGTTAATTTAAAAGTACAATTAAGGCCTATCTTTTAATAGACCCATCATTCATTCATTTATTCATTTCTTCAAGAATTTACATAGCACTTCTTCATGGGGACTGCTCAGAAGCGCTCCTGACTTTAGCACGGCAAAACGGACAGTTTTGAGTTTAATAAAAAAAAGTGTTTCTGTAAGAACCCCAGGAAGTAGACGTAGCCCTGTGGGAACCCATTCCAGACAACTGTGCCGATTACACGTGTTGATGAGCTGACCGGGCATCTGGTTTATTTAGGTGCATTGTCGTTCCGTCCACGGTTGATAATTAGGCTAGTATGGTTTCGTTTGACCCCCGCTGCCTGGCTATCCGATAGAAGCGTCGCGCCAGAGAGAGAGATAAGCAATGCTATGCAACCCATTATGCTCCTGAGCTGTGTATGTGTGCGCAGGATGTACGTGTGTAATGAAGTAGATGCAGTGTTTATCTTGCACCAACATGTAGGGGGAAGCATTTTGGGCTCTCATTTCGATGAAATTTCTCATAATACATGTAGCAGTGCTAACAATTTAGAGTCCTGTTCTAAGACATTCTCACAATTACATTTGCTGAAAAACATGGCTTAAGACTTCAATAAGTGGCCCAACAACACTAGGCCTATAAGTTTTTTTCAATTTCCATATCACAATTGTGAGAATTCAGACCGTCATCTTAATACAATGGCTCAGTTTTCAATGCTTATACTCATGGTTTAAATCTTTAAGACTTCAGAGCATCACATCCAAATTAGGCCCTACTTACAATTTTCTGGATTTCCAAGCTGTAGCCGTAGCTTTTAAAACTGTAATCTACACAAAATTATTCATGATTTCAGTGCTTAGAGACATGGTTTAAAACTGCAATAAATGTCTTCTCCTACTGTTTAAAATATGTTCAATTTGCAAACTTTAATGGCAACATTTTAAGGACAATTATACCCCGGACAACTACGCCCCCCCGGACAATTACCCCGGAGAATTACACCGTACCAATTACCCCCCAGACAATTGCCCCGGACAATTACCCCCCCCGCCCCCATGCTGAACGAAAGACCAAACAACGTCTGTATCATATATTAATAACATAATTTCGATAATAATGCATAATATTCATTCAGTTTCTGCATTAATTATTACACATAGCCTACAATAGTAATAAAGAACTCTGCAAGTACAATATGCTCATTGTAGTTGCTGACGATGGTCAGAATTCTTGCATGACTATATGCATGAATACAGTATCCATGTATATGTGCGTGCATGTATGCATGCATGTATGTGCATACATGTATGGTGGTATGTATGTGTGTATGTATGTTGGTTTGTGTGCCTGTATGTATGTATGTACGTATGTATGTATGTATGTATGTATGTATGTATGCATGTATGTATGTATGTATTTATTTATGCACGTATGTATGTATGGGGTACGGACATTAGCCCCCCATGACATTATTCCCCCCGGACATTATCCCTTCCGGACATTAGCCCCGGACATGATCCCCCGGGGTAGGACATTATCACCCCCCTCAGTCTATGATATCATTGCCTAAAAATGTTGCACAAAATGTAACAATGGGCCTATGTTAAATGAATATCTATACATTACACATTAGTTTAACATCCTGTAGGAATATGTAAAGTTTCATGCCGAAGCGCTGAGCAATTGTGAGTAAAGAACTTGCCCAAGGTCCCTACGCGGGGAGGTGGATTCGAACCTCGAACCTTCCGGCTTCAAGGCAACGACGCCACCACTAGACCACCGCGCCCCACATGTATGTATACGTATGTATGTATGTATGTATGTATGTATGTATGTATGTATGTATGTATGTATGTATGTATGTATGTATGTATGTATGCATGCATGCATGTATGTATGTATGTTTGTATGTATGTATGTATGTATGTATGTATGTATGTATGTATGTATGTATGTATGTATGTATGTATGTATGTATGTATATATGTATGCATGCATTCATTCATTCATTCATTCATTCATACATTCGGAAATTTATATATCGCCCCTTCAGGAAAAAACTACTCAGAGTCCCCCCCAGCTTCAGCGCGCCCAAAAATAACAGTTTTAAGTTCATTAACACGTTGCCCGCCTAGTACGAAATAATATTTGGCGTCCTGTAATATACAATGACATGCAACGGTTCAAGCGGGTGTAGGACATTAGCCCCCCTGGACACTATCGCTCGGACATTATCTCCCGGACAAAAGACCCCCGACATATCCCGCCCGATTTTGCATAAAACATTAGCGCTCCCGGACAAAGTCCCCCCCTCCTATGTGCAAATCGTAGATTAATGCCGTAACCGATAAGACTTGTCACTGGCATTCGCATGCAAACGAAAGTTCTTAGTGTCATTTAAGTCCTAATTGTATCAGTAAGCCTAGGCCTAAACGTAGATTTGAAATTAACGAATGGGAATTATATGTAGGGCCTTTATAGTCTATTTGTTTAGTGTCTTACAACAAAGGTTTGTTAACGTCAGTTAGGCTACGTCCGAGCTTCGTAGACTTAAGGCTATTAGAGTCGTTTCTATTCAAAATGAGATTAAATAAATTATAGAAATGAATGGGAATCGTATACAGTAAGCATGCCAGCTTAATTGTTAGTGTCAGATTTGGCTACAACGAACTCTTGTTATTGAATTTCCACATTGCAGTGACAGCGTTTTAAGGTGTCATCTTAACGACATTTGAGTATGAGCTTCGTAGACTTCTTAGCGTCGTTTCAGACCTTTAAAATGTTATATAATATATAGGTTAAGCCTTCAATTAACTTAACATATTCTTGCAGGATGTTAAACTAATGTGTAATGTATAGATATTCACTTAACATAGGCCCATTGTTACATTTTGTGCATCATGTTTAGCTAATGAAATCATGGACTGGGGGGATAATTTCCTACCCCGGGGGGATAATGTCCGGGGCAGTTTTAATCTAGACGTCTCTGGGGGGAAAGTTCCTCTCCCAGGATTGACATTTACCCCCCCCAGAAAAATTTGACAAAATGATATTGGTTTTTAGTTACTGTTTTCATCATTGTTTTACATGAAGTGTAATAATATTACCGCGATATTAATTACTATGATATGATTCTATAATGACACTATTTACTACTATAATATATGATACTATCATGTTGCAATGAGTAGAAATTACTGTATATATTTGTATAAACACTATTTTTGCCTGACTAAAACAGAGATGACCAGTGCAAGAATTGTGGAAAAATTACTGGGTGGTTGGACCATTACCCACTTGGAATCTTGGTGTAAAAGACAAATTTTACTGTTTGGCTCTAGGAATGACTGGGGGTTGAAACCCCCAATCATCTCGGCAATTGATCCTATCACCTCTCGGTGACATCCCTCCCGAAATATTTGACAAAAGGATAAGTTTTTAGTTACTGTTCACATCATCGCATTACATGAACTGTTATAATATACTACATGTATACCGTATTTCTAATATTATTTACTATTACATGGTTATAGTAATTATTTACTATTATAATATATGACACTATCCTGCTAAAATGAGTATGACTTACTGTTAATATTTGTACAATTTATACTATTTTTGTACAACTGAATTGCTTCTCTCCAGTGCTATCCTTCGAATTTTAAACTGTCAAATTTCAAAATGTTTTGGTCGTATTATCTGAACACCTAGTAAAGCAACATCATCAGACCTACTACATGTGGCTTCCCGATTTTGGAACCGGTAGTTCATTAGTCCTTGGTTGATTTGTGTACCATTAAATATGATTTCGGAAAGTGTATCTTGGTCAGCAATTCAGGACCATTTTTGACACAGGAATAAGCTGATGATAGTGATGAAAAGTAAGAGCTTATATACTTTTATATTCACATCTGCTGTTATTCATTAGAATAACCCAGCAACAGCAGAACTGAGCTGCTGAACTCGATGAACAAAGATTTTTTTATTGTAATTATAATTATATTACTATATATAGCCTATGTGCGTGTGTGTAATTGTTTACATTTGTTAATAATAGGCAATAGGCTAGTATGCTGTTGACACAGCTAGCATAACAATCCTTGTACTAAGCAGTGTAAAATAAATGTAAGTTTAACATACGGTACGTCAAATTTTCGTATAACATGTTGCTAAGTTGTTATGCGATATGGTAGGCCTATGGTTGGGTCGCCGCGGGGCCCTCTGTTGCGCGGGGCTCTAGGCATGTGCCTCGCTTGCCTAGGCGTTCAAACGGCTCTGCCCGTGGACTGTCTGTGCCAGCTGAAAACTTAAATCTCTTCACTCTAGAATCATACAGAAGCAACAGCAGACCCAAGTGCATTGTGCAGACATAATTTA
This sequence comes from Lumbricus terrestris, assembly GCA_949752735.1. Taxonomy (NCBI): domain Eukaryota; kingdom Metazoa; phylum Annelida; class Clitellata; order Crassiclitellata; family Lumbricidae; genus Lumbricus; species Lumbricus terrestris. Next base: position 24,591 of record CATKHU010000085.1, read on the forward strand.
TGGCCTATAGGGCATGCAGATGGATATGTGAGTTTAATCGTTATCTTCCCCAGTCCAATATTACTACTACTGCAATTCGCTCTTCCATGAAATAGATTCTCTTCAAATTAAACGCCTCCAAACTATCCAGAATGCTCTTGCCCGCGCAGTCACTAAGACGCCCAAACATCACCACATAACCCCTGTTCTCAAGTCTCTTCATTGGCTAAAAGTTTCTCAGCGCATCCATTACAAAATTGTTTCTCTAACCTACAACGCTCTTCAAACCTCTCAGCCCTCCTACATTCGTCAACTAATCACCATTCAACCGCACAGGTCTACGCGATCATCATCATATCTTTCTCTCTCTCGGCCTCCAGTATCATCCTCTCTGCGATTCTGCGACCGCTCCTTAGTCTATGCTGCACCAGCTCTTTGGAACGGACTCCCAACATACCTCCGCATGTTCGCTAACCCTCCTATCTCTCCTGCAGTCTCACCTCCAAACAATAATTCAACCTCTCCTCCGCTTGCACTCTCCTCTGCTGCATTCCATTCACGACTGAAAACCGAACTCTTCAACCTATCCTATCCAGATTCCAATCAGGTTCCATCACCCAACTACCACCATCACCGACAACCACCGTAGCACCACGCTGTCTCCTCGGCTTGACCTCCCCGGATTTTGACCTGGCACCGGAACGAAAACGGCAGCTCTGGCTATTGCGGACTTGATTTGATATAGCGCCGGTGAATAAGCTGGTCTCCCTGACGTGGCTTTTGTGGGCGCTGAGAAATTCTCGAAGATTTACATTACATTTTTACATTACAATATTCATACAGCCCGCGCTGTAAAAAGCTTGAAAATTTGATCAGAACAATCGCCAAGCGTACTTTTAAAAGTAGACCGATTAAAAGTAGACCGAAGTTATACGAGCCATTTTCTTTATGACGGAATGGAGGCCCAATAGGCAGACTTGCAAAGGTTATAGCTAAAGGCATAGGGCCAGGGATGGGCAAATTACAGGGCAGCATGTAATTCAATTACAAATTACCAATTACTGGGAAAAATGTAATTGAATTACAAATTACAAATTACTTTTGACTCGGAGCCTCAAATTACAAATTACAAATTACGTAATTTCAATTACATCAATTACAAATTACTTTGGGGCTTAAAACATAGGAATAAATAACCTCAGGCAGGAAGTGCATGCCTTTTCCCTTATTTCTATGTGTATCATTATTTATCGTGTAGCTTTCTTTTAGATGCAGCAGCCGTTCAAACAAATTAGGCCTATCTGATCGTTTGTTATGCCTTGCAATCAGGCCTGTAAAACTAAAGAGCCTGTAGGCCTATGCCGCCTATCTATCTACTGGTGCAGACAAAGGCAGGGCATCATTAAATTGTATTTAAATAATTTGTTAGTAGTTGTAGAGCTATGAGGCATTATTAGTTCCCTTTTCTGTCATATTCCATAAGCTGCAAGATTTCTAAATCGTTTTTGTTTCTGCTAGTCGACTTAATTTATGGTCACTAAGACGCTGCACACTAAAACCATTAAATTCTTCCTCTTCCTCTTCTTCTTTATGACCACTAGATGCTCAGTATTTTGTTCGCTACCGGTGGTATATTCAGATGTTGTTACTAGCAACTCGTGTATTCTTTTAGTTTGATCTGCAAACTGTGCAGGTAGCCACATGACTTAAAATACGGATAATTCACTGTTGCAAGGATCGCATGATTCATCAAAGAATTTTAATATAGGCCATTCAAAGTAATTTGATTTTGCAGAATGTAATTGAAATTACAAATTACAGGAATAAATGTAATTGAATTACAAATTACAAATTACTCTGATGCAGAGCATCAAATTACAAATTACCAATTACAATTGTAGTTTAAATTACGTAATTTCAATTACTCAATTAAATTACTGCCCATCCCTGCATAGGGCCTACTGTAACAGACTGTCAGAGTGTCTGTCTGTCTGAGTGTCTGTCTGTCTGATTGTCTGTCTGTCCATGGACAGACGAAAAATACAGACTTCCCAATTTTTAAACCATTAAGAAAACATTTTTAATTTTTGCCGTATTCATCTTAACATTTATTTAGAAACGTGAATTGTTGGTTCTAGTTATGCGTTTATAAGTCTACATGGCTATCTGCGTGGCATCACAGAAGACTTCCCTAATCACAGGTCTTTGTGGGACAATTATCGGATGCGTTTGATGCCTGCTCCAATGAACAAACATGAATTAAGCATGCACCCTGGAGGTTGAAATCCAGCCCCTTCTCTGCTCATTTCGGGTTGCGCCTAACGACGAAGACTACGTCAAGACTAGTGATGAAGGCGAGAACTTACGAAGGCTTGGATCTTTCAACTGATCCCTTTGTGCTACTGTGAGGACGATAGAATAGCGGCTGTTGGTATTAGGTGTAAGGTACTCCTGCTGCGAGGGTGATTAGGCCTAGACTTCAATGGAGCACATGCAAAGGATACACGATATAAAACGGTTCCTCTCAAAGCAAGACACGCAGAAGTGTCGATCCTAAATGTGGTTGCTAGTTGCAATAGATCCACCAGTCTGAGAGACTTGTTTCTCCCGAGAAGGCGATTTATTTCGACTACCTGCAGGTTGCAACAGGAAAGATCTCGGTGAGTTACCATCATTTTTAAGTATTACAATTTTCTACTTCTCAAATAGCGCCTATAGGGCCTATACACTGCCTTACATGTGTAAAAAATTTCACCACTAGACTTTGCGTTGCGCTTGTGAATAAGCTGGATCCTGCGACTTCTTTTTATTGGCGTTGTAGAAATCTGAAGATTACGATTGAAAAATTTTGAATTTTCGTTGATCTTATATTGTTCCTTTTTCATGCAAATTTGCATTTTAAAAGTCAAACAACTTTCACGTGGTGATTTCCTACGTTTTAATAAGTGGATCTAGAGAATGAGATTATTAAGGTTCAAATGAGACGCCACTAGCTCTCCTTGGCAGCCATCGCGGTGCTAAGGACCGTATTAAAAGAACCCATCTGTCTGGTATTATAATTTATAATGTGCATAGTTATTGCAATGACTGTGATACTTCAGAAGCTTTGTTGCATGGGTTTCTACAATGCCTTTGGAAAGGCTAAACAGATTTTTGCTAATTTTTGCAGCGATTTTCATTCACCAACAGGTAAAAAATTAAATTAGGCTATAATTATCGGCAACCAAATGCTACAAGGCTCTTAAACAAATAGTGTTCGTTTGACGAAACAGAGGTTTCTGGATTTGAAGTCAGTATGAAGTCGAATGTAAGGCCTATATTTAATTTCAAAATGCATGCTATGATTGCTATCGCTAGCCAGCATAAACTTGGCTAAAATGAGTGCACTGACCGTTTACTGTCAGTGGCAGAAGCATTGGCGTGGGAGAGGACACTATAACCGGGTAGCTGCTTAGTTTTTTAATTGCTATATTTTATTGCTACATGGTGTGGAATCTACTTGAACCATGTGATAATACTCTTTCTGTTCTGTGTGGTACCTTACAGTGCCAGTGTCTTGTGCCATCACAAAGCAGCATAAGCAGCATCGGTGTCAAGACACCTGCATAATCGAATACAGGTTAGTACTTGTCTGGTTTTATTCAATTACCAGGAATTTACATAATGAAGCCGGTTATGATTCTATCTATCTATCTATCTGTCTGTCTGTCTGTCAGTCTGTCTGTCTGTCCGTCTGTCCGTCTGTCTATCATCCATCCATCCATCCATCTATCTATCTATATCTGTCTGTCTGTCTGTCTGTCCGTCCATCCATCCATTAATCCATCCACCCACGCAACAACCAACCCACCCGTCCATACATCCATCCATCCATCCATCTATCTATCTATCAGTCTATCAATCCATCAATATATCATTCCATCCATCTATCTGTCTGTGTGGCTGTCTGTCTGTCTATCGATCCATCCAACCATTTATCCGTCAGTTTGTTTGGCCGTCCATCCATCCATCCATCCATCCATCCATCCATCCATAAATCCATATATCTATCTGTCTGTCCGTCTGTCTGTCTTACTGTCTGTCTGTCTATCTGTCTGGCTGTCTATCTATCTATCTATCATCCATCCATCCACTAATCCATCCACCCACCCAACCACCCACCCGTCCATACATCCATCCATCCATCTATCTATCAATCTATCAATATATCATTCCATCCATCTATCTGTCTGTGTGGCTGTCTGTCCATCCAACTATCCATCCGTCAGTTTGTTTGTCCATCCATCCATCCATCCATCCAACCATCCATCCAACCATCCATCCATCCATATATCTATCTATCTTTCAATCCATCAATATATCTTACCATGCTTCTATCTATCTGTCTGTGCGATTGTCTGTCTATCTATTGATCCATCCATCCGTCAATTGGTCCGTCCGTTCGTCCATCCATCCTTCCAACCGTCCGTCCATCTCCCCGTCCATCCATCCGTCCATCCATCCATCCATCTATCCATTCATCCATCCATCCATCCTTCTTTCCTTCCTTCCAACCGTCCGTCCATCTCTCCATCCGTTCATCCATCCGTTCATCCATCCTTCCATCCGTCCGTCCATCTATCCATCCATCCATCCACCTATCCATCCTTCCAACCGTCCGTCCATCTCTCCATCCATCCATCCATCCGTTCATCCATTCTTCCAACCGTCCATCCGTCCATCCATCCGTCCGTCCATCCATCCATCCGTTTATCCATCCTTCCAACCGTCCGTCTGTCCATCCATTCGTCCGTCCATCCATCCATCTATCCTTCCATCCATCCATCCATCCATTCATCCATCCTTCCTACCGTCCGTCCATCTCTCCATCCATCCGTTCATCCATCCTTCCAACCGTCCATCCTTCCAACCGTCCATCCATCCATCCACCCATCCATCCATCCATCCATTCATGCATACATGCATACATACACACACATATATACATACACACATACATACATGCATACATACATGCATAAATACATACATACATACAATGTCATATTGCATGCTTGTCTTTCTGTCTGTTTGTAGTTGATGGCAATAATATGTTGCATTTGTCTCTCTGCCTTTCAATCTGTCTTCCTGTCAATCTATCCATCTCTCTGTCTCTCCGTCTATATCTATGTCTCAATTTCTTTCTCTCTCCTCTCCCCTCCCAGCCTCCCTCTCTCCTTCCCTCCCTCCCTCTCTCACTTTATCTATGACTCTGTCTGTCTGTCTTTGTCTCGGTCTCTGTATCTGATGCAATTACCTGGACTACGACATGCGCGCTGATTAAGTTCCTAAATTTAAATGGTCACTGATCTTACTGTCCTCTATAATTGACCTATCTCTCTATCTATCTGCTTGTCTGTCTGCCTGCGTCTATGTACGTCTCTCTGTCTGTATACCTACCTAACTACCTACCTACTAGTAATCACCTATGGGATTTCTGGTTGTGTTCTTTTGCTGTCATCAGTTGACCTATATGCTACGCTTTGCCTAGATTCTATTAATCTATATACTATGCTTTCGTGCTATTAAGACCTGACCTAATTCTGTATTGGGAATCAATATTAGAACCTCTCTTATTCCTAATTTACACTAATGACCTGCCTATTGCCTAATGCATAAACCTTACTCCGATATATCTCATTTGCAGATGACTATAACGCATTTTAAAATCTAATTCTCCCTATGACTAGATTATTTCTTTATAAACAAGGAGCTAACCCTGGCTAGTGACTGGTTCCAAGCTGACAAACTCTCTCTGAACCTGAGTAAAACTAATTACATCATCCTTAGAACAAATTTTTAAAAACTCATTCCAACTACTGATAAAAGATTCTCAATCGATGGTAAGCTGAGACCCAGGTTGAATCGTGCATGTTTCTTGGGGGTCTACATTGATCAGCGATTAAAATGGAATGTCCATACTTACGAAATATCTCAAAAAAGTTACGAAAAATATTGGAATTCTAATTAGAATCTCCCACTCACTTCCTACCTTTATACTTAAGAACTTATATCATGCTTTATTACAAACATACTTAACCTAGTGTATCCTGGCTTCATCTGGTCTTCGATCTACCCTGCCCACCTCTTAAAACTAAAACTTCTTCAAAAAAGCAATCCGTATTATAGCTAAGTCAACTTACAACTCACACACTAAACCACCTTTTGATGACCTTGAGATTTCTAATGCTGATCAAAGTAGATTATCCAAACTTGTGAGTTCATGTAATAATACGCCAATATTATGTTGCCTGCCGCTTTCCCTTTCGGTGTCATGACAACTGGTCTACAGACAACTCGTCTAACAACAAGTGGTCTCCAGACAATTCGTCTAACGACAACTGGTCTATAGACAACTGGTCCAGCGCTTGAGAAATCGAAGCCATTCATGGGCGCCCGCACCAAGGGGCAAGGGGGAACCTGCCCCATGGAAAATTGACACCAATGTTTTTAACTACTACTTTTGTGTTTTAAACCATTTCTTTGCATTAATGCACCAATGATACGAATGATACAGGCAGTGAAAGTCAGAAATGTACGTTTAGAGATCTATATTATATAGAAATAAACATGCTCTTATAACTTTCTGCCTTGCATGTTCAAGCTCTTTCTACATTGTAAAAACTGCAACAATGACCATTGGCTTTCAACCCTCCTACGGGCGCCCATGCAAACAGCTGAGCTATCGACTATGGCCTGCTTGAGTGGAATCTAGCTGTAGAGAAAATAATCACAACTGCCAAAAATTAAATACTAATGCAAAGATTTGAAAATTTCTCAAGGTACACTGACATAAGGCCTACATCAGAAAGAACTGCTTATTCACCAGCATTGTAATTATAAACCAAGTCTGCTATTATAGTCAGACTCCATTTTTACATTTCGCAAGCTGCCAGTAGGCTACATAATCCAGGGAGGTCAAACTGTAGATAAACTTGATAAGGGGCTCTGGTTATCACGCCTTGACATGGGCGGAGTTTATCAGGGGCTAATGGGCTAAGCCCCCCAAGAAGCCCCATAGCCATGTTTTTTACCGTGTAAATTGTCTATTTTTTCGGGTTTAGCTCCCCCCCGAAGCACTTCCAACTGATGACTAAAAAAGGTCACCAACTTTTCGGCCGGGAAATACATAGTAATTATCATAAGAATAACTTGACGACTAAAAAGGGTCAACAACTTTTTTTCCGGCCGAAACAACAATTTTTTTCAGCGCCGCGCCTTCTGAACCAAGTTTTAAGCCTCCGAAAAAACGGAAACCAAACTCCGCCCATGCTCCTCGAGATTTACACCCAAAACAGACAAAGAGATCTATTAAAAAGAATTGATACCACACTCATCTGATCCTCGGATCATTCACCTTCCTAAAAGACAGCCTCATTAACAGATACTCTGGCCCTCTTGCTACCATGATACTCGGACCTCTTTCTGACTGCTTTTTGGATTAGGCTTCTGACTCTATGCAGCACATGTGAAAAAGCTGGTGCCCCGCGATTGGCTTTCGAGTGGCGCTTTAGAAGCAGCTAGAGGAGCACTTGCCCCTTGAAAACTGACACCTATTTTTCGTTCATTTATTCATTCGTTCATTCAATAGACTTACATAGCACACCTTTAGGAAGCTACTTTTTAACATATATTTTTGATTTTTAACATATTTATAAGAAAACTATTCTTATTAAAAATTATACACAAAATGAAACTGAGAAATTTGCATAAGAAACCTCTTTGAAAAAATACCCGTATTCTTAATTTCCAGCTTTGCATTTTTCAAGCTCATGCTACTGAAAAATTTAACCGTGACTGTCGTAAAAATTTGGCACCCTGCAAACATTTCTGCGGGCGCCCATGAAGCCATTTAACTTTTTTATCATAAATCCAGCTTCTATTTCATCAATATGAGTCGTCTGTAGACCGGTTGTCGTTAGACCAATTGTCTGTAGACGAGTTGTCGTTAGACGAATTGTCTGTAGACCAATTGTCGTGGAACCCGCTTTCCTGTCATTCTTCACTCCAGTCTCATCAGCTATTACTACTAGATTCGCTAGAAGTAACCGTGTCTTCATCTACCAGCATGCTAAAACCAAGACCCGTAAATTTTCCATTCATTACCAGGGCCCTTTGTGTAGAATAAACTATCCAGTGACATAAAAAAATCTCCAACTTTACCACAATTCAAAGGACTTATCCGAATCCATACACTTAACACACATAACCTATAATCACCCGATCCAGTTCCCGACAGTATGTCTATCCTCTCTAAGTCATTCACTTGCTCAATGGGCCCATGGGCAGAGACTTAGAGGTGGACATGGGAGCCGGTCCTCCTCAATGGATATGGTAGGGGGCGGCCCATGCATTTGTCCCCTCCCCAATAATCTGTAATTGGTAAGTCAAGTCGTCATGTATGACTAAAAAACGTAGTTAACTTTTTTGGCAGCGAAAATCAGAATTTTCTCCCCATTTCGTACGGATGACTAAAAAAAGGTCGTCAGAAATTTTTGCCGTCAACAAGATGGAAAATTTTCGTCGGCGTCTCAGCCATTCGTCAGCCCAAACTCTTCAGCCGCCTTTTCGTCCCCCTCAATTCTCCGCCCAAGTCTGCGCCCATTACGGGACCTGTACCTCCCACTTAAACTCATTTAAATCTGATGTTTTAATCGTTTCTTTGTTTCATTTGATCTATTGCATTTATACTCAACTGTAAAAAAGATTTTGCTGGGTTCAATAAACGAGTTGATGTATCCATCTATCTATCCATCCATCCATCCATCCATCCATCCATCCATCCATCCATCCATCCATCCATCCATCCATCCATCCACCAACCCACCCACCCATCCATCCATCCATCCATCCATCCATCCACCAACCCACCCACCCACCCACCCATCCATCCATCCATCCATCCATCCATCCATCCATCCATCCATCCATCCATCCTGCCTGTCTGCCTGCATGCCTGCATGCCTGCCTGCCAGCCAGCCTGCCTGCCTGCCAGCTTGCCTGCCTGCCTGCCTGCCTGACTGCCTATCTGTCTGTCTGTCTGCCTGCCTGCCTGTCTGCCTGCCTGCCTGCCTGCCTGCCTGCCTGCCTGCCTGCCTGCCTGCCTACCTACCTACGTACCAACCAGCCTGCCTGCCGGCCTGCGTGCCTGCCTACCTACCTACCTACCTACCTACCTACCTACCTACCTACCTACCTACCTACCTACCTACCTACCTACCTACCTACCTACCTACCTACCTACCTACCTACCTATCTATCTATCTATCTATCTATCTATCTATCTATCTATCTATCTATCTATCTATCTATCTACGTGATGTTTCCCCAGCATGGTCCTACCTTGCTCATGAAGTTTCTGAAAAAAATTTTTTAATTGATACCTTTGCCATTTTAATGTTTGCAATTTTCCATTTTATTGCTTAAAATAATAAACAATTATTGATGTGAAAAAATTCTTAATTTACCAATTGATAGCAATTTTGTAAAATGGTGTCACAGTGATGTGCAGCTCCTCTGGAACCAACTTATTTTCGAACTACATAAGCGAAGATCAGTGCCGGCGCTAGGGTACCGGAGGCCCCCCCCAAAAAAACACTTGGGGCCCCATACCTTGAGCTGTCACCTCAGCAAAATTTCTCATAATATAAGGGCTGAAAGACTTCAATAAATGTCCCCTCCCAATTGTTAATTTTTTTCGCATTTCCATGCTGTAATGGTAGAATTTTAAGCTGTCGGCTTTACAAAAATTGCTCATTTTTCAATGCTGTTATAGTCGTGGTTTAGGACTTCAGACTGTCCCCTCTCCATTGTTTAAATTTGTCTGATTTGCCGACTGTAATGGTAGCATTTATAGGCTGTTATCTTAACAAAATGATTAGATCTATTAAATTATTGATGGGCAGTGGATGATACTTATGAAGTATTTCTGAAATATTGAGGATACAGGGATTCCGTCCCAACTCCCAACCACAAATTGTGGGGCCATGCCTCTGTCCACCCCCACCCCCAAGTCTCCTCTTTGGTTGAAGGACAATGTTCTATTGGTTTGCGTAATATTATTTTGTATGATTCGCGTTAAAACATAATTTGGTGCGTGGTTTCAGGAATGAACAGTCATGAAAGGTATAATTACCAGCTACATTTGAGGCCCCTTGCAAATTTGAGATCAGACACATACCAAGGACATCTGGGAGCCTACACAAGCTTTAATGTTTGGACCTTACGCAGGTTTTATTTTGAGGCCTCATCCAATTAGCAATTAGAATAAGTTAAAATTTACAAAAGTTGTGTTTGAGAATGTGGACGAAATTGCCTGATCGAATTGGTTAGAATGGCTTTATACTTAAGCCCAAAATCAGTATGATACTTGCTTTAGGTCTGCTATGGCAGTGCCATATGGTTAATTGAGGCGTGCACAAGACCGGATCTGTAGGCTACAGTTACATAAAAATTATTATAGGCATAATGACCAGCTAAATATGGGGGCCCCTTTAAAACTCTAATGGTTTTATGCTTACGCCCAAATCAGTATGACATTTGCTTTAGGTCTGCTATGGCAGTGCCATATGATTAGTTGAGGCATGCACCAGGCCGAATCTGTACAGTCCCAACTAGGCATATTGACCAGCTAAATTTGGGAGCCCCCTTCAAACTCGAGGCCCCCTCCGGCCGGGGGGTTTGGGGGGTGCTAACGCCGGTGTCACGAACTGTCACGCGACACCGGCACTGGCGAAGATAAGATAAAATGAGAATACTCTTTAATAGACCAATTGCTAACCTCATTTGTGTGTACAGACATGGTATAATAAACAAGCGTAGCCTACATCATTTCTATATCCAACTAATATCAAGTGTTTTAAATTAGCACAAATCCTATGTACAAAATCTAAAATAATTTTTAAAATATTATGTTTTTTAATAACCAACAATTTATGCTGAATTTTGGTTTATATGGTATGACATTTAAATACAATTAAGCATTCTCGTTAAAAACGATTTCCTCATTAGGTTGTTCGCCCTATAATTATGGAAAATTCTGTCATATAGTCTTGGCTTCATGGAATAAGGCTGGGGCCTCAATGATGGGGGAGTGGGTTCAACACATTTCCTTGATTAAGTAGGAGGGCAGCGAAGAGCCTCCCGCAAGGCCGTGGCCAGGATTTGATTTCGGGGAAGTTTCACCAATTTTCCTTCCTAAAAATACTAACGACTTTTTTAGTCATCCGGCCGAAATCTTCAAAAAAGTCACCAATTCCCCTTACCAAATAATCCGGGGTTTTTTCACATTTTTCCATTTCGTTGGTGTTTTCATGGTTTTTACCTCATGTTATCGCAAATGCATTCTATTAGTTGTGTGTGCACTTCTGAGCTTTGTAAGGAAGGTGATATCAGATATCAATTGTATTGTATTGCATTTTATAAGATGATAATTGGATGAATAAATTATTTCAAATGAAATTGTAATTAAGCTCAGAACAGTTTGATCAGAGACTTGAAGCTCTCAACTCTTTTACGGCTTTACAGCTACAGCCGTTGTAATCTACTATTCTACTTGAAGGGAGTTCACCATGACAGCGGTTTTTGCCGCTGCAGGCGTTTACTGCAGAATGAAAGTGCAAATTCAGTTTAAATATAACCGTTCTTGTAATCTTTTTGTGCAGTGTACAAATTATTGCAGGATATTCTTTCAATTTCGTTTTAGACGAGACATTTCCTAAGTGATATGGAGTCTGATCCTTCTTCAGAAGAACCAGATGTCAGTCGAAAAATGCGGAAAAGGAAGAGATGGGCTTATTTACGATGGTCTAAAGGAGAAACTGACACTACCCGAGATTACTTCAAATCTTGGCTCAATGCAGAGAAAAATCCTGGTATGTGTTTCAGGTTGCTGTATCTTAGTTTTCTGCTATCTCAAATGCAGTGCTGTCATGCATCTTAGTTTGTTGCTCTTTCTAATGCAGTGCTGTCCATACTGCGACCCTCTACCAAGGATCCTGTTCGTTGCATGCTCACAGAGCACGAAAAAAGAACAAGTAGGCCTGAACGGGTAGCTGAGCGCAGTGAACGGCTGCCCAGATAGACAGAAGCCCGGGTGAAAAGCTCACATAGGAAGGATGGAGTTTGAGCTAAGGTCTGCAACTGGCGTAACCGCGAAAATATATATTAGTTTGTAAAACGGTGGCGGCCAAGCAGCTTGCCCTGATAAAATTCCTTTGCCTTGACCGTTATTCTGCCGCAGGACAGCAAGAAATTTGGGGGTGGGATGGTGTGGAAATTTCCCCAATACCCAATTTCATGGGTGGCGTACCGGTGGAGGTAGGAATGTGGTGGAATGGGTGTGGTGTGGTGGAGTATGGTTGTGGCCCGGAGCGGGTCGAATCCTAAATTTCCCGGGCAACGCCGTGTACCCCAGCTATAGGCGAAAATTATAATAAATGCTAGCAGTAGTAGGGATGAGATATTCTAGAACATTGACCCATAATTTGCCTTCATTCCCGATCTTTGACCAGTACATAGGGTCATCCCGACCTTTGACCCCAATTTGCCTACATGTTTGACCTTTGACCCATAACTTAGGACTAATATTGCACATTTGCCTCCATGTTTGACCTTTGACCCATAACTTAGGACCAATGTTGCACATTTGACCAGTACATAGGTTCATTCCCGACCTTTGACCCCAATTTGCCTTCATTTCGGAACATTGACCCCAATTTGCCTCAAATCCGGGACAATTGACCAGAGCCATGGATAAAAATTCTCAATCCAACCAAAGACAGGGGCCCCAATCCCATCTGAACCGAGTGGCCCCCTGCCCAAATACAAAAGCATCGTTGCGGGAACTCTAGCCCTCCTGCTCCCCTCGTAGCGACGATGGAACCTATACGTGGAGGCTGATGAATTCTGAAAAAAATCTTGAAAAAGAAAAAGAAAAAGAAAAAGAAAAAAAAAGAAAAAAAAATAACCCCCTAAAAAAATAACACCCCCCTAAAATTTTAACCTATAGGCGCCTTCACATAAAAATTGAACCAAAAATAAAAAATAAAAAAAATAACCCCCTAAAAAAATAACACCCCCGTTGAAGCCTTGATGTCTGGGGTCAGAGCGCCTAGTCGATCTCCGTGTGATATGAGTGCGATAAGTTCCGCTTTTCCTAATCTTGAGTATCCTTTTTGTCCTCTTTGTTTTGGAATTTGCCGTAATTCTTTCAGATTATAAGTTGTGTAGTTCATTTTGTATACAAGATATTATCTTTATACTGATACAAGAAAATATTTTTTCATAATTTTAATTCATCAGCCTCCCCAGTACATAGGTTCTATCGTAGCTACGAGGGGCAAATTGGGGTCAATGTTCCGAAATGAAGGCAAATTGGGGTCAAAGGTCGGGAATGAACCTATGTACTGGTCAAATGTGCAACATTGGTCCTAAGTTATGGGTCAAAGGTCAAACATGGAGGCAAATGTGCAATATTAGTCCTAAGTTATGGGTCAAAGGTCAAACATGTAGGCAAATTGGGGTCAAAGGTCGGGATGACCCTATGTACTGGTCAAAGGTCGGGAATGAAGGCAAATTATGGGTCAATGTTCTAGAATATCTCATCCCTACTACTGCTAGCCGTTGCTTTTGAGTTTACTGGTGAGGCTTAAAAATCATTGCTTCTGCCCGTGGGGCCAAAAACGTTGAACAGCACTGCTCTATTGCATCACAGCAACTGAGCGATGTTGTATAGCGCTGTCGAACGTCGCGTGAATTGCGCTGTGTATGAGAAGGGTTACATGACATTTGAACGGACGACAAAAGAACGTGCGACAGTAGAACGGCGACAGTAGAACGGTGTATAAATGACCGCTGAGACTATTGAACGGCCGGACAGTTGAACGGGCGACAGATGACCGGTGGAGTATTGATCGGTAAAGTTAGTAAAATTTAAAGCAATCAAACATTTACTGTCTTGGACATGTTGGCCTACCAAGTTCAATGTATAGTTGTGTGACAAAATGAGCAACTGAGCTTAAATGTATCAAAATTTCTCCTTTGCCGTAGCTGGCGACATGCACGTGTAACCTGTTCGATCCTTGCATGAAAGTAGTCTTGGAATTGAATGTCATTCTTGAGATCCGTCAAAAATGGCCATAATTGTGGCAGGGTGGTCATAACATGCGTGATGTGTTGCACTGGTTGCCTATAGCCCAACGTATCTCTTATCGAATTGCTGCTCTGATTTCACGCTGTATCATTGGTTGCGCTCCATTTTATACCTACGTGACCTTTGTCGCCCAATCTCGGATGCCGTGGACGGACAAAATGTCCCCGGACAAAATGTCCCGGACAAAATGTCCCCGGACAAAATGTCCCCGGACAAAAAGTCCCCGGACAAAATGTCCCCGGACAAAATGTCCCGGACAAAATGTCCCTGGACAAAATGTCCCTGTACAAAATGTCCACGGACAAAAAGTCCCCGGACAAAAAGTCCCGGACAAAATGTCCCCGGACAAAATGTCCCCGGATAAAATGTCCCCGGACAAAAACTCCCCGGACAAAATGTCCCCGGACAAAATGTCCCCGGACAAAATGTCCCGGACAAAATGTCCCGGACAAAAAGTCCCAGGATAAAAGTAATGTCCCTACACTACCTAAACCAAGCGCATGTGCGCCTGGCAGTAGGCACACCTACATTGAGAAAAAGAGTCCTTCTGTCAGAGAACCACCTTCTCTAAACGCATGAAAACGAGTCATTTAGCAAACCAACCAATTGCAAGCTGCATTTGGTTCACTATTTTAGAAGAATTCCGATTCTAGCGTCAGAAATGTACAAATTTGCCAAGGGGTTCAGCTATTTTTCATAGTATCTGCGTTTGTCTTACATAAAGGCAGCCTTGAAGGTGTGTGTCCGGATCGCTCATTATTTTTATAGTTTATAAATTATCCTAATAATAAGTTTTTTGGGTGAGACAATCGATCAGTCGAAAAATTCTTTTTCTATCGTTATCTGTAACTATGCAGTGGCATGATAACCTTAGGGCCCTGGACACTTTAAAGGCTTGGGGCCCTTAGACATTAACTGCACATAGGCCTACAATGTTGCAAGACTGCTCTCTTTAGCCGTGGTTGGGTCGGGAGCGCTTCTGAGTAAAAACGCTTGAAGAGGCTCTATATAAATCTCTGTAATGAATGAATGAATACACTAATATACTTTTGCAGTCCATTTGTTAGGCTACATCATTTTGCATATAATGTGGCATATCTGCTGAGCAACAAAATTAGGCCTAACCTACATTTACATAAGTGATGACGGGGTTAACATAAGAAAATTATTATATTTCTACAGTTGCGTTTCGGAGTAGGCCTACACTTATAAATGTGGAGGCCCCCTACAAACTTGAGGCCAGGCGCGTCTTAATGACATCTGTGCCTACCGAGGTATTGTTTCGAATGCCCCACGCATGTCTTATTATGGGCCCACCCTATTAGGAATTACAATTTATAAACGCTGTGCTTAAGAAAGTAGGCTTAGAAACTCTATGAACTAACCTGAGTCAGTTTAAGTGGCGTTACTTATGCGCAAAATCAATAATATTTGTATTAGGTTTGCTGAAGCTGTAGGCCTACCTGACTTTTTAGGCACGCGATCCGACTCCGATTTGAGTCCTTCAATTTGTAAGTTGTAAATACATGACTTTAAGAAATAAACAGACACAATATGTATAATGAGCAGCTAAAATTAATTTGGAGACCCCTTCAACTTGAGGCCCGACCGACCGAAGGGTTCGGACTTCGGAGGGCCATAGCGTCACTATCCCGACCATGGACTGGGCCCAAGACGAACAAAACACGATTCTGCACAGTCATGGCGAGGGGCTGGAAATGCCATTTCTGGAGACAACAACCCCTGAACGTCAAACTCCAATTGAGTCTTGCTTCGAAGTATCTTTGCGATCCAGTACTCACCCCATTTTTGCCACTTCGTTGCGTCCTCTTAGGTCTCTGCATAGTTGTAAAAAACGTTTTTTTGTTTTTTTATTCTCTCCCAAAAATCGTCGTTTTTTTCTTTTTTTTAATTTTCCCATCGTTTTTTATCGTTTTTTATTTTTTCTTTAACTTCATTTATTCATTAACTTTCTGTTATTATTCTCCTTAATTTTAATTTTTTCCTGATATTCCTTATGTTTTCCGCCAACTCTCAATGATTCAGCTAACTATAGTCATTATTTCATCGTTTAACATCATCATTTAAGAGATAGCCTGCGTGTAGTAGGTTCCTAATCAATGTTTTCAAGATTAAAATGCGGTTTTAGATGTAGCAAAGTCAAATTATTTACCGTTTCCGTTTTTTATCGTTTTTTTGTCGTTTTTTATTTTTTCGAAAAAAACGACGTTTTTTACCGTTTTTTATTCCGTTTCCATCGTTTTTTTACATCTATGGGTCTCTGATTGGTTCGACGTCTTTGTTCCCCGCGTCAGGACCGCCATGGCACAATCCTTATCATTTGCCTGCATGCGTAGGTCCCTCCCAATGGAATGGACCCTCCATCACTTCGCTCTGTCATCCTCTCTCGTAGTCTTTCATCATCTTTCTCTCGTCTTAAAACCTGCCTATTCTCTAGGTATTGCATGCACTGGCAGCGCTTCTGAAAGGCCCTAGCAGGCCTATCTGCTATCATAAAGCGATGAACAGAAACAATGCATTCGATTTTGTTCACAAGGGCAAGACCACCAAGCATTTCCTCTGAGATGGTGGATTCAGATATCTTCAATTGGTAGTAGGACGTTTTGCTCATGAAATTATCCGCCCATTGCAGTTGGACCATTCAGTGGCGCGACCTGGGACGCAGTAAATAGGGTTCTAACCTAGAGGTGTCTTGCAGAAGATCTTGAGAGGAGCGGTTTCAGAACACGGCCCTGGTCCGTAAAATAGAAGTTAAGAGGTTTCCATCTGCCATTCTACACAGCTGTTTCAAATGCTGGGCTGTCTTCAGGTGAGGGCATTGTCAGACAAGACGATCCATCTTGGACGTAGGCTTAGTCACCCACACGGACGCAGTCTAGCGTGATACTACAGCCGCACAAAATCCCAACAGGCCGGCGATGCGTAGCTTAGGTGATGGTGAACGGACATTTCCCCTGGACATATTCCTCCGGACTTATTCCCCGACAATTTTCCCCGGACGCCCTCCCCCATTTTGACTAGGATATTTCCCCATGGCACGGACAACTGTACATATGGCACGTTAAGTTTGAAAACGAATGCTTTGAAGTAAACGATCACTTAGTATTCGTTAATAACTGAAATTCATATGAAACGATGCGTGTATACAATAAACAAAGACCTTATGCGACGTATACTATAGGGACACCACTTTCACCCTGCGACTTTCTGTCAGGGACATTTTGTCCGGGCACATTTTGTCCGGGGACTTTTTATCCGGGGACTTTTTGTCCAGGGACATTTTATCCGGATACTTTTTGTCCGGGGACATCTTATCCGGGGACTTTTTGTCCGGGGACTTTTTATCCGGGGACTTTTTGTCCAGAGACATTTTGTCCGGGACATTTTGTCCGGGACATTTTGTCCGGGCACATTTTGTCCTAGCACCCGAAGCACACATCAGGCTATTCACTCTGCTATGAAGGGGCAACTCTAAGTTCCATGGGCTCACCTAGCTGCCAGACAACGCCGAGCTTTCTCGGTTGTATACGGCCTTCAATCTGGAATGAACTCCGTTCACACCTTCATTCTCTCAAGTCTCTTTTCTTTCGCCGTGGCTTGCCTGGGAGCGCGTCTGGGTAGTTTCTTGAAGGGCGTTATATAAATTCATATAATGAATGAATGAATGAATGGACGAATGAACAGTGGTGTAGTCCTAAAAAATGAAGTGGGGGGACGCCTGGAAATTGAAGTGGGGGGACGCCATGGAAATTGAAGTAGAAACTGTAGCAAAAAGTGCAATCTTGCAAGAATTTTGCAAAAAAGTGGGGGGACGGCGTTCCCCCGCGTCCCCGCCCCACTACACCACTGCGAATGAATGAATAAAGGAATAACGCTGTCTCACACTTAAAAACAAAACTTTGTCTCACACGTAAAAGTAACAGTAAAACTTTATAACTTTCTCTAATATTCAGTATCACCAAACGTTGCATCCAACATTAAGTCAAAGCTCAAAATAGGCCTATATAAACGTGTATAGTGTATAGGCTACACCTCCTCTCCTTGTAAATTGTTCATAAGTCGGTCCGGTAATATGGCGTTCCGGTTAAGTGTCGCCTGTTCTACTGTCCGGACCGTTCTAATATCGCCCGTAAAGTGTCGCCGGTCAAGTGTCGTCCGTTCAAATGGCCACCGTTCAAATGTCTGCACGCCATGAGAAGAGATCATGAGAAAGTGTGTGACAGAGTTTTTGCAGGAGTTAGACTACCATTACTCAGTTCTATGCAGGTGACCTGTAAAATCTGAGTTTGATACTTCAAACTATAGAATGTGTCAAATTGCGCGATGTCCGAGAGCATAAGTAACTCAATATAAATTTAAACTGCCATTGACCGCTTCAAGACATTCCAGTATGTGTTT
The DNA here is from genome assembly GCA_949752735.1 of Lumbricus terrestris. NCBI lineage: Eukaryota > Metazoa > Annelida > Clitellata > Crassiclitellata > Lumbricidae > Lumbricus > Lumbricus terrestris. Next base: position 43,180 of record CATKHU010000085.1, read on the forward strand.
TGAAATGCCGAATATATCAGCGACGACAGCAATAGAAATCTGTGCCTTGGTGCGGACCAGTCTGCCGGGTAATTGGCCTGGATGAAGGAAGAGGACGTCGCTAATGATCATTTTGTATCGCGCAGTGTTGCTTTACTCAAGTCTAATTATTGTTCTCGTAAAGAATTAAAACCAACCACCAACAGAATCTGTACGGGGTGTTGATGAAACACGTTATTGCTGTCAGAATATTTCTCATGTGCAACCATTCATGTCCATCTTTGAGCATATAATTTATACCTCTGAATACCTTTTTAATCTTAGTGTAGAAGCTGGCTATATAGCCTACTTCCTCTGAATCATGAGTATCATGATAGCATGAAGTGGAATTTTGCGCTGGCCATTGCCAAATTGGAATAAATAACAATTTTTGGAAAGGGAAATGATATGTCCATACAGGGTGCGGCAAAAAGTAATCCCCTACGGTTCTCAGCCCATATCTTGGCCAAACATACGAAGTTTTAAATGAAACCTTACAGTCTTAAAGGCAATTCATATTTACGTACAATGGTCAAATTACAAACAAAATATTTCAAATAGAACAAAAGGTATATTACTTTTAGTGAGGCTATCCACCGTTTTTTGACGATTCAAAAACGCGACGCAACAAAAAGTAACAAAAACCAATTTAATTATTCTGACCAATATCTTGGCTGGAAGTAAGAATTTTGACATCAAAATTTACGGTCTTAAAGACAATTCATATCTGCACATGATGGCCAGATTTCAGCAAAATATTTCAAAAAGAATAAAAGTTATGGGACTTTTAAGGAGGCCCCCTGCCGTTTTTTGACGATTCGTAGACGTAACGCGGCAAAAGTAACAAAGACACGATTTTATTTAGTCTCACCTCAAATAATTGGTATCAGATAGCCTTGATATTGATAGATGATCATTATTATTACTATTTAAAAAAGGAACAGGGTACGAGCGTAGCTGCACGTCACCGAGAAGTCACTTAGCAAGATGACAATCAAATTAGCAAATAAGAAATCCGTCAGATTAATCAACAGGTCCATCAAGAACTTTGAAAACAGACTCAAAAGAAGCTTTGGCACTGGTGGTGGGCACATTGAACACAAGTTGTGAATCACTATCAAGTTCAGTTCCAAACAGTTATTTGAGTTATGACTTGATAAAATCACGTTTTTGTTACTTTTTGTTGCGTAACGTTTTTTAATCGTCAAAAACGGTGGGTGGCCTCACTAAAAGTGGTGTAACTTTTGTTGTGTTTGCAATATTTTGATGAAATCTGGCCATCATGTGTAATTATGAATTGTCCTTAAGCCTGTAGAGATTCATTTTGAAATTCCTACTTCTGGCCATGATCTTAGCGAAAAACAAAAACATTACGTTTCGTTTTTGAATCGTCATAAAACGGTGGGTGGCCTCACTAAAAGTGATATAACTTTTGTTCTATTTGATTTTTTTTTTAATTTGACCATTGTACGTAAATATGAATTGTCTTTAAGACTGTAAAGCTTCATTTAAAAATTCGTATGTTTGGCCAAGATATGGGCTGAAAACCGTAGGGGATTACTTTTTTTACCGCACCCTGCCTGTTAGCAGATTAGGTGCTTGTTAGAATTAGATATGTAGCCTAATGTCACTATTCCTATTTAAGCTACAGTTTCAAGTATACAATTGTTTTTCATATTATCAATATTCAAAATGTTTCAGTATGCTTTCTATTTCAGGAAAAATGGTCATTGAGAAATTTAAGCAACTTCATCCACAACACACTCAGCCTTGGCAGTCTATTCGCACAAAAATTATCAATGACAAGTTCAACTAAATGCGCCGAGTTGATAGAAGAATGCAGAAAGTGCTGCAATGAGTCAATCGGCTGCCAACACTTTATTGACTTTCGAGTTTTGCAGCTTGACTTTGTCAAGAAGTCTTATGTTTTCAAATGTGCATGTTAACATTTCATTTTTTAAAGAAGGATTTTTAAAATCAGTCTGGATAGCTATTGGTTTATCATCATTGCTTTATAACTTAAGCTGCAAGTGACAAGCAAAATCGGTCCGCAGAGAAGACGATGTTTAATGATGCCATTTCAAAAAGTTTATTAGGCCTACTTGAAGTCCATTGCACTGCAGGAAACTAAGTCAAATTGATTTAGTTGAAGGTGGAAATTAAACCTTTTATTTGGCAGCTATGACCCTAAGATTGTTATTAGCCATTCGGGCTCTAAAACAGTAGGCCCTATGTTGAGCTACAGGTTTTAGGCAATCTATCGCTTTAGCATTTTAAATTAATCGCTATCGCATGGGTTTTAGTGTTGGTCGCTAAGGGGCCGTCCATAAAGTATGTCACGCTCCAGGGGGGAGGGGTGTAGGAAAGTGTGACAGATTGTGGTAGGGGGGAGGGGGTCAGGACATGTGTGACGTCACACATTTATTTTTTAAATTCTTCTATATTTTTTTGTTCTTAGTACCTAAAATCCGACCCGGCCCGGCCAGGCGTGTCTAAAACCCGGCCTGGCGGGATAAAAGTTGATTTCCCGTCACTATCAAGGCGTTTAGGGACACACATCACTATCAGAGGGATTAGGGATAGTATCCTATGGTTTAGAGGGTTAGGTAAATGGTTATGTATTAAAATAATTGTTCGAAAGTGTGACGTACTTTAGGGGGGGTCCGAGATGTGTGACAGTTTGTGACAGGGGGAGGGGTGGTCTAAAATGGTCAAAAATAGCGTGACGTACTTTATGGACGGCCCCTAATCGCTTGGATTGGTGAAAAGAATTTTTGCAATATAAATGCCGGATTGATAAGGTAATTTCTACTTAAATTTAAGTTGAATCGATGAAAAGATTTGCCGATGAAAATTGGAACTAGATGGATGGACACTAATTCTTTAATTAAAAGATGAAGTGATAAAAAAGTTGCTGCTCTGACAGAAGCTATTTTTTGCGTAGATTATTGATGAAAAAGATTTGTGCAAATAAGAAGACGGATTGATGAAAAATGATTATGCTGCACCGGACGAATGGTCTGAACAAACAGACGGTCAAAGAGACAGACATAACAGGTCCTATAGAAATGTGGAGAAGGACAAGCGTATACGGCCTTATTGTTTTTCTCTTGTCAATCCTATGCAATGAAGCTTAGGATGAACTAAGACCTTGCGTGGACTTTTAAGGTTGTCTGACTATTATATGTTACTAACACTATCAATGTGTTATAAGTTTTTGACTATTTTCGTTTTAAGCGTTTGAATGTATTAGCCTATAGGCCTACTAATGTTAATATTCTTTCCTTATACCTAGCTTTCACTATTATAATGTAAACATTTATAACTTGAATAAGAATCTCATGTCAACATTGCAATAATAAGCAACAATATGCTGTATTAGAAATGGAAAGTTATAGATTAAGTATATCAGGTTGCATTACAGGACTGACATAGTCATGTCTGTAATGGACCTATATGACAAGGAACGGCGATTTTCAAATTCTGTTTGTACAATGTATATCTATTTTGATTGGTGATTGCATTCAATGACAGAGATTTTACATAGAAATTTCTTATAAAATCTCACTTCATAAGTACAAATGTTGTTAACTTTAAGCCGATGCCGTACTAAGCTTATAGTTTAAAAACTAGATTCAGATGGCAGGTTAATTAATAGTTCACCTTTTACATTTAAATTTCTTTATTCTGTGTATTTCATAATGGCTGGAAATTTTTATTATTTGCCTTAAAGACCATCTTATCACAATACAAAAATCATATAAATTATTAGCGGAAATATAATAATTATGCTGTTAAATAACAAAGATTAGTAACATTGAAGACCATTATTTTGACGCCTTTAATTGGTGTTCATTGTTTTTAGCATTGCAGGCCTACTCAGTGAATTCTTTGTTTTTAACTGCATCGTGCTCAAAGGAATTCTTTGTTTTTAACTGCATTGCATATAATTTTGTACGGTCGTCGGCACCTTGCATGGATGCTACACGACGACGAGAGTCTTTCGAATATTAATAATAATATAAACAAAAAACGCTCATTAACTGAGAACATACTTGTTTATCCGATTTAGGAGCCTTCCATAAGGGTGGTGTGTAATAGGTGGACACATGGACAGAATAAGATGGAAGATTTAGGCGCCTAATGAAGGTTTTCAGACCGACAGACATACAGACGGACACTCAGCCATCCAGGCAGACAGGCAAACAGACACACGCATACTTAGAATCTCATGGATGCATAGACATATACAAGAACTAACATGCAGATGATAAGATGGCCACAAAAAGCGAAGGACGGACAGAAAGGCAGACAACGGGAAGGACAGACATAGACACGAACATACAGCCTTAAAAGTAATCTCGCCCCATTCAACTGTTCAAAGAAGTTCAAGCAGAATCAAGGCAACTGTGTCTGAAATCACTCTTAAGTCGACATGCTTTGAAGACTTTATCGTGATCTGGTGGTTTCGATTATTATGAATTCCAAAATCACTATTAAGTCGACATGCTTTGAAGACTTTATCGTGATTTGGTGATTTCAATATTATTATAATGAGTTCCGAAATTACTGTTAAGTCGACACACAGAAGGACGCCTAGGCTGCCGTACTGATGAACGGACGTACGTACAAACAGACACACACACACAGAAGGACACGTAAGCAGGCGTACTGGCCAACGGACGTACGTACAGAGAGACAGAGAGATAGATAGACAGACAGACAAACAGACACACAGAAGGACAGGCAGGCAGGAGTACTGACCAACGGACGGACGTAGAGACAGACAGACAGACAGATAGACAGACAGACAGACACACGGACACGCAAAAGGACACGAAGGCAGGCGCACTGACCAATGGACGTACGTACAGACAGACAGACAGACACACAGACAGATAGACAGACGGACAGACACACTGACACACCGACTCACAGCAAGACACGTGAGCAGGCGTTCTGACCAACGTACGTATTTACGTACAGACAGACAGATAGACAGACAGACAGACACACACACAGACACACAGATGGACACATAGGCAAGCGTACTGACAAACGTACGTACGTACAGACAGACAGGCAGACAGACAGATAGACAGACAGACAGACACACAGACACACAGAAGGACATGTAGGCAGGCGTACTGACCAACGTACGTACGTACAAACAGACAGACAGATAGACAGACAGACACACAGACACACAGATGGACACATAGGCAAGCGTACTGACAAACGTACGTACGTATAGACAGACAGACATACAGGCAGACAGACAGATAGACAGATAGACAGACAGACACACAGACATACCGACTCACAGAGGGACACGTAGGCAGGCGTTCTGACCAACGTACGTATGTACAGACAGACAGGCAGGTAGATAGACAGACAGACAGACAGACAGACACACAGACACACAGATGAACACATAGGCAAGCGTACTGACAAACGTACGTACGTATAGACAGAGAGACAAACAGACAGGCAGACAGACAGATAGACAGGCAGACAGACACACAGACACACAGATGAACACATAGGCAAGCGTACTGACAAACGTACGTACGTACAGACAGACAAACAGACAGGCAGACAGACAGATAGACAGGCAGACAGACACACAGACACACAGAAGGACATGTAGGCAGGCGTACTGACCAACGTACGTACGTACAAACAGACAGACAGATAGACAGACAGACACACAGACACACAGATGGACACATAGGCAAGCGTACTGACAAACGTACGTACGTACAGACAGACAGACATACAGGCAGACAGACAGATAGACAGATAGACAGACAGACACACAGACACAAAGAAGGACATGTAGGCAGGCGTACTGACCAACGTACGTACGTACAGACAGACAGACAGGCAGACAGACAGATAGACAGACAGACACACAGAAGGACATGTAGGCAGGCGTTCTGACCAACGTACGTACGTACGTACGTACAGACAGACAGACAGATAGACAGACAGACAGACAGACAGACACACAGACATACCGACTCACAGAGGGACACGTAGGCAAGCGTACTGACCTACGGACGGACGTACAGACAGACAGACAGATAGACAGACAGACACACAGACACACAGAAGGACACGTAGGCAGGCGTACTGACCAACAGACGGACGTAGAGACAGACAGATACACACAGAAGGACAGGTAGACAGGCGTACTGACCAACGGACGTACGTACAGACAGACATAGAGACAGATATACAGACAGGTAGACATACAGACAGACACACAAAAGGACACGAAGGCAGGCGTACTGACCAACGGACATGGAGCCTGACGGACGTAGTTCATAATGGATACGATGTTATGTATTATAATACAATTTTCACGAATAGGGCGACACTCGTGAGTTCTTAAGCGTTGCGTTCGTGTAAAATGGCTAATATGTCGCCCTTGTGTGGCAGAAAGTATAGGAAGAGCAGCCAATGAGTATAAAAGCGAAAGTGGTTATTAACTGTGCCACTCGTGAGGACTTTAGATTTCTTAAGTGCTCTCATAAAAAAGTTATATTTGCTGCTAAGAGATATTTTTGGAAGAAAACCTGGATATTAGTAGATTAGTTTATTACAAGACATGTGGTAAAATTTCAAAACAATAAGATGCGTATATTTAGAAAAAATCGCGTTTTAATAAAATTCAGGCAGATGATGAGCTAATCGTGATAAAAAGTCGAGAGGAGATTGGCTATTGATAAGACTAATTATTATTATTATTATTATTATTATTATTATTATTACTACTACTACTACTACTACTACTGCTACTACTATTACTGTTACTGTTACTATTATTATTATTTTATCATTGGTGAAATTGTTTATTATTATTATTACTATTAGTATTTTTTGTTATTATTATTATTTATTATTATTATTATTATTAAAGGTCAATCAATTTGTTTTACGTAAGCTAAAGAATTCAGTTTTTCAGCAATACGACCGACCAGATTAGAACTAGAGAATGAAAATAATTGAAATTGAAAGAAATTGCGAGCATGTATAACGTTGGAAGTACAGCTTATAAAGGTGTTTAATATAGGGCTTTGTCTTATTGTTTTTTTTTACATTGTTGCTGCTATTCCACATGCATCTTTATCATCATCATCGTCGTCGTCGTCATCATCATCATAATCGTCGACGCCATAATCATAATCATGATCATCATCATGATAATTATCTTGATCATCATCATTTTGATCATCATAATCATCATCATAATTATTCACGATTTATTTTACTGTTGACTCTTTGTGCATGTGGCTATCTCTGTATCAGTCCGTGTAATTGTATGTATCCGTCTCTCTATGCCACCCTTTGTATCTATGTATCTGCCCGTGTATGTATGTATGCATCAGTCTACATGTACCTATGTATCTGCT
>CATKHU010000086.1:0-53722 GCA_949752735.1 Lumbricus terrestris
CAAATATCAATCACACGCAAAATCAGTCCATGTTCAACATCACATTCTATTATATTGCATTATATTGTATTATACTAGAGCTAGGGTACCCGGCATTGCCTGGGAAATATAGGATTCGCCCAGCTCCTGGCCAATTCCTTACTTTCCAACCCTCACTGCCTGCCCCACCCAAGCCCACCCCACCCAACTGTTTACATTGCAATTTGGTTTGCATGACGTTTAAATAAGATATTTTTAAAGCATTTTTGTCAAAAATTATTTCCTCGTTGGGTTGTCCCCCCCTTAGCTATAATTCGATCATGCACTCTCAGCAGGCTGGTGTTTAGTCACAACGAACGATATTAAAATAGACGAATTTATTGTCGAATATATTTGATTGGCATTGAAATCAGTTGCTAACCGATGTCATAAAGTCGACTTCTTCTCTCTGAAGATGACTGAAAGCAAAAGAACATAAGTGAATAATTATTATTATTATTAATTGATAAATATGAATTAATAGAAGAGGTCAATGAAAGAAAATGCCAACAGAAGATTTTGCACAATGGTCATCAACCTTTAGAGTTACTCTGTGAAATACCACACAGCTAATAAACATATAATATTAATATAGCATACCATGTGTCTACACGTATAACATTCTGTACTTAAATAAACAAAGAGTAAAAAGAATTTGTAATAATAAATGAGTTCTTCATTACGGAGATTCATACATCGCCTCCTTGGCAGGCATCGACATGCACAGGTCGGTCAGGACAGACCGGTGGAGAGAGTCGGGGGAGAGCGTGGGACACATACGGTCATTGACCCAGGTTGTCCTTCATGCCTCTCTTCCAATATTCTCTTCAATCAGACAAGGTGGTCCAGCTGCTCCAAGATGTCAATGGTATGGAGCAGACCTGCTGACTGGACCTGTTGAAGCTGGGCAACATGACGCGAGACAGACTCAGACAGAGAGTGGCGTCGGACTCTAACGGGCATTGAGCCCATTGATATTGATATATCGCCACTTCATGGTTACTACTAAAGATTGCTCCCAACCTCTGCTGAAACTGACGGTTGTAAGGCTGCGACAAAACGCATCCAAGCAAATCGTACGCAAAACGTGTATAGACAGTGGATTCAATAGTAGAGAAAGCACGGCGCTGTCTATGAGCAGTTTATGACTGCACTTACATCCGCTGGTCGTCTTGGCAACGGAGACAGTGACCTTCTTCCGCTTCTCCTCTGACCCGCCGGTGACACGGACCTTCGTCTGCTGCTGCGATGAACAACTGGAGACGGAGAACGAGCTTCCCTTCCTCGGGAAGAGGAGATCCGTCGCTGCGAGACGACTGGAGTGTCGTCCTTCTGTCCTCCTTTCGAATACAGACTCAACACCTGACCACAGATATCTACAATCAACAATCAACACATTGTCTGACCACAGATATCTACAATCAACAATCAACACATTGTCTGACCACAGATATCTACAATCAACAATCAACACATTGTCTGACCACAGATATCTACAATCAACAATCAACACATTGTCTGACCACAGATATCTACAATCAACAATCAACACATTGTCTGACCACAGATATCTACAATCAACAATCAACACATTGTCTGACCACAGATATCTACAATCAACAATTATACACATTACCTCTTTCATCTTCATTATAAGACAAACTCATCGTAATATCGTCATAATATCTTAATAATTTAATGATATGCCATCGGATATCACTTAGTCGTTTGCTACAGAAGTGGACCTTGGATAATTTACTTGCAATTAACAAAAACTACTTTCTTATCATAAGACTCAAAGAAAAATCTACAACATACCATTATTACGGTCAAAAAGTTTAACAAAAAGCCAGAACTTGATATCGTGGGAATCCAAAGTTATATGGAAAAATGCACAGTGCTCAGATAGTACGAAAAAGTGTAATAAGCGTGGCCAGAATTAAGCACGAATGAAGGGTTGAGCTAAAACTGCGCAGATGAACTGAAGAAAGAAGAATAGAATAAAATTCAAAAGTAACCTTTGAGAATGTCGACGTTCATGTCACTGACAAAGTGACCGTACCATTTGCCGTTGTAGTCATCTGGTTTACCGAGCCAATCAGTGACGTCGAACTTTGTCAGACGACAACCAAGATAGAGAAACGCGACGGCGAGAAGATCCGGTTCATACTGAACACAAAGCGTTGTGTAGAGACTGTTGCAATGAACACAACAAACGAATTTATACTCATTTCATGTAACTTATTGTTTATCAAACAATTACACTGATTGATAATAGCTTCTATAACACCAACTGCATGTCTAACACCTGAGGCATCAAAGGATGCTTTCACCAAAACCAAATCATCATCAGGTCAGAAGGTGAGAACATTAAGACAAAGAGATCGTCTATAGATGGCCAATAAAGGCAATTTGAAAAAAGATAAACTGCATCAAGTTACGAATAAAAGGACATACTGTACGCAACTGAGCAGAACAAATGTAAAAAAGATTTGCAAGAATTTACGCTCATCACCAATGACGTAGATTAATTCTCCCAGGACATAATTCAACCGACTATTTACAGAAATTCAAATTTTCAACTTCACCTACTTCCTTGTTCAGCTGCACAGTTCAATTGTAATTTGCAAATGTCAGCGTAAAACCAGTAATACTTATAGGGATGGTAAAGTCTCATAAGTTCAAAAAATAAAACTAGAGGTCAACAGTTCAGCATAATTTTTTTGCCTCAAGAATTGCACGAAACTCTTGAAGCAAAAATAGCAATAATTATAATTAATGAAACTGTGAGTATGGAGTGGGAATAGCAGAAAATAAATAGTGACCTGTCATTGACAAATGTCCAAGACGTATGTAGGACTTGTTGAATTCTCTCTTTCTCACCTGAAATTCAACAAACTCAGATCATCCCGTTAAGCAGCTGCTGCAAAACTTGTACCAACCAAAAAACTTCTTTTAACATCTTACAACAAGTTCAATTGATTAAATTCCCAGTTGCTTTTATCCGACTCATTCTAGTGTTCAGTGTTAAGCACCAGATCCTACGTAAACATTAGTCTTCAGCAGCCATCATAGGATAGAATTGCATAAATTTATTCAAGTCTCTTAAAAACAGACGTCTCCAATTAACGTTGGACTTCATTTATGCCCAATACGTTGATACCGGCATCAATGTACTTAGTGTAGTACTGGAAATGGCCCAGAAACATCAATGGCAGAAGATTTGATTTGATTAAGCATTGGCATCATGGTATGCCATTGCTCTCTTTTCTGCACTTCAGTACATCGTCCCTCAACACTTAAACCGCACCATCCTTCATCAAGCTATACCATCCTGGTCCCCCTTGCACCATTCCACGACAACCGAAAACCTATTCTAACGTTTTAGAAACATTGCAGATGAAGCTGACGACAAAGATGATCAATTAGTGGCACAGTTAGCAGCATTCATGATTAGCAAACACACACATGCAGTGGAACCTATGATCAGTGTAGCACTGTAAGCCGCACTGTATAAGTTCAAATAGCAACAGAATGTGTTTCTGCATTCAACAACCTGTTCTAAGCAAAGTTTAAGCAATCATCAGACATGGCACCTAAAGAGGTTCTTTAAAATATCATGAAAACAATGGCATAAACAAAAAGAAACACAAGGACGTCAATGAAATTTCGCACACAAGAAACTGTTGTTGTAATCTATATTATAGAGAGAAACCTTTGAGGAGTTTGGTGTAGTGGAGAAGGTAAGCGTATGGATGAATGACCTCAAGGTCAAACTTCAACGTCTCCAGAAGCGACATCTCCGTCTGAATGACGTCTTGCTACAAAACAAACGTCATCGACCAACACATCACCAACAAACAATAATAATATTCGTTTTATTGAAAATCCAGTCGACATAACGCGACAGTTAACAAGCACAAAGGAGCAGCGAATAAAGCCTAGTAAACGTTTTTATACAGCATCCGTGTTATGAAGTTTTTATTGTTTTTAAACGATGACAACAACATCGACGACAACCAAACACTCCAGTGGCAAAATCTAAATCACAGGAGTCGTTCTTAACGCATCGTCGTCAGTCACGTTAGTGAGGACAATAATAATCATCTCAACTGACAATTTATATAGCACCAACGCAGACTTTGTGTTACTTTTTGCTATCATCATCATCATCATCAGGATGATAGAGATATTCAATGCAGTAGCCATTGACAATAAAGTCACAATTCAACAGATACAGCCACACAGACAGAGGCACAGACAGAGACACAGAAACAGACAGACATAGGCACAGATACAGACATAGACAGAGATACAGACATAGACAGAGGCATAGACAGACAGAGACATAGGAATAGACAGACAGAGACATAGGAATAGACAGACAGAGACATAGGCAGAGATAGAGACATAGGCAGAGATACAGACAGAGACAGAGGCAGAGACACGACTACCAGTACATAGGTCCAAAGTAACAGAAAGTATTGCTATAATCTTATATATATTTTAGCAAGGTTTTTTTGTTGTCAGCTATGCATGGCCAAAGTTTTGAAGCAATCGACCCCAATCCTTCGCAGTGGGATCGGGGTTGACCCGACACTGGTCATTGGGGTTGGCAAATCTCTGCCACCCTGGGGCCAGGGTGGGGCAAAAAACCTCATTTTCCCTGTTGGCCGTTTCCTTCAAATTTTTCTGGAGGGACAGCACTTTTCTTTTGGTCCCATACGCATAAAAGCGGCGGTTGACACCGTTTTAGAGGCGCTTAAGGCTAGCGCTTTTGCCAGTCCGGATTTCACGGGTCAAGTACCGGTTGAGGTCGGAGTGTGGTGGGGTCAGGGAGGGAGGGAGGGTAGGAGGGAGGGAGCGAGAGAGGGAGGTGGGTGGAATGGAGGGAGGGATGGAGGGATTGGCGGGGAACGGCCCGAATCCTCTAATTCCCGGGCAACGCCGGGTACCCCAGCTAGTATAGTATAATACCATATATTTCTGTCTGACATTGCATCTCTGAATTTCATGTCTGGCTCAGTTTGAGATTTTACTAAGAAGCAACAAAATACATTGATGAAGAGAAGGACACACACACAAACACACACACACACAAACACACACACACACAAACACACACACTCCGAGGGTGCTTGTGCCTTTGTAAGGTGCAACATGACAAACCCCTCTCCCTTGCCCCCCCCCACACTCCCACCCTTACAGCATGGTTCTGCTACAGTTAAGCTATTTTCCACAGAGAAAAGTTCTACATATGGAGGAAACATGCCTTTGACCACATCATACAAACAGACAATTGATGTGTAGTGAGACAATGAATTAATCTGCTGCTGCTGCTATTGTTTACCTGTGGATCTGCTCCAAAGACGCTGAACTGCTTCTCGGACAGCAGCAACTTAATTGTCTTCAACAGATCCTGAAGAGTTGTTTTGTTCTCCTGCGTCTTACTCGACAACAAAAGACAACTCGTTGCCGTCACCTGATGAGAAGAAGCAACGTAAAAAAAGATGCAACCATAAGACAACTCACAAGCAATGCAAAATACTACGCAACCATAAGACAACTACGCATTACGCAAGGTCCATAAGACTGCTACAGATATATCTGTGGTGCATAGTATCATGATATTTAAGACATTGGTATCTGTAGTAAGATTTGCAGATTCATCATCATGTACCTTCTCTGCTTGAAGGCATTCTTATTTCCTCACCAGCTCACATGCTCTGAGCACTCATACACAGTGACTGGTTGAGTGGCGGTTCAAATCCAGATATATCTCAAACCCTGCAATTTCCGTATTTCAGGTTGAACATTAATTACATCCATTCAGCGATCATGCTTTACAGCTGAAGTCATCTACATCTCAAATCATCAGCCAGTTTCTGGTTTCACAGAGAGCAGCAAAAACATCAAAGTCTGAAAATCTAAGTGAAATCATTAACATAAATCTATCTGTCTTTCTATTGACTCACGTGAAGTCGTTAACATAAATCTATCCAACTTCTATTGACTCACATGTCGATGGAAATTCCTGAACGACTGCAAGACGTGAAATCGATGGAAATAGACGACAGCAGCGGCATACGTATCGTATTGTCTGAATCAATCGAGAGTTAAGGAGACGATGAATGAATATAATCATTACCAAACTTTATGTACAATTGTACAAATATTGTACATGCTTATCTGACTGTGGCTTAGTTTGCACACCCATCAATTGGTGGCTTTTGCCTTAGATGCTGGAACAATAAGAGCTGCTAATTATAGAAAGCAGCTAATTAATAGAAAGCAGCTAATTAATAGAAAGTAGCTAATTAATAATAATCTTCTCGAAACAATCTGCTACTAAATGTCGACAATCTCAATTGATTTACTACAACATAAATTCTGCGTCTGCATCTCATTATCTAACGTTGCACCGTTTACCCTGGCAGTTAGATATCTATGTTTGAGAGGTCGTGAAAAGGTGTTACACAAATGCATTCCTGCATATAATGAGGACAGCTACTTAGGGCCTTCTACAAATCTCTTCCATAAGCTCCACACAAAAGATTATAATCTATACCTTCAATTATGTTGTTTTATTGTTTTAATGTTATTTTTAGTTTTATTTATGAATGCATAATTGCATGGGCGCCCGCAGAAATTTTTGCAGGAGGGGGCAAAACACGATGGTCAAGATTTAAAAAAATTGTAGCAAGAGGTCAAAAAATGGAAAGCAGGGAGTTAAGAACATGCATGAGTATTTTTCATAGACGTTTCTTGATGTAAATTTCTTAGTTTCACTTTTAAATTTTTTTTACTATTAATTGTTCCATTTTGCAAGGAAATTTGTTTAAAAATCGAAAAGTATTAGTTAAAAGTAGGTTTTTTAATTCTCTAATGCAAAGAAATTTGTTATAAACCCCAAAAGTAGTAGTGAGAAAAATAGGATTCAATTTTCCAGGGGGGGGCAAGTGCCCCCTCTTGCCCCTATGTGCGGGCGCCCATGCATAATTGTCCGCTTGATATTTTTGGGATCAATAAACAAGTTGAAGTTGAAGTTTTAACACAAGACATAAGGCAGGAAAATAGGGACAAATAGTCAAAAAAATCTCCCTAACTTTGAATTCATGCGATGCTGAAATAATCAAAAGTTGAAAAAGACACGTTGCTTTGTTTGCATAGAAACCATGACATTGTGTGATTCAGCATAAAGGATACATTCCCAGTTTGTTTGCCAACTCAATGATGAATCCTGCTCCTTCTTCACGATATCGCGATTCAGTCTCCGCATTAATACCGTCTGCTTCTGAAGGCGAATGCAGCAACTCGTCTTTCTCAAAATACCAGCAAGGCATCTGAGCAGAAACAACAGAAAAATTAGCAATGACTTAACAGCGCAGTTGTTTCAACATCTTCGTCTTGTTAAACAACTCAACGAATCCAGAATTGTGCTGCCTAATAAATATTCAAAGACAATTCTATGTATGAGTCACAGGAAGATAGATGGATTGAAAAAAATAAAATAAAAACTACAATTTAGTGTAATTTATTGTTTTCATATAGTAGATTCAACTCCATCTTTGCGTATTTTATTATTCCTCTGACAATAGGAAGGCCTATATTAGTCAACTCCATTTTAACGTATTTTATTCAACTACAAGGAGCGATTTGATATCGGTGCTCCTGTCTAACTGGCATCCGTAATGGATCACCTGGCGGCCGAAGTGCCTGCGCTGCCCAGAAACGCCCTTGCAACAAGAAGATGAGGATCATACCTCGCCCACCTCCAGCATAGATTAATAAAATACGCGATAATCCTGAAGACTGCATGCCTGCCCATGTAAAAATATGACTGCCCAAGAAATCATTACAGTAGAGCAGTGCAACCTTATGAACTGGATCCCATGATGGGCTCAGGAAGTAATTAATTTTTTACCCGTTTGCCCCGAGAATATCCACTGAAAATGGCCTTAAAATTTAAAAATGAACTGGTAAAGGGTTTACAAGAAATTAGCTCAAGTTCTAAGTAAGTAGGCCTAAATAGAGCATTTTGTTGAAGCACAGCAATAGGAAAAATTCACCAAAAAGTTTAAAAGGATAAAGATTAAATATTCGAAACTCTGTCGACGAAAACAGCCTTTCATGTCATGAGCCTTCATTCGGATCCGTTCGAAATTAGGGGGGTCAAAGTGCGAAACGCAAATCAAGTTAATCAACTTTAACTTCAAAAGCACCTAGTCAGTTTATGAAGCGCAGGTTTTTTCACTTTCGAACTTTCTATATACTCGTATTTACTGCATACTTTCCCCTCATTTCTAATTATTCACATGACCGTTTTACTTAGATCTCGCGTTGATTAGCTGCTTACTGAGCGCATTGCATCATGGGATGTGGCTGATAGGTCGCAGCGTTCTATTTTAGCCAAGTCGTGGACAACTATATTGTTTATGTATACAGGCAGGCAGTCTTCAGAATTGCCAAATACGCTAAATGTGCTACTGCAACACAACATCAAGAAAATTTATAATTATACGGCCTACAAAGTCCTGAGAAGCCTGCGTGAAGGAAAAGATGAAGCCACAAGTACCGATAAGATAACTGAGCACTCGCCGCAAGAAAATTTATTCAGTTTATAATGCAACGTACTTTATCAAATTCAACCGATGAATACGTCAGTATTTAATAGCAATTAAAGATTACTATTTCATTTAAAACGCTAAATAATTTCTTGGCTTTAAACTTTAAACATATCCAACCGAGCGATATAATAACGCCAGAAGCCAACGTTATAATTTCCAGGTTTTTATAGCGCATTCATATCTCTATTCAATTGCATTTTCATTCTCATTATTTTGAACTTGCATTGATATAAAAGCAACACGACTGTCACTACCCTCCCTATTCCGGATTTATTAAGTCTAGAATATTGAAAGGTGAACTTTATGCTCAGAGGCTGTTGGGTGAATTATTGTATAATAGCAACCTACGACCTAGAACAAAAGAGACTGTGATTCATATAAAGATATAATGTAAAATAACACTTCAGTCAATAAATGCAATTCAAGAAAACAAAATCTTATCTACCTATTTGTGGCGTATTATTTAAAATAATATTATGTATATTTCTTATCTTTCCACATCGTCCTTTCTGGTGGATGTAGAAATGCTTTTCAACTTCCGCAGGGAATGGATTGAAGGGAAAGTTGAAGAAGGTCGCGATCTTCTCACTTGCCGTCAGTCCAGATTCCTCGGTTGTTGCTTGGTCGATGGGTACTGTAGCTCAGAACAGTAACCCAGCGTGTTTCTCCTTCTTCCTCGGATCTCGTCAAGCATCGGAATTCACCCGTCGCTCAATCGAATCTTCCTCCTCGTCTTGCTGCAAATGTTTCAACTCGGATCGCTTCAAAGTTCGATCACAACTGCATCGATCGACCGATTCGCAAATCGTCGCCAAGAGTCACAATGCTTCGCACAGTTCACTCGCTTCGCCACGGAACTTCGCTTCAAACGTCTCAAAGTTCGATAGTGGGACAAGTCGACAACGTGTCGCTTTCCTCACCCATAAATCGAGTTCCAGATATTCGAATTACCAACGAATGGCTCCGTAATTGCCGACGGACGCCATCGCTCGAAATATCTTTCCGTCCATCTCCTTGCACAGCTTCTCGATGACTACTGGTCGTCTGCTCGCGTGTTTACCGTCTGCTTTCGTTAACGCTGCTTTCCACCGCTCAGTAATGTTTAGTCAATTGTTGTAGCGCATGTTGATTCATCATTAATAATAATTATTATATTAAGCCACAAATATATTATTAAATATATTTCTAAATACGCCACTAATTATCTAACTTAATTCTTACCTACATTAATCATTATACATAGCATTGTTTAATAGGTTTTGTTTGGCAAGAAGCATTCAACCGCTACAACGACTCACTGAAGGTTTTGGTTAATTCAACGGTTAGTTGATATTGCATTGTTCTCTCTCCCACAGTAGGCCCATGAAAATCTTCAGTTCCTTCAAGACCCGAAAATGAATAGGCCTAGCCTACTATCCCAGTAACCTATAGATACTGTGATATTAGGCCTAAGACCATTAGCCTATAGGCCTAGCCTATATTCTGGGCCAGTCTAACAAACACCCTATTTTTTAACCAGAGCCATTATTTCCATTGTCGCCCCGTGTAACCAACGATCTCACTTTAACATCTTTGGTAGGCTTATAACTATAGCCTACTTTATCCTTTGGACCCTCTGAAGTCTGAACCAAGCAAAACAATTTGACTTGTTTTGATATTGTTGCGCCAGTATTTAAGGTCACTCTTCTGCGGGCCTTTTGTGACGTCACTTCGATTATGATACAATTCTGCACAGTGCCAAAAGTGTAAAAAAATAAGTGCCTGGACGCCCTTACCTCTCCAAAAGAAGTGCCTGGACGCCTCTTACCTTTCTAGTCTGTGCTCGCCAATAAGTGGCTGGACGGCATTCAGATTTTAAAACAAGTGCATGGACGCCGTCCATGACCGTCCAGGCATACTTTAAGCCCTGATTCTGCAATTAAATAAGTTCAATGAGAAAGCGAAATTAGGCCTATTGTGACGTTACTTCGGTCAGGATACTGATCTACTAGGCCAGTGGTTCCCAACCTTTTTTGACTTAAGGGCCACTTTTTCTATGTTGGAGAACACGAGGGCCACTTTTTCTTAGTTGGAGGACATTATGGGGCCCACAAGGCTCTAATTTAATTAGCCAAAAGCATAAAAATTGTTAAAATTGATTCAAAATAGAATGTGTGATGTTATTTATAGACGTCAAAATAAAATAATCTGTAATAGAAAATAATTATGTGTTCTATCCTGTCAAAATTGTCAATTTTTCATATATTTCTGTTAATTGTTTTAGAGATGAGGGCCACTTTGAGGCCTGGCGGGCCATTTTTTAGGCTTGGCGGGCCACTTTTGGCACGCGGGCCACAGGTTGGGAACCGCTGTACTAGGCCTATCATGTAATTTCATTAATTTTTGGGAATACAAAACTATGCCAAGACTATTGACCCCCAGTTAGCCAAATATGTCATAGAAGCTATTTCAATTCCTTTGACAGAAATAATAAATTGCTCCATTGTTAGTGGAATTGTTCCTAATAGTTTGAAAATTGCCAAAATAATTCCCATCTTTAAGGCCGGAGATAGGAATCAATTAAGTAACTATCGACCAATATCCATCTTGCCATATTTCTCCAAGTTTTTTGAAAAGATTATTTACCGAAGAATAATGACATATCTAACAGTAAAGAATATATTGTACACAAGTCAGTATGGCTTTCGAACAGGCCACTCTACATACATGGCCGTAATGGAAATGTATGATAAAATCTCTGAAGCCAAGGAGGAAAACCACTTTTCTATGGGTGTCTTCTTTGACTTATCTAAAGCATTTGACACGGTGAATCATAAAATTCTGATAAGCAAACTTGAACATTATGGCATAAGAGGTGTATGTCTTGATTGGCTTATAGATTACTTAAGAAATAGAAAGCAGAGTGTCTTATATAACGGGAACATTTCACATGAAACTGATGTTACTTGTGGTGTGCCACAAGGTTCCGTACTGGGTCCACTTTTGTTCCTAATATATGTGAATGATATTTCGAACAGCTCGTCATTACTCAGCTTTGTCATGTTTGCTGATGACACCAATGTGTTTATGTCAGATAAAGTTATTGAAGTCTTGGTTAAAAAAATTAATGCCGAATTAAAACTTGTAGGCGATTGGTTCAAAGCCAACAAATTATCGCTGAACCTTGAGAAGACGAATTTTATTTTGTTCTGCTCTAAAATTAAACTTAGAACAGCAACAAATTGCAATATATCAATTAAAATAGATGAACAATGTATTTGTAGGGTATCATCAACCAAATTTTTGGGTGTTCACATTGATGAACAATTAACATGGAGGGAGCATATAAACTCTATATCCAAAAAGATATCAAAAAATATAGGCATAATCTCTCGTGTTCGACACCTTATGCCGCGAGATATACTTGTGAATTTATATTACTCTTTGATATACCCTTATGTGTCATATTGTAATATTACGTGGGCTTCCACATACCACACTCGTTTAACTATTTTGACAACCCTACAAAAGCGAGCTGTTCGAATTATATGCAATGCACCTTTTAGAGCCCACACACAACCATTATTCAGTGATTTGAAAATTCTGCCTTTTGACTACATTAATAAACTACAAATTGGAGTATTTATGTATAAACTTCACAGAAATCTAATCATAACAAGCTTCAACCACTGGTTTTGTAAAAATTCAGACGTTCATGGACATTATACACGATCTGTAAATAGATACCACCAAAGAAGTGTTCGTACCACTACTGGACTGCATAGTATTAGAATATGTGGACCGTCGATGTGGAATTCTCTGCCTATTGATCTTACTTCTATAACTACAATGTACCAATTCAAATACAAATTGAAATTATTTATTTTGGATACTATTGCATAATTGCACAAAATGGTTTTGTTTTGAAGTGCACTACCTACACGTGCACTGTTGTATTCTCTTAACTGTTGTGTTTTTAGTTTGTTTTTTAGCTTAGTTTAGTTTAGTTTAGTCTGTTTGTTATTTTGTTTTCCCCACTTGTTTAAGTTGCATAACTTACATTCAATGCATTTCGATAAACTTGTAAAATGGAAGAGATTGTTTTACACCTTGATCATATACAACTGTCTATACACATATACTGTTATGCAGAAAGTTGATGATAGATTGATTCTTCGTGTAATTAGGGCAACCCTGTTAGCGGAACCTTACGTTCCTTTGGGCTTAACCCTTTGACATCTATGCATGTGACATTTTCAACTACTGTTTGTTTGTGCTATACTGTATGTATACATATACATGATGATCAATAAAGTATATTGATTGATTGATTGATTGATGCCCATTGTAACGCACGTCACTCTGATTATGGAGCAATTTTATTATTATATGTTAACTTCGAGAATTTAAAAAACTTGGCCTATCGTGACGTCACTACGATAATGATACAAATTGCAAATGTACAATTATAGAAGTACGTTTTGAGAATATAAACAAGGCCTATTGTGACGTCACTTCGATTATTATGCAGATCTTCCAGAATAGATGTTCATTTTGCGAAAGTAAAACTGGGTCTTTTATGACGTCATTATTTAAGGTCACTCTTCTGCGAGGCCTTTTATGACGTCACTTCGATTTTGATACAATTCTAGTAGTTGGCTAATGGCGGATATGAGCTCAGTGACGTCACTGAGTGAGCTCATATCCGCCATTAGCCTGGGTGAGCTCATTAGTATGCAGAGCTCAGACAATGGCAAGCTCCGCCCCTAATTAATATTCATGCTGTGACATCATCTACGAGAATCTTCTGGAAGGTTCCAGCATCTGTTTGTATGCCTGCCTGTATGTGTGGCTGTCTTTGGGTATGTTTGTGCGTGTCTGTGTGTATACCTAACTGACTATAAGCAGCCTTTAATGACATACCTAATTAATATTCATGCTGTGACGTCATCTACGAGAATCTTCTGGAAGGTTCCAGCATCTGTTTGTATGCCTGCCTGTATGGCTATCTGTCTTTGTGCATGTTTGTGCCTGTCTGTGTGTATACCTAACTGACTATAAGCAGTCTTTAATGACATACCTAATTAATATTCATGTTGTGACGTCATCTACGAGAACTTTCTCCAAGATTCCAGTAACTGTTTGTATGTCTGCCTGTATGCCTGGCTGTCTTTGGGCATGTTTGTGCCTGTCTGTGTGCATACCTAGATACTATCACGCTTTATCTATTTGCATATTGTCTATTGTCCTTTGTGGATGTGACTCTCATTATGCATGTGAGATCGCTATCAAACCAACCGTCCACGTCTCGCATTAATTTTAAAAAGAACTAAGAATTGACCAGCTTCACTCTCATAGTTCATTCTATATGTGCTGCATAATATTTTATTCACACTTGTCATAAGCAATAAATCAATACAATCAGCAGCAGTGTTTCTTAAAATTTATTCAGCGCTGCATCTTAAAAAGAGGAAACATTTACGGATCCCTCCTCGATTATATAGGAACTACACTGGCAGTGCGACAGACAGATCTTTCTACGCAAGGCGCATCTAATAAGCGTATTGGAGATATAAGGGTAAAATTTGGAACATATAGAAGTTTAGAGTAAGGGCGCGAGCGTATACTCGCTGAATATCGGAGTTTGCGCAGAGCATCGGGACAGCGACACCAGAAACCACCCAGCGTGACGGAACACGCGTCTGACAAAGCCAACCTCTGTGCCCTCCGGCGTCTGACGGACACTGCATACGACCATTGTGTTAACAATGGACCGATCACGCGTGCCTTATACAAAGGCCACCGGTCCTCTTTAAGCCCTCTGGGCATTTGCTCCACATGTGTATGTCATAATTAAGTGTCAAACCGATGTTCATACATACATTTTAAATCGCAACGTGCATGCATTTTAAACTATACTTTTTCAATCAATCAATCAATCAATATACTTTATTGATCATCATGTATATGTATACATACAGTATAGCACAAACAAACAGTAGTTGAAAATGTCACATGCATAGATGTCAAAGGGTTAAGCCCAAAGGAACGTAAGGTTCCGCTAACAGGGTTGCCCTAATTACACGAAGAATCAATCTATCATCAACTTTCTGCATAACAGTATATGTGTATAGACAGTTGTATATGATCAAGGTGTAAAACAATCTCTTCCATTTTACAAGTTTATCGAAATGCATTGAATGTAAGTTATGCAACTTAAACAAGTGGGGAAAACAAAATAACAAACAGACTAAACTAAACTAAACTAAGCTAAAAAACAAACTAAAAACACAACAGTTAAGAGAATACAACAGTGCACGTGTAGGTAGTGCACTTCAAAACAAAACCATTTTGTGCAATTATGCAATAGTATCCAAAATAAATAATTTCAATTTGTATTTGAATTGGTACATTGTAGTTATAGAAGTAAGATCAATAGGCAGAGAATTCCACATCGACGGTCCACATATTCTAATACTATGCAGTCCAGTAGTGGTACGAACACTTCTTTGGTGGTATCTATTTACAGATCGTGTATAATGTCCATGAACGTCTGAATTTTTACAAAACCAGTGGTTGAAGCTTGTTATGATTAGATTTCTGTGAAGTTTATACATAAATACTCCAATTTGTAGTTTATTAATGTAGTCAAAAGGCAGAATTTTCAAATCACTGAATAATGGTTGTGTGTGGGCTCTAAAAGGTGCATTGCATATAATTCGAACAGCTCGCTTTTGTAGGGTTGTCAAAATAGTTAAACGAGTGTGGTATGTGGAAGCCCACGTAATATTACAATATGACACATAAGGGTATATCAAAGAGTAATATAAATTCACAAGTATATCTCGCGGCATAAGGTGTCGAACACGAGAGATTATGCCTATATTTTTTGATATCTTTTTGGATATAGAGTTTATATGCTCCCTCCATGTTAATTGTTCATCAATGTGAACACCCAAAAATTTGGTTGATGATACCCTACAAATACATTGTTCATCTATTTTAATTGATATATTGCAATTTGTTGCTGTTCTAAGTTTAATTTTAGAGCAGAACAAAATAAAATTCGTCTTCTCAAGGTTCAGCGATAATTTGTTGGCTTTGAACCAATCGCCTACAAGTTTTAATTCGGCATTAATTTTTTTAACCAAGACTTCAATAACTTTATCTGACATAAACACATTGGTGTCATCAGCAAACATGACAAAGCTGAGTAATGACGAGCTGTTCGAAATATCATTCACATATATTAGGAACAAAAGTGGACCCAGTACGGAACCTTGTGGCACACCACAAGTAACATCAGTTTCATGTGAAATGTTCCCGTTATATAAGACACTCTGCTTTCTATTTCTTAAGTAATCTATAAGCCAATCAAGACATACACCTCTTATGCCATAATGTTCAAGTTTGCTTATCAGAATTTTATGATTCACCGTGTCAAATGCTTTAGATAAGTCAAAGAAGACACCCATAGAAAAGTGGTTTTCCTCCTTGGCTTCAGAGATTTTATCATACATTTCCATTACGGCCATGTATGTAGAGTGGCCTGTTCGAAAGCCATACTGACTTGTGTACAATATATTCTTTACTGTTAGATATGTCATTATTCTTCGGTAAATAATCTTTTCAAAAAACTTGGAGAAATATGGCAAGATAGATATTTCTTTCCAGTCCATTCTACAAAAAGCGAAAAGCGATACCCTCTCCTAATGCAGATTTGGGACTGGCACTATCAGTGTTTCTTATGGTCGAAGAAACCATTGTATTATTCAGCATGGTCACTCGACCGACGCGATACGTTAATGAAGAAAGGTCTATGAATGACTTTATTTGCTGCGATAAGAATCTGTGCCGCGGGCCATCTTCGAGAAAAAGAAATATGCTAGAAGCAGCGAATTAAAAAGTTAGAAAAAAGCCAGATTTTCCACCTAGAAAAAGTCAGGTTTTCCACCTAGAAAAAACCCCCAGAAAAACCCAAGATCTTCCACCTAGAAAAAAAACACCAGATTTTCCACCTAGAAAAAACCCCAGATTTTCCACCTAGAAAAAAAACCCAGATTTTCCACCTAGAAAAAAAAACTTAGAAAACCCAAATTTTACATGTATAATTTTCCACTCAGAAAAAAAAACCAAGATTTTATAAATTTTATCTTTTAATGCGTACAAGGATGAAGTTTGTTACAACGTTGACGCCATCTGTTGTGTGTGCATTATTAAATGATCATAGCAGAACTTTGGTATGTTTTCGATCTCTAGCATTCAGATTCACGCATACAAATAACTACAACACTTTTCAAGTTCCAGAAACTTTATTCTTATGCTTTGGAAACGAAATTATAAACCAAATAATCGTTCAATCCAGTATCAAAAGTTAACATGTTCGCTACAGCATTAATATTTCTACCTCTAGCTCTATGCAACGAATATAAAATACAGTAATGTCCACAAAATTTGCTAACTAAGCTTTGCAATTGCCGATCAGTAAAAATCCAGCGTGCACAATGTCTATGTAAAAATGTTCTGAACGGTGCTTCGGGTGGTGCGCCCAGCGAGTCAAAGTATTCCCCATAGGCAGAATTCTCTATGTAAATAACGATCCAATGTTTCCCTGGATTGCCGTACGTATCTGTATTACACACGAGAATGGAGGGACGATTTCTGTTTATCGTTGAAGGTAAGCGGTCGCATGGAAACACGCCCAGAAACATGGGATCACACTTTGCATCTGCACGTAGTATCGAATATATCGTGTCACCGTCCATTTCAGTTGGTATAGTCGAAAATCACGTTTCTGGAGCGATCGATTTCCAGAATATTTTCAAATTCTGCGAATGCGATGACGTTTATGGTTCTAGCCAAAGCCTGCCCGAACTTCATATCAACACGAATATTTCCCGGTTTGATGAGGTTAAAGTGACCACCTTCTGCCAGGTCCGGTGTTAAATCGAATGCGTAAAGAGCGTATCCACCGGCAAAGTCCTCTCTCGCTATCTGATTTCCTTCGTCACGCATCCACTTTCCGGTACCAGTAAACAGCGAAGCGTAAGCATTCACAAACTGATTGTTTGCGAAATTCGTTTCCAAAGGTTTGATCGTTTGCTGTTGACCGTCCAAGTACACTTTTAGTTGGGTCAGGTTCATATGTTTGAAGTTGAATGGATTCTTCGTATAGACTCCGTTAAACGCGTCGTTGTCAACGCAACCGATAACGATACGAGTAGGAATCTGACCGGAGAAGAGACTCTCCTGTGACGCATCCAAGTTTCCTGCCGGAACCGTGAAAGTCTTGCAAATGGCTCTTCGAATGGGAAACTTCAAATTGCCAACCTCAAGTGCTTTAGCATGTGCTAGAAACACCGACGGACTTAGCTTTACTTTTCTAAAGTACAACTTACATTCCAAGATTTTTACTTTATATGCGGCACCCGCTGTCGCTGACATCAAGCAGAATAGATCCTTGTTTCTTACGAGCCGGATTTTTATATTGATATCGTTGGGGAGAAACCGTTCTTGGAAGAAGAGATCGCTGTGAATCCCGCCTATCATATCAACGACGCGCCCTTCGTCGGTCAATGCACTGCGTTTCTTAAAACCGACATTCGCTATATCGTCGTCGTGCGGATTGGCGTCTTCCAAGTGTGTGGCTGTATCCTTGTAAAAGAGAGCAGAGGTAAGTTGCGAAGCTTTGGCTGCATCACCGTAACTAAGTATGGTCTCCATATAGCTACGATACGCATACGTGTTGTTAGAAGAAGTAACGAGCGCGTCATTTAAAGTGATGTCGACTTCCGAAAACAGGCTGTGTAGGAATAGGTTGATAGGTCCAACATGGTCGCCAGCATCAGTCGGATCGTTATTCGCTCTTATTATTGCTGCCCTGACGTATAGCTGTGTAATCGACAAGTCCAAATAATCTTGGCCGGCCCCTGTAATGCTAAATTCGATCGGCGTACCTTGCGAAATGGTGGCTATTGGATTATACTCTACGTACGACCCGGTTTCGATACTGGTCTGTGTGGGAGGTACGGTAAACAGATCCAATTCGCTCTTTGTACGTTCGCAAGATTGTGGATGAACGAACGCCATTTTTCAAACTTTGCCGAAAATATCTTCCTTGGTTCTCTTGTTAATTCTTTTCAACGATCTTTTACGTCTCTTCCTGCCGCCACCGCTTTGCACATTGTCATCTTTGGAAGATGTAAACGCTTTTATACCTTCTGGAACGCGACGTTTGGCCGAGTCTATCAACTGACCACCGTCCGCGACGTCGTTGGCAATCTGCAGACCGGTTCTCAAAACCTGTTTGCCAATTGCCTTAGCGCCAGTCTGAATAAGCGGCCAGGCACTTCTAAACAGACCGCCAAGAAAGCTGCCCACGCCATGCCCACGTTGCATGCGCGCACCTTGAAAAACTGGCATGCCATTGCCACTCTGTTGTACATAGTAGTCCTCGTATGCCAAACGACTTGCATCGCAGCAAAATTGTTTTTTCATTGCAAAAGATAAGGTATCTTACGATGTCTAAAGTGTAGTGTCACAATTGCCTTCCCGTATTCGAATGGGATAGGACTTCCAGTGTCGCCCCTTATATCCACCTCGATGGAGTCGAAAGTCTTCTGTTGCAACGGAATGTAAACGGGCTTTTCGTAAGTAGCACGCACGCTATCACCGCTTTTTCCAGTCACGTTTACAATTCTGAGCAGTGGTGCCTTCGTATCTCCCACAGGGACTTGTTCCAACACATTGCAATATACGTACAGAGAGCAAAACCCACGATTTACATCGCAAGCATTGTCGCCCACGAAATCAACAATGTAGTCATCCTCATCATCGTAATTGAGAATTGGATTTTGACGTGCATCAACGCCCAGCATTGAACATATGGTTGGTGAAAACTGAATATTTGCACCTTTGTTTATATCACCCTTGAGTCGCTTCGATATAGGATCGTATTTGAACTTTGGGAATGTAGTCAATTCCATTTCATCCACAACAAGACTTATAAATTTGTTTATGGAATCGATAAGATCTTGTGGTGTTTCATAGTATCCGGTTGGCAGTCGTGTAGTTCTATGCAGCGATCCTGGTAGTATGTCACCCGTTTCAGAAAACTTGACGTGCATATACGAGATTCTACCTTCATTTCTTTCTAAATTGCTCCAACTATGAGGGTACTGTAATTCAACTAGCCCGACTTCCCAGTCACCGGTTAGGGATATTGGATTTTCCAATCTCGTGGTAAAATGTGTTATGGTATTGTTTGGATAAAACAGCATGGAACTATTGCTGGGGAGCGTAAGGTAAAATTGAGCCATATTTTATTGAATGAGATGCGGTTTCTTGCACTGTCTGAAATGAAGTAATACGAACGACTTCCCATACTCGAATGGTATTGCGTTCCCAGTGTCGCCCCTAATATCTATTTCTATCGAATCGAAGCTTTTCTGCTGAAGGGGTACGTAGACTGCATTCTCGTACATGATATGCACATTGTCGCCATTTTTGCCTTCAATGTGAACTATTCGAAGTAATGGGGTTGTCGTATCGCCAACAGGTACATGTGACAGAATGTTGCAATAAACGTGTATGCTTGAGAATGCTGGATTTATATCTCCAATATACTCAGATTCCCA
Organism: Lumbricus terrestris; assembly: GCA_949752735.1. Classification (NCBI taxonomy): domain Eukaryota; kingdom Metazoa; phylum Annelida; class Clitellata; order Crassiclitellata; family Lumbricidae; genus Lumbricus; species Lumbricus terrestris. Next base: position 20,261 of record CATKHU010000086.1, read on the forward strand.
TTCCACATCGGGTACCTCATTCCATACTTTATTAAACTCTTCGTAATGCTCTTTATAATATTCTTCATTCTCTTCAGCGTCATATTTACCAAAATTGAGGTTATAAATAGGATTCTGTCTTTCGTCTATACCCAAAATAAAGCATAATGCTGTGGAGAATCTTACTCCCGCTCCTAGATTTATTTCACCTTTGAGTGTTTTCGTTATTGTGTCATATTTAAAATGTGAATATTTATCAAGTTTATGTTCGACCGCAAACTCCTGTATATTCGTATTTACAGCATATACAATATCATGCATATTTTCGTAATACCCAGTAGGTAATTGTATTGTCTTTTGATCGCCTGGCCAATGCAAACCGTCAGAATACTTTTTCGATTCTTGCCAATAAATAAATTCACAATCGTCGGATGTTATAATTATTGTTCCACGTGTGCGGATAATGTATTTCAATCAAGCCAACTTCCCAATCGCCCGATAACGAAATGCCGTTTTCCAATTTTGTTGTAAAGTGTGCCGCAGTATTGCTTGGATAATACTTCATGGAGCTGTTGCTTGGTAGCGCTAGATAAAAGTGAGCCATACTCGCATGTAGACTAAGGTAAGTGTGGTGAATAAGGCCCACCTAAGGAATTTTACTAAATAACTACTACTGGTATGCAACTGGAGTAATGCAAAATAGCTATATGAGGAGTGTGTGGAAGTAGTTAGATAATGAATTAATTATTTTGATTTAAAAAAATTGTCATGACCTATAAAAATCTTTTTTTTAATAGGTCATGATGTGGGCCTTATTACCCAACATGTCGGGTAAAAAGGCCCAGCTAAAAACTGTCTTATTTTGTTGTCTAAACGTCTGCTTTACAATTTTAAACATCACATTTGAGCTGATATTTACAGGAACCAAAACTTATCAAATGGATGCATAGAATCTGGAATGCAGCCCCTGCATTTCTCTGTGACATACCACCATTAGCAGCTTCGAGAGCCTTTTCCAGGTTCTACTGACTCCAGTTTCCTCTCACAGCTTTGTTTTTATTACAAATTAGTCATAAGTGTGTTAAAACAGCTTCAATAACTCCTATCCAGTACTAAATCATGAACAACTAAATGTGTACCACTAGTACCGGAGTTGTGGGTAATAAGGCCCATGGCCTAATAATAGGGCCATATTACCCACAAAAAGGTGGGCCTTGTTACCCTCAATCTCACACCATGGATTCAAAAAATGGATCCGGGTAATTCCTAAGTGCATACTCTATTTTTAAGCCTATATCGTCTTTCCAATATCCTCTCTTAACGAATATTATTATAGCAACATGCATGCACTACGCGGATTGAGGATTAATTAAGAAAGTAATAAATACGAAAATACGATAATTGCGAAATAAGTGATCGCACAAATATTATCATCTGCGTAATTCAAACATGCCACCGAAAAGAAAACTTATCAGTAACTAGAGTAGTTCACAGATGAAACCCGGTCAATAAAATAAAATTATAGCGACACCTGACGAATACATTCGGAGATATTCTATGTTTTACTTGGTGGGCCTTATTTCCACCCGGGCCTTATTACCCAGACTTACCTTATTACAGAATGCGCATTGTCAGTGCTAGACATCGAATATATCCTGAGTCCAAGAGTTAAATTTGTCGTCGTAACCTTTCCACTTGACATAATATTGTTAAGAAACGAAGCGGATCACTTAGTAAACGATAAGATTTTAATAAGATTAATCGCAATGAAACTGAACTGAAACTAGCTGTCTTTAAGCCATTACCGGAAAAGGAAAGAACTAAACGCGAGAAAGAAGAACCAAAGACTACATAATGCTAGGATAATCATAGTCGTTATATAGCGCTAGATCTATAAAGTCCAACACCCCTCCTTAACGACTACTTTACCATAACATCATAACAAAAAATAAACTGTTCTCTCAATTTAGCCCAATTTCACTAGTAAACTTCCTAGTTTTAACTGCTTCCAAAGGCTTTGTTAAGAGATCAGCTATCATGTGTTCACTAGGACAATACTTAATGTCTAGTTCCTTCTTTCTGTACATTTCCCGTACGAAATGATATTTAGTTCCGATATGCTTTGTTCTGTAACTGTTTCAAAACACCCGGATCTTCATGACCATAGTTTTATTCATAAGTTCTTCAAACTTCTTTAACATTGTAGATTTTGTCGATGCTACAATCAGGTCATCCACATGAATTGCGATGTAAATCCATCCATCATCGTACTGTTTTGAATATAAACATTGATCATTGTCACTTCTCTTGTATCCATCAGTGACAAGTACTTCATTGAGCTTTTTGTTCCATTCATTTGCTCCTTGTTTAAGTCCCTATAAATTCTTTTTCAATTTACAGACTTCTGTAGTGCCTTTCTGATATCCATCAGGTTGTTTCATGTAGACTTCATGAGATAGGTCACCATTCAGGTAAGCTGTTTCCACATCATAGTGTTTTACTATCATGCCTTTAGAACCTGCTATAGTCAAGATAGTTCTCAGAGTTGATGGTTTTGCTACTGGAGCAAATACTTCATCATAATCTTCTCCAAATTTCTGAGAATATCCTTGTGCTACTAAACGAGCTTTAAATCTTGTTATATTTCCCTTTTCATCTTTCTTGATTTTGTAAACCCATTTGCTACCAATGGCTGTTTTGTTTTCAGGTAATTCTGTTAAGATCCATGTTCCATTTTCATTCAATGATTTCATTTCATCATCCATTGCTTTCCGCCAGGATTCTTGTTGTTGACAAGATATTGCTTCCTTGTAACTTCTTGGTTCTGACTCAACCGTTGTTATTTTATTCATGGTTTCAATTAGTCTTTCGGGCGGTTTCGCCTTGTTGACTCTTTCTGATCTTCTTAAATTTACCTGAGTGTCTGTAGTTTCTGTAATTTCCTTATCAGGCTGTGTAATTTCTTCCTCGGGTAATTGATGTGTCGGAAAAAGAATAGTTTCATCATCAAAATCTGAATTTGATGACTGCTCTTCAATGTCCAAATCAAAATCACCCTCTGTTGACAAATGTGGATCTGTCTCGAGAAAAATTACATCTCTACTGACGTATACTTTGTTGGTATTCACATCTAGTAGTCTGTAACCTTTTGTGCCTCTTTCATAACCGATGAAGGTCAATTTCTTGGCTTTATCGTCCAATTTCTGTCTTTTCTCTGCAGGAATTGCTACGTACGCTTTAGATCCAAATCTCTTTATGTAGCTTAAATTTGGTTTTCTTTTGTTCCATCTTTCATAAGGAGTGCCTTCAACCCCTTCAACTGGTAATCTGTTCTGTAAATGGTTTGCTGTCATTATGGTTTCACCCCAAAATTGTAGCGGTAGATCTGCATCCTTTAACATGCATCTTGTCATCTCGGTGAGATAACGATTCTTTCTTTCTGCACAACCATTCTGTTGAGGAGTATAAGGGTTTGTGAATTCTGCTCGAATTCCTTCACTTTTCATGAAATTCTGTAACCTTTGAGCTGTGTATTCCCCTCCTCTATCTGATCGAATTCTTTTCGGTGTTTTACCAAACCTTGTCTGAACATGCTTGACGTACTCTTGAATCTTTTCAGGTACTTCAGATTTATTTGCCAATAAATACACTACTGTATATTTACTGTAATCATCAATCATCGTCATGAAATATCTTTTCCCACCAGGTGTTGTTGTCTGCATTGGTCCACAAACATCTGTATGTATTAAGTCTAGAATCTCATCTGACTTGGAATCTGACTTCTTTGGAATTGACTTTCTTGTCATCTTTGTTTGAATGCAACATTCACACACACTTGAGAATTTACACGGCTTGATGATGATCCCGGATACTTTATTCTGATTCACCATGTTTTGTATGGCTTTTGGATCTCTGTGTCCCATTCTGTTATGCCAAACGTGTATGCAACCTGTGCAACTTTGTGCAACCTGTGCGATATGTGTTTCCTTTACTTTATTCGTTTGGTCAGAGATTCTCAATTCAAACAAATCATTTTTGTCATCTGCAATTGCTATTGCTTCTCCATTAGGGTGTCCCAATTTGAGGTTATTTTTGAAAATGCTAAGTCTCTCCAGCCCAAAAGTATCATTGGTGGAAAATAACTCTAGAGAAAAAAATTCAAATTTTTTCAAGGACATTTAGAGGTCCCCCCACAGGGTCATAAGATATCATAAAAATACATTGTGGTCTTTCGCTATCGTTATCAATATCACTCATACGTAATTTCATGAACCTTGGGGTTTTTGCAGCCCAAAGCCATTTTCATTATGAATAAGCGCACCACACATATTATGTATATGCTATATATGCATACATAATATATATATATATAATATTACATATATATATATAATTTCATGCAGAGCTGCTGTTTCGTGGGTTTGCATGTATGGAGCAGCCATTTCGTTAAGTGTGCAAAACGAAATTTCAGACAGTTTGATATATCCTTTTCACTACAGTCTGTTACCTAATGCAAATATGGGTTAGGTCTACATATTTTATATTATTATATATTACAATATTGGTTAATTTTATTGTCATGGCAAGCCACAGTAAAACTAAAGCACTGTCAAAGTTGATTAATTGAAAATGACCACCATCTATATGAGAACTTGTGCTATCTTTGAGGTGATGCTTTCCAGCGACTTTTGTACATGTCATTGACCATCTACAAGGCTGCAGATATTCTGTGTTTTCAAGATGTTTGATGAAACTGGTTCAAATGAAACAAACGTCAGTTTCTGCAGCAACAAATCCCAAAAGATAATTATTGTTAACTGAGGGCTTTAAAACTTGCTTTTTGGATCAGGCTCATATAGTACTCAGAGCATCAGCCTATGGGGGATTTCCATGAATTCTTTATATTTGCTGAATTGATGGTGGGTTGAATGTACCAAACATAACTGGTATTTGCAAGTTTGATGCTCTTCAGATAGAGTACGTTGTATGGCAAAGGCCGTTATATAGTACTCAATGAAAATGGAGTTGCTGTTCTATGGAAACGAGACTGTCATCTGTTTAACAAATAATGATTCACATGTAATTGAAACACTTTAATCATTTTTTTTATCAGTGTAAGCCTACATCCTATCCTGGCGCACTGTCCGACCTCAGCTGATGCTCCATTTAATTGCATCATGTTAGTTAGAAGATTACAAGCATGTGATTATCCTGCATGGTCCCAGTATTACTGCACTTAAAGCAATGCGATGCCATTCTTGATACTTCAGTCCAGAGGACGCAACTCTTGAATTGTTTTCCGATCTCTTAACACCACACAAGGAAGCAACTCCCACATGACCCCGAAATTGGATCTCACTAGGTTAAGTTTCTTCCACAACTTTACCAGAGCTATATATCTCTCAAAGCTTTTTCCAGACTACCGGCATTGACGACAGCTTTCTAGAGAGTCCTGCTGGAAGATCGTTCAATTAACAACCCCTTCCCTGGGAAATTTGTATGCTTAAAGCCTGTTTTTGGACTTGTATACACGTCTTCCCCAGGGATTGTAATCGTGAACAACTTGTCATGTGTCAATGGCTGTCCCTGATACAGACATTTAATGCCATAACAAATGAAAGAAATAAACAGTTCTAATTACAAGCTGTTGAAAAACATCCAAAAATACTTCACAGATTGCAACCATGACTCACTTGAGTCACTTCTGCCGATGTAGTGAACTACTGATTGGACCAAACATGTGACTATCTCACATTTGGTACTGTGTACCAATATGCCATCTCAAAGTAAACTATTTTTTGAATAACTGCTCAAATTATTATAGTAGTCAATAATGGTTAAATAATATTCCGAATTCTAATAATATATGAAAGTCTGTGCATATATAAATTTTGTCAAATTTCAGTCAATTAACTGCAAAACCAGTCTGAGAAAAAACAGCATAACATTTTTTGACCAATTACATAGTATGACATATCATATTTTGTGCAAAATCATTAAAAATATATGTGGTGTGGATGACGTTGCCTCATATATTGAAATATTTGCACACGAATATCATAGTACGCTATATATAAAATTTGGAGCTCCTGGGGGGACCTCTAAAAATTATTTTGAAAATTCGAAAAAATTACACAAATATTATCATCTCCATAGGAAACCTTTTGACTGGAGAGACCTAAGAATTTCAAGAAAAAGTTGTTTTGGGACACCCTATTCTCCATCCTTTATGATAGTGCATTTGTTTTCCTTGAATCTCACTTCACAACCTTTATTGACAAGTTTCTTTACTGAAATTAAATTTCCTTTCAATTGTGGGACGTACAAGACTCCACACAATTTTGCAACATGTATCTCTCCGTTTTCCTTTATGAAATTAATCATCACATCACCACTTCCAGCTGTTTTAATCTTTCGACCATCAGCGAGAAAAACTTCACTGTTGTACTGTCTGTTAATGTTCAAGAAGGAATTTCTGTTACTGCATATATGTGTTGTTGCACCGGAATCAACGTGCCAAACACTACTTATGTCTTTTTCGTTTGCTTTAAGACATGTATGTGCTACACTTTCTGTTGGTTTTTCTTCATTGAAATTTTCTCTCAACGTTTTAACCGCATGGTCTGGATTTCTTTTCTTCCACTGGATATATTTTCTGCAATCTCTTTTTAAGTGGTTAGGTTTCTTACAGAAGTAACATGTGCAATGTTCCTTAGGATTTGTTTCTGGTTCTGTTGCCTTTAAAACCTTTAATTCCTGTCCTTTATGTGTTGAGGATTTACTTGTCCTTCTTGTAAACTCTTCAAGGAGTTTGTTTTTGACTAATTCAACAGTCAAATCACCTTCAGGTCTGCTTTCTAATGCCGTAATCAGTGTCCCGTAACTTTCTGGAAGACTACTGAGGAAGAAAGCAACTGTTAAATGCTCTGCCAACGTTTCTCCCAACGCCGTGAGCTGGTCAATTAAATTTTCCATTTCCGCGAGATGGTTTTGCATATCACCATGTTCTGTTAACTTTAATGCACACAGTTTTCTCAATAAATTGACTTTACTGGACAGTGTTGCCTTTTGATGATACTTCTTTAATTGTTCCCATAAACCTTTTGCCGTAGTTTCTTTCCTTATTAGATGAAGTTGGTTGTCTTCAACTAACAAACCTATCGTGGCTCTTGCTTTTCCATCTTTACTTTGCCACGCTTCCGTAATAGGATCGGGGGTTTCTTTAGTGACAGTGTCCCACAAGTCCTCTTTAATTAGCAGAAGTTCAACTTTAAACTTCCAAATCTGGTAGTTGCTATTATTCAGTTTTGCGATTTTACCTGAGCTTTTATCCGTCATTTTTATTCTTTCGGTGAAAAGAAATAAACAACTGTTTCTCGCATTTCTGTCGCGATGTAAGAAAACAGTCACGCTATACTGCGCAGTTGACCGGATTATCCTTATTTGTCTTATTAAAGTTCTATTTCATAAACTTTTGTGATCATTACGAGCTCTAGGCTTGCTGGGCCCATAACCTGTTAAGAAATGAAGCGGATCACTCAGTAAACGACAAGATTTAATAAGATTAATCGCCCTGATTACAGAACTAAAACTGGCCTCCTTGGTGCCATTAACCGGAAAAGGAAAGAACTAAACGCGAGAAAGAAGAACCAAAGACTACATAATGCTAGGATAATCATAGTCGTTATATAGCGCTAGATCTATAAAGTCCAACAAATATTCGGTCTTTCCACGGCGCTTACGCGTTTTTAAGACCTTTTCGATACCGTACACGTCATCATCTTTCAAAATTCTTTGCAATTCGACTTCGTAGAATTTACCCTTTAGCGTCTCGTCTTTTAAATCAGCTAATTCGTAAGTTACTGGATCGGAAGGTATGCGAGCTATGATCTTAAAAATCTCTTCGGACCAAGAGGGAAGGTAGCCCTTTTTGAATGCGATTCTAGCCTTTGCAATTCTCACTTTATCACCTACTGCATATTTCCACTTTGCTGGACTTTTCTTTTGACCGTACAAACGACTTCTAATACTATTTTCGTCTTCCTTTGTCACTTGACTAGGTATCATGTCTATACTTCTATGATATGTATTGTTGTACGATTGCATAAGATCTTGCAAAACATCAACATATCGATACGTATTCTTATACGTAAAGTACTTCCACATTTTCGTCTTAAGCGTGCGATTGAATCTTTCTACTACAGAGGCCTTTATATCGCTATTTTCAGATGTGTAAAAGCGAATGGAATTCTTGCGCAGCATGGATTGAAAACTTCTATTAAGGAACTCTGTTCCCTTGTCGGTCTGTAAATGAGCGGGCTGTCTATCTACCAAAATGGCCGAAAAGGCGGCAGTCAAATCTGATCCCGACTTTGACTTGAGCGGAACTGCCCAAGCATATTTAGAAAAGACGTCTATACACGTTAAAATATATTTATTGTTATCATTATGTTTCGACAATGCAGAAAGATCGGCCAAGTCAGCTTGCCATAGATCGTCAATTCCTACTGTAAAAGTCTGTCTACGCCTAAAGTTCAACCTGACAGGTTTATGTAACGTGTAAGCGTCCTGTTTCGAAAGCCAATGTTTAACATCCTTAGTTTTAAATTTATCGTCAATATGTCTTTGAAAGGAAGATACGCCGCCGAAGCTAGCCGGCTGTTTAGGATCGAAGTAAGACTCCATCAGTAGGGTAACCAACTCGCATTCAGATGGTGTTGTTGATGTTGTTCTCCATGTATACTTTTCGGTGTAAATGACTGACTATCGTCGAGCGGGCCGTTAATATATTTCCAACGATCTTGATTGCCGATCAACTCGCGAGGAATGTTGGAATCTTTCAAGGCGTCGGCTAGTTGCATCCATCCGGTAGGCGGTGAAGCTGTTGTACGTTTTCTCAGCAGATCGTTTACCAAGTCCACCACGTGCGTCTTCGGAACAGTCGCATTCTTCAGCACAAGTTCACCTTTAGTAGACCACGAAACGTCAGGATTGCTCTTCATGTGAGTTAAAAGTCTAGCAGCCTGCGTTTTCCATTTCTTTGGCACGGTTTCCAAGACTTGAGCTTCTATGCTATTGGTTTTGACCGGTTGTGCTTTCTCAACAGTTGACACTTCATCTTCCTTCTTTTCGAATTTGGTAAGTACAGTAGGTTTATCAATGTTCAGATAGCGACTCAGACTGTTGGAATAGAGTTTGGCTTTATCGTCATCGGCAATATCGCGATGCAGAATGTCGTACATCTGCGTATCCAATTTGGACAAAGTCTTGTCCAACATGGTTTCCTTCCATTTTTCAATCTGTCTGGGTTCAACCAAGACCATCTTCTTTGTATGTTCCATGCTACAGTTTATTACTTAGCAAGGTACCCAGAAAGGAAAGCACGGGTGTAAGTAATGCACCCAATGAAACCACCAGTCTGTACTAATCGTTTCTTAATCTTTACACGAGTTTTCTTGGAAGCCAATTTTCTTAACTTGTGTTTGAAACGACCAAGTCTCTTCTTCTGAGCTTTTTCCAAAGGAACAACTCCTTTTAAAACGTTGAGTGCACACTCACAGAGACAGTAAAGTAGAGAGGTGTTGCAATCTTTCAAAATACGTTTCCTCACTTTGGGTGACGACTCTTTAAGCAATTTCAGTTTCTCAAATTTCTCCTTCAGTGGAGCCGTCATTTTCAACGAATGAACGTTCGAGCGATTACACGACCTTATATTCACTTTCTTACGTATACAAAATGCGTCTCGCCAGGGAAAATGTTCGTTCTTAATCTGCAACGTTCATCCGTCTCCGGCTTGAGATCAACCAACAGATATCCGAAAGGCGCCATTGTCGCATCTCCGAACGCCTCTATCATGAAATTCGACTTGCCGGGGAACATCTGCCTTGCCAGGTTTGCTATCTGCGTCGAATCTCTCACGTTTTTGAAAAGAACAAAGTAATGTGCATTCAAACTGATGGTTCTCGTATGTTTGCTGCTGTAGAATAGATTCTGCGTCAGGTACAGTATCGAAACGTTCCTGTGGTGGCTGATATTTGTAAATAATTTGGTAACGCGGTCATCAATCTCGCTCATAAGGTCGTCCAATATCAGAAGCGTTTTCTGCTTACCATCGAAAATATTCAAGACGGGTAATCCTTCGTGAAATTGAATTTGCGAATATTTGTCGAAAATCTCTTGGTATATTCCGTAACACCAGATAATTTTTTCTATCTGAGGTTTGACCATATAATGTAAATGATCTATAAATCGTAGCGTGAATTGTGTTTTTCCACATCCAGAAGGTCCACTCACTATAGCCGAGAACGGATGTTGCCAAGTTGGATCCATAACGAAAAGTGAGTCCTTGAAATGCTGTAGCAAACTTTTATACAATATATATTCTGACAAAGCCCAATATGCGTTCATTGCATTCAGGACATTCTGTAGCTTCATCTGTACACGGGTCGCACATATTTACATGTCTGCATGGAAGTAGCAGTGCTTCTACTTGCTTATTTTTACATACCACGCAAGTAACTGCTTTTTTGAGTTTTTCATTTTCCGCTTTCAATCTCATGAGGCGATATTTCGTAGCTTTCTCATCCTCCGTGCGTTCATCGATTCCACAAATGGCACATTCGCACTTGTAGTTGCCAAACACATCCATTTCACATTCAACATTCGACGGACACATATTTGCACAAAACGTGTATCACTCGCAAAGAATGGTTAACAAATAATTCTTGAAGATGCAAGTATCATCTTTTTAATAAAGTAATTACAATAAGTGGCGCCATCTGACAAGCATACTCCTTGCACGCATTTAATTATTAAATTAAAGCATTGACTATAGTACATTCACTGCATTAAAAGATAAAAGTGAAAATTTAGTGCTTTGTCTAAGTGGAAAATCTTGGAGTTTTCTGGGTTTTTTATTTTGAAATTCGTCTGCGCTGGGGCGCCGTAGAGATTCTTATCATGTATAATAAAGCCATTACCCGCGGGCGCATCATAAACGATCTCTTAATCACCTAGGTATGCACACAGACAGACAGACAAACACGCAGACGGACAAAGAGCCGGACAAAGGAACAATAGACCTTCTAGAATGGTCCAGAAAGTTCTAGCAAATGACGTCACAGCATGAATATTAATTAGGGGCGGAGCTTGCCATTGTCTGAGCTCTGCATACTAATGAGCTCACCCAGGCTAATGGCGGATATGAGCTCACTCAGTGACGTCACTGAGCTCATATCCGCCATTAGCCAACTACTAATTCTGCTATTAAATAAGTTCACTGAGAAAACAAAAGTAGGCCTGTTATGGCGTCATTTCGATTATGATACAGATCTACAATCATATTATTTCATTTTCATAATAGAAAACTGGGGCTGTTTTAACGCAACATCGCTCTGATTATGATAGCCTATAGGCCTACATCCAGGGTGAGAATTGCCGGGGGGGTTGGGGGGTTTCGACCCCCCCAGTCTTTCTTAGAGCCCCATGTTAAAGTATGTTTTTTACACCCCAATTCCAAGTGGATAATGGTCCAACCCCCCAGTTATTTTTTCACAATTCTCACACTGCCTACATCTCTATTATACGTTCAGTTTGAGAATATAAAACTAGGTCCATTGTGACGTCACTTCGATGATCGATCATGATACAGATCGACCTACTATTAAATAAGTTCATTTTGTCTATTGTGACGTCGCTTTGATTGTGATACAGATCTACTATTATATATAAGAGCAGAATCAATTAAGGCCTATTGTGACGTCACTTCGATTATTACACATATCTACTGTAATAATTATTGAAGTTCGTTTTAAGAATCTAAAACGAGGCCTATAATTGTGACATCACTACGATTTCAGTGCAAATCTACTATTATATAACTTCACTGAGAATTCGAGATTAGGCTTATTGTGACGTCACACAGATTATGACACAGGTCGATCTACTATCGTATAATTTCATTTTGAGATCACATAACTGCAGCAGAGGTGAGCAAGAGACAAAACTATAGGCCAAGTCGACAAAGTCGATCGAGTCGAGCTAAGGGTCACAATAGGCGAGCTAAGTCGATCGTAGCCCACGACTCGATCGACTGCGGGGTACAGGCAGAACACATCCTGTAACTCGATCCTAGACTCATAGCAGGACTTGACTCGGCTTGACCTCCCCATATTTTGACATGACACCGCAACGAAAAAGGCAGCTCTGGCAGTTGCGGACTTGATTTGATATAGCGCCGGTGAAAAGCTGGTCTCCATGACGTGGCTTTTGTGGGCGCTGAGAAATTCTCGAAGATTTACATTAGGCTACATTACTTTACATTAGAGGACAATTGTATCTCAAATCGGATTAAGTTCAATACATTAGGTCTATACATAGGCCTAACTTGTAAAGCACAACACCCCATCACACTCTATGACAGATTCTAGATGAAATGAAAACTAGTTTTTAAAAAGTAGGCTACAGTGATTAATCTGTTCATTGTCCACGGGTTTTTATTCTTGATTTATTATATTTATTTAATCATTTTTATTATTGTTAAGCTCTTGTAAAGTACTAGGTAGGCCTATGTATGAAGTTCTTATATCATCCTTAGTTGGCCATTCAAAGTTATGGGTTCTCGTACGAAGACCAGAACGACGCTTGATCAGAGATGGGAACAAACCCCGTGGGACATGGCTTGCATTGCTGCTGACAGACGCAAGCAGTCTCTCGTTGGCTTCGCGAATCATGTCCGAGACATCGTGCGCATTTTCTGGCAGACACTAATCCCATTCGCCGAGTTCCTTGCAGAAATCTATCGGGTGTCATCATCCTAAAACCGGTTTCACGAAATGGAGTATCCCCCGGTATTATTAAGGGTGGGATAGAATATCAAGTGACACCGGCGCCATCTTGAGAATGATATTAGAAAAGTGAGTAAGCGAGAATAAATAATTTTCAGAAGCAAGAGCAGAGCAATTGCACTTGGACAAGAAAACGGAGGTGGACGGCAGAGGAGGATGGGGGGGGGGTTTAGCCCCCGAATCCCCCTTGTCTACGCCACTGCCACCAGAGACGTCTAGATTAAACACTGGTTAATGACTGGGTTTGAGAAGGTTGGTTGGAGACTTTTATGTTACGCCTGTTACGTTGTATCCGTAGGCCTACATCTATTCGGGCAGGTCAATATTTTGGTCGGATTAACCCTGTTGATCGATTATTAAACTGTATTTGAGTCCAGGGCTTTTTAACGTGCAGTTGTACACAGAATGTGCAGTTCTAACTTCTAAACGGATTTGTGCAGTTGTAGAAGCTCTTTTGTACAGTTAAAACAACCAAAAAGGTCATTGTCCTCCGATTGGAAGTGATTAATTTACCATGGAGGATGGGAAAGGAAAGAAGAAGTTGTGCAGTTCTAAAAATTCCTTAAAAACAGCCCTATTTGAGTTCTATTGTTTGTTAACAGTTGCAAACTCCAAGTAACTTGCCATTTATTAATAACACATAATATATTATGCAATTAAGAAAGTCCGCAGACAGTGTATTGTATTTTACAGTTGAATAGCAGCACACTTCAAAGGCATTTCACGAATCATCGAAAAAAATCCGTTACGTTTACTATACACGTTAAAAAATACAGTCGACTAAAACGACATCCCTATAAACTATACTCGTTGAGTGGACAATTGGTCAGCCAAGGTCAACGAACAACCGAAATAAGAGACAGAGAAGAGGACGAGGGAGAGGGAGAGGAAGACGGAGAGGAACAGTCAGGGGACCAGCAATAACCAGGAGGAGCATCGTCTGTAAGATATGGAAATAATAATAGCGAAATGATTGATCTTAGAAACTCTCTTTCATGCAGGTCAACAACCGTACGGAGTTTGCCTCGAAGAGTATTATTTTAAACTTGCATCACATAAAAATACAAACTCATATAGTATACAATCTAGACAGACTCTATATTTACATCGCTCGACCACCTATGGCACTCAAGCAGATCAAACACACTCGCCAGATCTTTGCATGAATTTATAACTGTATAAAAATCACAAAACATGAAAATTCGATTCTGCCCGGAAAAAAATAATTCTGGTCAACACAAATTGGACCTGCCCTCTACAAAAGTTATCCAAAGTCTGAGAAAATATGGAGGTTAAGAATTCTGAAGCAGAGAAGTCTTAAGTTGGGAATGAAGTGATTATACAAGTGATTTAGCAGAGCCAACAGTTAGACCTATCAGAGATAGAGAGATACATCAAAAAACACGAACACGAGCAGTTCCTACATGGAAAGAGAGAGAGAGGGGGGGAGAGCGAGAGACAGAGACAGAGAGAAAGAGAGAGAGAGGCATATCGAATAGGCCTACGAACCGACTCAGGGAGAGAGTTTATCAATTTAGGTCCAGCAACAGGGACGTCATTTGGGGGGGCAGGGGGGGCATTTGCCCCCCCTGAATTTGACCGATTGTTCTTACACATGACAAATTTTGCATTGCTTTTCAACACCACACGTTGTTCAAAATACCAAAAGGCCTGTGTCTTCACGGCGTCCTCTGTGATTTTGTATGTGCGGGTAGATTCGAGCTGGACACAGTGCACAGTTCATAACCACAGATATCAACTTATATATATATATATATGTATATATATGTGTGTGTGTGTGTGTGTGTGTGTGTGTGTGTGTGTGTGTGTGTGTGTGTGTGTGTGTGTGTGTGTGTGTGTATTGTGATATTGTCTGCACAGGGAATGAGCTCAGGCTGATACTCGAAAGACGTACAGCTTGTTCCCCCTAGATAAAGTCCCAGGTCAGTATAAGGTCACCAGATGTGTGGGTCCTGTCAGCCACACATGTAGTGCAAGCCGACCAATACCCAGTTATAGCATGAAGCAGCCAGGCATCTGATGCATGATTCTCCCTCTGAGCCTTATAAGCACTAGGCCTACAAGCACCCCACCCCGTCTGACCGGGACCTGGAGCGGATTCGCCTGTCGTCAGCCTCCAACACCGGCGACCTCTAGGGCAAGTAGCCCGCAAAGGAGAATGAGCGGGAAGTTCTGAAAGAACACAGCAGAAAGATGTATTACAAGGGGCTGACTGCAGCAGTTGGGGAGGGAGAGGTATGAGTGTGTGTTACCAATGACGGTCAGTAGAGTTGATGATTTGGCTTTCTTGAGAACTGAATAGAGGATAAAAACGGACCAAAGGACATGAGAGTTCATCCTGTAAACACTCACAACGATCCACATTCCACACGGTAGGCCTATTATGTGACATCCAATTGAACTTGAAATTTACACAAACTGACTGTTTTTTAGTGCAATGGTCATAAGCAGGTTACTTCTTACACATGAAATCCTGGATATTAAAATTTTCTTTCAGTCATATCTTTTCCAGGTTGATATAATCACAAGCCATTGACCACCACTTGAATGATCCCATAGGCATAGATAATAACAGTCATTAACCCAAAGGCAAAAATAATTATTGCAGACTTAGTGCATGCAGCATGCAATATTGCTATGTGAATTGTTATTAATGACAAATTAAAGCAGTGTCTAATCTGGACCCCTCCTGGGGAGGGGATGTGATCCCTGCCTGCAAGAAATTTGTTTGAATTTCCACAGTGCAATGGCACCATTTTAGGTTGTGGTCTGAACAAAATTGCTCTGTTTGAGTGCTGCTAAGAGTGGTCTAAGACTTCAAAAATATAGGTCCACTTAAAATAATAGCAAATTCTTGTTGAGCTTTCGCATTGTAATCATAGCATGTAGGATGTTATCCTGACAAAATCACTCTATTATTTCAGTGCTGATTAAAAAGAGCGGTTTAATATATCAATATCAAAATGTAATTATAATTGCAATAATAATTTCTTTGTGTATCAAGTTAGGCAATTCTGTTCTGTTGCTAATGGACTATTACAATGAGTAACAGCAGCAGACTGGAGTATAATAATTATTATGTACATGTAAGCTTACTTTGTTGTACTGGAATAAGCTTACCCTTGTTGTTCAAGACAACACAATTAGTAGAAATGGTTAAACATGGTATACAAAGTAAGCAAGAATTGCCAAACTACCAAAATTGGGAAGCATATGTAATAATGATGTTGTTTTACTAAGTGTCTCAAGGAACAAAACATTTTGAAATCTGACAGTTTGAAATTTGAAAGATTACACTGGATAGTGGACATTTAATGGTAATTTTTTTTATTTTTACAAGTATTAACAGTAAATTATTTTCCATTTCATGATGATGTCATCTATTAGACTATTATTATAGTAAGTAATATCATTACAATTAAATAATAATCAATAATATTATGGTAGATTATAATGGTCCAACCCAGTCTATGTAATACAATCCTATGTAATACAATAATGTAAACTGGAACAATGGGCCATTATAATGTTTCAAATTTTTCTGTGGGTGAAGGTTATTTCTGTTATTTTAATTGTATAAAAATAGTATTTGTACAAATATTAACAATAAATCCTACTCTTTTAATATGATACTATCATATATCATAGTAAATAATACCATTATTATAATCATATAATGGTAAATAATATCACGGTATATAATAACAAGTGCAAAACACTTATAGTCTATTTAAAGTAGTAGGCATTTAAAATATACCTCATCACTGAATCAAAAAGGCCTATAAGTAGATTTAATAAATATGAGCATGAATAAAACATCTCATTTAAGCACAGTTTTGCACATGTTGGCTAAATACAGAACTTACGAAGCTTGTGGAGTTTTGACCCGCGAAATTTTTTTTGCCCCCCCCTGAAAAAAGCTGAAATGACGTCCCTGTCCAGCAACTGAACCAGCTTAATTGCTATTGACGAACAGTTCTGGTTTTGTGTAGGACGAAAGAAAGAAAAAAAACTAGTGAAACCGCACTTCTATTGGCATTGGTATTGTATTGTATTGCATTGCATTGTGTTGTATTGTGTTGTAGTAGGTAGGTGTCCAATGCTCAAGGCTTCAACCGAAAGTCACAATGAATAGCCATAGAGTCTATAGGTAGGTTAAATATCAAGAGGTTCGGTCCATAAACAACAGTCGCGGCTGTAGCCAGACCACAAATCCACAATGGACCAAAAACATTTTCAAAGTCTCGTTATCAATGGACAAAGGTTAAGGCAATCTTATCTAAACAACACGCATACACTCCAGCAGAAGAAGAAACCGAGACCACAGTCTCGTTTATTTATCAGCAGACACACCTGTGTACACTGTGTGCACTGTACAGCATCGGCCTCCATTCATTTCGACGAGTCGCGGTCTTGCAATAATCCCACGCGTAATTTCCACTCCATTCGAGCAAAGCCACAAAGCTTTCGAAATCTAGTAGTCGATACGATGCCAGTTCTATTTCTAGGCATTTGCTACTTTAATCAAATACTTGGTAGCATTCATTGACATCTTATAACGAAACTTGTCATTTCGCATCCAACCTACGTAAATTACACAGTAAGACATCTCTAAAATACCGGAAACTTATGCTAGCGAATTCAAACTCTTACAGCAGACACATTAAAAATTGCATGAATGAATTGAGCGAATATAGAAACAGCAGAGCTACAAAAGGCAGAGGCATCTCATTTCTGTATACTATTAAACACGTTCATCATCATCATCATCGAAATCCTTGGGCTAAACGCCCGTAGGTGTCCGGCGCCACTCTCTGTTTGAGTCTGTCTCGTGCCATGTTGCCCATCTTATTAAACACGTTAGCAAATAAAAATGCATATTCATAAATACGTTGTCTACAGGTAAAAGGCAAACTACATATCATAAAAGCAAGACTCTCGTGAACAGCTTGAGATGTTGCTAAAACAGTCTGAAGTATAGTTGCATTTGTACAGAACATTCTAGAAAACGGCCGGAAATGCGATAGAAGAAAGTTGAAAGCCTAGAGCTACAAAGATGGCTTAGAAAAACATCAACTCACAGGCGCCGACACGACAACAAAAACTTTCAAAAAGGCTTTTGTATAAAATGCGTGCATGAAAAACTGTGCAAAACTGCATAGAAAAAAGACTGATACTGGTCTCGACAAATAGAACGATCGACGTCAAAATAATGACACAATATTGAACTAAAATAGTAAATGATCCTAAATGCAATAGAAAATGGAAGATTCATTTGAAGTGAATAATTGTCATTAGCAATCAACCTGTTCGAATGACAATCAGAAGTGAAACTGGATTGGTGAGCGACAATCGAATCGAGACATATATATGTATATCTGTGCATCATGTCAGATCTCCTCATCACACAAAAGCCATCGTGAAAGCAATGATGAATTGTCTTGTAAGGCCAACACAACGAGAAGACAGCAACACAAATGGCACAATCGTGTTACCATGGAAACGCATGTAACCATGGAGTACGCAATCGTGTTACCATGGAAACGCATGTAACCATGGAGTGCGCAATCGTGTTACCATGGAAACACATGTGACCATGGAGAGCGCAATCGTGTTACCATAGCAACGCATGTAACCATGGAGAGCGCAATCGTGTTACCATGGCAACGCATGTAACCATGGAGAGCACAATCGTGCTACCATGGAAACGCATGTAACCATGGAGAGCGCAATCGTGTTACCATGGCAACGCATGTAACCATGGAGAGCACAATCATGTTACCATGGAAAGCAAAATAATGTAACCATGGAGAACACATGTGACATCGTTCTAAGCAACGAGTTCTGCACTCTGCTCTGCAATGTTATGCAATGGGACAGATCTAGGAAGGATAAACATTGCTCTAAGCACTGAATCCTGTGTCACAGATTTCGGGACCCATTGAACTAATTGACGCCGGGTTGATTATTGAAGCGCTAAATAAACACAGCCGACGACGATGACAAGTCTTAGATGTCGACTTCGATATTCATATTTCTTAGCAACAGATCCAATCTCAGGTTTTGTCACATGTGGTCGACCCCGTCACGCTCTGTTGCTTCTACACGGTTCATCAGATCTTCTTCTTCTTCTTCTTCTTCTTCTTCTTCTTCTTCTTCTTACGATGAGGTGACGTCAAAGCACGTAACGATCATGATTCGTGATTTGCAAGCCTCGATTCGCTTCTGCATGACCGATGTCTCCTTCTCAAGAGCGAACAGATAATCAGGATCATCGTGATCGATTTTCTCTGCGATGTGCACTGAAAGACAACCGTCACTAAATTTACTTGAAACACTTTTAATGCTATGATGACAAGATCTGATTTAGATGTCAATAAAAGTCAGAGGACAAACAAACAGAGGACAGATTCTGCAACTGCAATGAACCCGGTCGTCTCAACAGAAAAACATATTTAAATAATTAATGATTCGGCGAATTATCTGGTGTGATGGCGCCCTGCACACGGCATTCAAATGTCACTCGGAACATATAGCCTAACTGTAACAAAACTGAAATAAGCTGAAACTACATCTAGAGCAGGTTTTTATTTTAAAATTAATGTAGTCTAGTATATAATAGAGAAAACTAAACGTGATGATGAAATAATACTGGAATGGAATAACT
This sequence comes from Lumbricus terrestris, assembly GCA_949752735.1. Taxonomy (NCBI): domain Eukaryota; kingdom Metazoa; phylum Annelida; class Clitellata; order Crassiclitellata; family Lumbricidae; genus Lumbricus; species Lumbricus terrestris. The sequence continues at coordinate 39,773 of CATKHU010000086.1, forward strand.
TCGTCTTACGGTCGTAATTCCAGCTGTCCCTATCGACCATAAGAATCTCTTTTGATCTTGCCAGGTTTCGCCTCAGGGTCGACTGAATGGTTAGCAGTTCCTGGATTCGACTACGCCGTTCTTGTAAAGACTGCAGCTGAAGAAAACGATCCAATGAAAATACCATATAACAAGAGAAGAACTCGGCTTCTGCTGTTTATTGTAGAAATATTGACCTAAGTCATCATTGCACACAATGTACAACATTGTACAGTTTATACAATGTATTCTATGAAGTAACTGAGTACTTTAAAAAATCGTTATTATACTAGCGGCAAATACACGCAGCTTACAGGGAAGGTTAATAATAGAAAAAAATATGCAAAATTAAATAACATTTCGATAATAAAATTTCCCAAAGCAAGGGTGTCAACTCCATAGGGTAAGATCACGTGGCTTGGATCGCGTAATATATGGAGTAATCCTACGAGGAGGGAGGAGGTCACGAAGGACGTGAGTCACGTGACAAGGACTTTAGAGGTTGAGAGGATTGCACGGAAAGGAGCAGAGTGAGCTGTTGAGCAGGATTTGTTATACTAGGATATTTCAAATGTGGACCTGGATAATGGAAAACCCCTCCACCGTACATGTATCTCTCCATTCTGCTCAATATTATTGTTTGTCTCACTTTGTGTTCAACTCAAGATTTGCACGGTTTAAAATTAAAATGCCACTATTACGATGCGACATTCAAAAGCCACTTTCAGATGGGAAGGGGCACATCACCTCCTTAAACCTCAACCACTGCTCGGCGCTTCGAACTCCGGCGATCATTCTCTCTAGAAACAACTTGATTCTCCGAGCGGAGGGCAACAGATAGTATAATAGTGTGTCCTGGCACATTAATAGAGATGATAGTTTATAATAACATTGCTATTAAAAATGATCTGTGAATAAATCTAACTTCTGCTTCTTTCTTCCTCCACCTCGACATCCTTTCCACATCTTCCGAATTGAACGTCTTGATTTCCAACGGTTGTTCTTCCGCTGGAAGTAGTACTCCATCCTCCAGCTCCAGCTCCAGCTCTTCGTCCTCTTCCGTCTTCCACTTTGACCTTCGACCGATGACCGCCAGCGCCGCCCTCGACTGAACGAACTGTCGTCTGGACACGTGAACCGTTGTTCCATCCACTGCTGGACTCCATCTAGCGGGAGCTGACCGACTCCGACCTTTCGCTATAATGATTATGTAGAAGCACAGCAGGTCTCATATCTATGCATACATACATTATACAATACCCATAGATGTAAAAAACGATGGAAACGGAATAAAAAACGGTAAAAAACGTCGTTTTTTTAGAAAAAATAAAAAACGACAAAAAAACGATAAAAAACGGAAACGGTAAATAATTTGACTTTGCTACATCTAAAACCGCATTTTAACCTTGAAAACATTGATTAGGAACCTACAACACGCAGGCTATCTCTTAAAATGATGATGTTAAACGATGAAATAATGACTTTAGTTAACTGAATCCTTGAGAGTTGGCGGAAAACATAAGAAATATCAGAAAAAATTAAAATTAAGGAAAATAATAACAGAAAATAAATGAATAAATGAAGTTAAAGAAAAAATAAAAAACGATAAAAAACGATGGGAAAAATAAAAAACGAAAAAAACGACGTTTTTTGGGAGAGAATAAAAAACGGAAAAAAACGTTTTTTACAACTATGACAATACCTATGCATACATACATGATACATACCCATGCATACATACATGATACATACATGCATGCATGCGTGTGTGTGTATGTGCGTGTGTTGATGTACGCATTGTGGTACATGTACAATTAACAATAAGCACATGCAGTGATTATTAATTGTATATAGTCGGCAATTATGACGATGCACCGTTTACATAACTGGTTGGTCTGAGCCATGTTGAGTCTGAACCACCACAAATCAAATCAAATGAGAATTATAATTTAGAATTACATTAAGTTAGAGCACAAGTCGATGATTGGCACGTCTACAGATTGCAAGTAGAAGTGTTAGAGCATGATCATGAATTTAGAACTTATATAATTAATCAATAATCATGATTTCCAAAGAAATTTCTGATTCAGATAATTCGCTGATAGGCCTAATATAAGAAAAACAAATCACTGAAGAATTTGTGTCTTGTTTGCAATGAAGAAATGACCCTCTGACCTTTCTTCCGGAAGATCTTCATTCCTCTCCTTCCCTTTCCAGACGTCGAAGCAGCGTATTCGCTGTTCGAGTCCTGACTGGAGGACGTTCCAGTCACCTCGCTGTCTCTGATCATGCTCTCGTATCCGCTGCTCACCTCGACCGAATCACTCGTCTTGCTCGTCACAATCCTCTTCTCCACAACTGAACTCCCATCGCTGCTTCCGTGACCGCTGCTGGAATGGACGGAGACGCGAGGCTTCGTTACGAGATGATACGGTGACATCAACCTCCTCCTGTCCTTCTCCATTGCAGAGGAAGAGGGACTGGCTTCCACCACTCGACTACAGATGTCGCTAGCAGCCTTCGGTGACATCTTGCTCTTCTTTGAGTTGCTTAATGGTAAGGCGATGCGCGATTGTTTGGCGCTTTTTGTTGACGTAGCAGGTGACGCAGGGACCGGGATTTTTGGTGCAGGGACGGCGACGACCACCGATGACGTCACGGAGGGGGACTTTTTCTTGTCCGTTGCATTGCTGTTATTGCTGGTTGTTTTAGGCACTGAAGGTTTAGCGAGCGAAGGTTGAGTCGTTTTGAAACCAAACGTCGTCAATCTTTTGATGCCAGTCATCTCTTTTTCATCAGCAGATTTCACAGACAAAGAATCTTTGGAGGCTGACGAAGACGTTTTCGACTGAGTTTTGGCGATGGGAGATGAGCCGCCGCACGTCTGCTCTGCTGTTGTTGTCGCACTTGATTCGTTATTCGTGGATTGGTTTTTTTTAGTGGCGGCCAAAGACGAAGTTCGAGGGGTCGGTGGTGGCTTCTTCTTTGACGATTCAGACTTTTTAACCTCTGGTAATTTTGACGAAGCCGCTGTTCGACCAGTGGGCAATCGAAGACTTGAGGGTTTAATTGGGGTTGAAGCCGCCCTTGGGACCGGCCCCACCGAGGTCACTGAGGTAGTAGTCAGATCAAGACAGTCATTCGATGCAGAGGACGGGGATTTTGCGAGAGGACCATGCAGGTTGGAGGCAGCAAAGTCTTCAGAAGAAGCAGAGCAGAGGGCAGTGTCTGAAGGAGCCTTTCTTAGCAGACTCTTCTTTGCATCATCTGAAACCGCATTAATCGCCGCATCACAAAGCACATCGTCCGATGCACCATCCTCCGTAGCAGCAGCAGCAGCAGCAGACTGGTCAGCCTGTGAATGAGACTCAAGCTGACGCTCAGCATCACTTGAGCAGCAGCAGAGTTCGCTATTCAGATGAACGAACGTACTGTCATCTTTGAGGTTGCTTACATGGAGCAGATGGTTGCTACTTTGCCCCAGCAGATCGTTGAAGGTCGCCAGAGACAAGGCGTCTAGGAATGGATTGACCTCATCCGCGACCCCAACCATGTCGACAGAAGAATGCAGCAGCTCCGAGTTCCAGACGGAAGCGTCGTCATCCGAGCCGTACATCAGTCGCTGGAGACTCTCCCGACTTCCGTGCTCCAGTTCCTGATCCATCTGAAGCTCATAGATGGACTCGCGGTTCTGCTGGAGTAGACTCTCAATGTCCAGCTTCGATCCGGACGATTTACGAGGCTGAATAGCGCCATCCCCACATGGATCTGTTTTCCCTGTTGCTTCCGTGTCCTCTTGACCTTCATCGACGTCTATTCCAGGACTTTGCGAAGATGCAGCTCTGTCAGATTCATCAAAGACATGTGAAGTTTTAACATCTTCCTCGTGAGGCAGATCATCAGAGCATAGAAAAAACGTTTCATCTGATCCATCGGATGTTAAACGATCACAACCAATCGACAGATTCTCTTCACAGTCTCTCTTCTCAGCACAATCGTGCTGCTGCTGCTGCTGCTGCCTCTGCTGCTGCTGCTGTTGCTGTTGATCTTCTAAGATGGCTTCGTCAATATTCGTTTCAGTCACGTGATTAGAAAGAACAGCAACAGCTTCACTACAACAAACTTCATCGTGACCAGTACCTGCTTCGTCACTGAATAAACTGGTATTACCACCTGATCGTAAACTGGTGTTACCACCTGATCGTAAACTGGTGTCACCACACGCTTTCCCACTGTCCTCGTTATGTATACTCGACTCCCCAGCGACCACTCTGATGCAGTCAGAATGTTTAAGATCTGAAGAACCAGGGCATGAATCTGTTTCTGGACGTGTAGACATAAGAAAACTCTGGCTCCCGGATTCGATCATCTCCTGACCGGACTGTGATTCGCTCTGACCAACCTTGGAGTCGTTCTGCTTCACTTGAGAACTGCTCTCCTCCACCTCCTCCTCGTCCGCTGGAGATGTTTCCCTCTTGAACAGCATCGCTATCTTCGCCGTACGAGCCGCCTTGTGTGGAATCCTCGACACCACTCCTCCCACTCCACCTCCCACTCCCCCTCCTCCGTTCGTAAACAGCTTATTCCCTGAGCCATGACTCACTTCATTCGATGTCCCTTTCAACGGCAACCGAAGCAGAAGACCAGATTCGTCCGACGTTCGTCTCCCAGTCGTCGTGTCCATTCGAAACTCCGGTGGTCCATCCACCCACTGCTCATCGCTATCTCTCGTCGATCCGGGATTCTGGAACATCGATCCGGGTCCATCGATCCACCGCTCACCTCCCATCGACCTTCCCGATCCAGGCCTTCCTTCCCTGCCCTTACTTCCCAGATCGTTATCCATCAACTCCTGATCCGTAAATCCGCGAACAAACTTATGCAGACGCGACTTTCCGTTCTTCGGTTGGCGAGTGAGGCTTCCGTGGTGAACAGAATTTGAAAAAGAGGGAGGGGTATGATGTAGCGACGAATGTTGTCGACCGTCGATCACTTCTTCGACTCTCGTCAGAGATGACGTCTTGACGAGTCCTGACGGGGGAGTGAACCGAGGTCTTGGAATAGCCGTGCCCCTAGGAGGTCCCTCACAGTCGGTGAGGTCGCGGTCGCTGATTGGATAGCCATTGTCTCCCATGTAGATGACTGTGTCACATGACTGTTCGCTGCTCGATGTACAGTAGTCCGTACTGCAGACGGATCCTTCGCGAAGTGTTCCCATCCTGACGCCGAGTCGCATTCGAGATCGGATCCTTGCGTTCTCATCGCACGAACTGTCCTCAGAACTCGTGCTCGAAAACTACGGGGGGAAACAAAACTATTCTTAATGGTCGTAATTAGGTAAAGGAATTTTTTAAACGATTCAAATACTCAGTCATTCATTTAGAGAATTTATATAGCGCCTCTTCATGAAAGCTACTCAGAGGCGCTCCCAGCCCAGCCACAGCTAAAAAAATAGGATTTGAGATACTTAAAAAATGCAGGGGAATTTAGCCTAGGCATAAGTCGTAAGGTTAGTGGGATAGAGGGACCCACAACAGAAAAGGCGGTTAGTTACGAGCTTGAACGTCGTATAGTCTCTAAGACAACTTTGAGTGTAAAACAAAGGTCAAATTATGGGTTGGGGAACATCCGGGAATTTACTCATGAGAGGAAAAATCATGGGCGATTCGGGGCGAATTGTCGGAGTGAAATTAATGTCTGGGGAGAATTTACCCAAAGAAATCTCTTAGACTTCTGACAACAAGACTGCAATGGCTGTGCGCATAATATAATAATATAAAAACTGTGTTTTTTAATGTGTATTATAGAAATAGCGAAGAGTCACTAAACGACGAACGCAAGATGTGTCGTTACCTTCGATCGTCTCTTGGTGCGCATGCGCTGTAACCTTGTGGCCAGTTGCATGACCTGCAGTGTTTCGTTGTATGCCTGTAGAGCCGGAGAGACGTGGACGATCATACAGGCGTGACACGAGAGACTGCCGAGAGATTCCTTGATGAGCTGCGTCAGCGTACTCTCTCTACACCAACCAGAAGAAGAAGAAGACGAAAAGGATGACAAAGACGATGGTGGAAGTTAGTTAGACCAACCTACATTACCATGGTATGTGTGTATCTATGTCGGTATGTACGTAAGTAAGTTATATATTATATGAACATATGGTACACTTTAAGGATCTCACCAGTTCATCTATCAAATTGAAGACTGAAAAAGACGGAATCCACCCGAGATGACATCTAGGAAGGCGTTTATCGTTTATATGTTGGATGAGAAAGAGAGAAAGACGGTCGGAGACAGGGAACATTTTGCCAGAAGTTTCTGCATAAGCGAGAGGCGGTATATAAATCTATAGATACAATGCAATACAATACAATGCAATGCAATGCAATACAATACCACACCATACAATACAATACAATGCAATGCAATGCAATACAATACCATACCATACAATACAATGCAATGCAATACAATGCAATACAATAGAATTACCTGTATGGAACGTGTCTCTGTCCATTGAGGAGAGCCATGATGACTGTGCCAAGAGCGGAGAGGCTGAGTGCGCTGCCTTCTCGGTTGCGACTACAGCTTCCAAAGTCTATCAGATGGAGACGACTTCGACCGCCAGCAACTGACAATGACAACGACGATAACAACAATAGCAACGTCGTACATTACAAACAACAACAACAACAACAACAGCAAAGATACTATATAGCAACAATATTGTTGTTGTTATTAATGTTTCTACTAGCAATGACTATCGTCAACATCATCGTCGTTTTGCCTGATCCTGAGGTTCTTTTTGTCGCATAGTCGAGAGCGTTCCTTTTGAAGAGGCGCTATATAAATTAATGATGACAACAAGTAATCATTGAATCGTATATCATAGTAGAGAGAGAAAAAGAGAGAGGAAGAGAGGAAGAGAGATAGAGACAGAGAGAGAGACAGACAGAGAGACAGACAGAGAGAGAGAGAGAGAGAGAGAGAGAGAGAGAGAGAGAGAGAGAGAGAGAGAGAGAGGGAGAGAGAGAGAGAGAGAGAGAGAGAGAGAGAGAGAGAGAGAGAGAGAGAGAGAGAGAGAGAGAGAGAGAGAGAGAGAGAGAGAGAGAGGAAGAAAGAGAAACAGAGAGAGGTAGAGAGAGAGGTAAAGACAGAGAGGTAGAGAGAGACAGAGAGAGAGGTAGAGAGAGAGAGAGGAAGAGACTGGAAGAGTGAGTCTGACCTCCGTTCTGACCTTCATTCGATGTCTCCACTCGATATTGATAAACATGGATCGTGAAGAGAAGGTGAGAGTTGCGCGCATCTTCGTCAACTTCTAAACAATTAAATAAATAGATATAAATTATTACAGACAGCAGCCAGCTCAGCAGACTGCAGACAACAGTTAATTAATTCCGATCATCTGCTGGGTTTAATTGTTAATCTGAAAAAATTGAGCCAAAATTCTCTAGAAATTATATTGGTAACAATTAAAATTACAAAGCAGTGGTTCATTTAATTTCTTATTATTTTTTGGACAAACAACTTTTCATCAAAATAGGTGGTTGAATCCTTGCCGTGGTGAAAGGCTTTGAATATATGCTACATGTAGGTGAGAAGTATATATAGGTGGGTATTGTTTTCATTTATGTTAGGCGAAGTGAAAGTACAGCCTTTGGCCCGCGCCGCGCGCTTATGTCGGCGCTCACTTGTCGACGCGTTTTTGTCGACGCGCTTTTGTCGACGCGTTTTTGTCGACGCGCTTTTGTCGACGCGTTTTTGTTGACGCGCTTTTGTCGACGCGTTTTTGTCGACGCGCTTTTGTCGACGCGTTTTTGTCGACGCGCTTTTGTCGACGCGTTTTTGTCGACGCGCTTTTGTCGACGCGCTTTTGTCCTGCGCGCTAATGACGGGGTACCGTACAACAGTGATGAGTCAACCCTTGGTAACAGGCGTATCTCCATGGGAGACTATTTTAGACAGATGGACGAATAAGGGGAAAAAAGAAATGCATTTGTGCGCATGTGGGTGACATAATTAATGTAGCAAGAGTTTGAATGATAGACCGACGGAGTGCTGCTATTTATACCGGGAACAGTTCTAGCGGCAATTGCAGCATCGAGGAAGTAAGCGGCTCTCTCAGCGGTCGGCGCTCTCAGCTCACTCTGGTTTTCCAGTTGCGTTCCACAGACTGGATCCTCGCGAAGATACATCCCTGGAGAAGTGGATCCGGATTCAGCAGCTGAAACAGATATAAATTCAAAGATGATTATGTGAATAAACGGCATTGAGGTAAAGAACTGAGAAGCAATTTCAATGGAAAATCAACATTAAAACTAATGTTACCATGAACTGAAGACGTACCAAAAGGGATTCGTGATTAGGTCTAAGTGCAAAGACATGAAGTGGAGCGAAACTCTGCACAGCTTTCGGACCCCGCCCACACACACACACACACACACACACACACACACACACACACACACACACACACACACACACACACACACACACACACACACACACACACACACACACACACACACACACACACACACACACACACACACACACACACACACACTCACTCACTCACTCAGAGATATACAGACAGAGCCAGACAGAGAGAGAGACACGCAGACTTAGAGATTGAGATCCAAAAGAATTGAAAAATCTTCAGTAATCTTTTACCCGTTTGCCCCAAGAATATCCGCTGAAAACAGCCTTAAAATTTAAAAATGAACGGGTAAAGGGTTAATTAAAGGCGCAAGTATTTATCAGTGTATTAATGTAGCGGCTGTAGCCCAAGTATAAGCCTATCACTGTGTATTACTTTTCCAGGTATATGAAGAGAGATAACGGTATAAGCGGAATGAATGACGAACCTGATGAGGCGATGTCAGCCAGTAAGTCCTTCAGCACTTCCTGTTTTCCAGTGACCTCTAGAGCGGACACCCGGACGGAGAATCGAGCTCCCGTCTCTTCCTTCTGTTCGTTGATGAGACGGAAAAGCCACGAGATTGCGCTGGGAATCATTCCCAGTCGCATCGGATTCTCGTCGCCAACCATCGTATAAGTCTTGCCTTCAATGCAACAACAACAACAGTAGTATAATTATGAACTGAAGATATGCGACAATGCGTGTACTGCCTCACGCGACAATGCGACAACAACAGTAGTATATGAACTGCAGGTATGAGCACAGTGAGGTGAGCTATGAATATAGCTAGGTGATGACTAATTGATGACGTCACTGGTCCACACTGTACGAGGTGGGCCAGATTGCGCTCACGCCTGTAGTCTTTATAATATTGACGACACACACACAGTCGTATAAGTTTCGCATTCAAAAGTACAACAAACCACAATCTGGCTACCTCGTACAGCGACATTCATTCAAAACCAACAGAAGTTTCAAAAGACATAAACCACTTTGTGGTGCACCTCTAAAATGGCGCTATACAAATGGTCCGAATATACGCATAACAAGTATCTACCAAGCAACTACCATCAGCATTTTACTCTTAAGTTTCACCATTAAAACTCGGCATGAGTCGGGCATTGTATCGGGGCCGGGCCGACAAGCGTCTGGGGCCGAGGCCGACAGGCGTCTGGGGCCGGGCCGTAAAGCGTTTGGGACCGGGGCCGACAGGCGTCTGGGGCCGAGTCGAAAAGCGTCTGAAACCAGGGTCGATGCCTACCGATCCTCGCGTGTCCATAGCAGAAGAGACATCCATCGGATCCACCGACGACCGCCTGAAGAATATCGACGAGACTCGTTGCACAGATCTCCGACTGAATGAGAAACAACAACAGACAACAGCTAATGACAGAGAAAAGCAACCATCATTCATCATTAGGTTTGACTGTGCAGCAGGTATAGATAGTGGAGGGAGCAGGTGAGTGACCATGTTGACAATAGAGAGATTGAGCAGGAGCATAGTAGGAGCATGAATAGGATGTATGTGTAAGTGTATAATTAATTGTTCTCTTTGTTTACCAGTGGATCGTTTGGTGCAAAGACGGCGTCGAATCCGAACATCTTCGGTGGCAAAGGTCGTCGATAGGCGGCGGAGGAGGAGGAGGTTGAGTGACCTGCATAGGTCGAAGGGTCAAAGGCCGTCACCTGATTCCTATGAGCATCGATCGTCAGGAAGGAACTGTGACCCCCTTCCACCGGACAGACACGCAGCATCACCCTCACCTGCAGCAGCAGTTCACAAAACGAACATTACATCCATCATCATCTTCATTATCATCAGCATCATCATCATTATCATCATCATCATCATCATCTTCAGCATCATCTTCAGCATCTTCAGCAGCAGCAACAGCAGCAGCAGTCTCTCTTCAAGAACTCTATCAACTTCCTCACAAGAAGAAGAACTGCCATAGATGATTAAACTCTGTTCTCATGGTCAACTATTATATATATATATATATATATATATATTATAACTATGCGTAGCAATCGATAGCGACTTGCTCTTCTTGACCTCGGCATATCATGATCGCGGCTGGTCATTCCTATCCTATGTGACTTGACGATTGACAGAGTACATCGTCAACACCATCAACATCGTTTCAGATAAAGTTGACCAAAGTGGAAGAGGTATGCAGCAGAACTCTGGAAATAAATGTCTGCTCTTGAGTGATATAAATCTGCAACCTTGCGATTTAAGAGATCTGATTTCTATCGTTGCTGCATTTGAAACAAAAACTCAGAATTAAAGTACCAGAGAATAAGAAGTACCAGAGAATAAGAAGTAGCATGCAGAGAATAAGAGGTACCAGAGTATAAGAAGTACCAGAGAATAAGAAGTACCAGAGAATAAGAAGTACCAGAGAATGAGAAGTAGGCCTACTACTATTAGCTAAGTTCCACAAATCAAAGGATCGACTTAAAAGGCAAGTGGAATTAACCTTTCCGGAGAGAGCATTTTGCGTTCTTCCGATCGGTCGGAGAAGGTTGCGAGGCACTGGAGGAGGATTCTTTAGAAGGACGGTGGAGAAATTGGTGGGAAAAGCTGTCAACGTTGGTGCCTTCTCTTTTCCACCATTTCGATGTTTCTTCTTCTTGGTCGATGCACCAACCTTCTGAGCCGCTCTACATCACGATGATCAAAATAACACAAAGAGTAAAATATCCGAATAGTTTGTTAAGCGTCAGAGTCCAAAATGTGAGCACCCACCAGCCGTTAAACATGTCATTGATGCGTTCAATGGATAGAATCCAGAGGTTACATAATTATGTTATAACGTTACAGAAAAATGACAGGAACATCAATAGGCCTAATGAACACAAAATAACATGACACGGTTTTAAAAGCAGTTTAGAAGACGTATAGTAGGCTATAGTATGCTGTGCTGGAACCACTGTAAATAAATCATTATACAATCATGTATATATATCCTACTCGATGGACCATCTATCGCAAAAACAGCCGAGATCAGTATCCAATGGCATAGATATAGTGTCGGGGACCGTGAGGCGTTGTGATGGTCGGTCAGGATTAGGTCTCATTTTCCTTCGGGCTTGAATTAATCCAGTGGTTCCCAACCTTTTTTGACTTGAGGGCCACTTTTTCTAAGTTGCATGCCACGAGGGCCACTTTTTCTTAGTTGAACGACATTAGGGGGCCACAAGGTTAAAATTGTATTAGCTAAAAGCATATAAAATTGTTATTAATTGATTCAAAATATAATGTTTGATGTTATTTATCGACGTTATAATTATAGTAATTTGTAATAAAAAGTAATAATGTGTTCTATCTTGTCCAAATTGTTCATTTTTCATATATAAATTTGATAATTCATTGAGAGATGAGGGTCATTTTCTTAGGTATGGCGGGCCATTTTCTGAGGCCTGGCGGGCCACTTTTGGCCCGCGGGCCACGGGTTGGGAACCGCTGAATTAATCCCTCTCTACGGAGGGATCAGTCAATCGGATCCTCCTCTTCCACTTGTTAGTTTTGCTAAATTATTTATCTTAAATATATATTATATTAGTGGGATTGTCCATCCCTTCTGGGTCTCCCCTTCCTAACCAAATGATGTTAAAGTATTATGTTCACTGCCATAATTGTATTATGTTTGTTTGGTTCAGAAAAAATGAAAATAAATAACTAAACGAGAAAACAAAATTCTTTTCAATACAATGACTCATTCATTAGATGAACTTCTCTTTATTTAGAAACATCGTTCTGACGTCATCATTTATATAGCACAGCTATATTAATATTATACGATGACTAAGCATAGTTCGATGGCGCTTAAGAAGATTGCTTGCTGGCCACCGACATCGCATAGAAAACATGTAGCAATAAATAATTCGTCTGATTAAATCAACTGATCAATTGAAAAGATTCTCAAAGAATAAAGAATTCTTTCATTCCACCAATCTCTAAATCTAACAATTGATCATTCACCAATTCGGTCAATCTGCGAGATTATCATCAGAGCCATTTCAGGGCAGCGCTGTATGTCTGTCTGTCTGTCTGTCTGCTTGCACTCCTTCTGTGTGTGTGTGTTTGTGTGTGTGTGTCTCTCTCTCTGTCCGTCCGTCTCTTTTTGTTAAGCGTCAGAGTCTAAAATGTGAACACCATGCAGCCGTCTAAGAATGTCATTGATACGTTCAATGGATAGAATCCAGAGGTTACATAATTATGTTATAACGTTACAGAAAAATGACAGGAACATCAATAGGCCTAATGAACACAAAATAACATGACACGGTTTTAAAAGCAGTTTAGAAGACGTATAGTAGGCTATAGTATGCTGTGCTGGAACCACTGTAAATAAATCATTATACAATCATGTATATATATCCTACTCGATGGACCCGCTGTCGTAAAAACAGTATCCAATGACATAGCTATAGTGTCGGGGACCGTGAGGCGTTGTGATGGTCTATTAGGGTTAGGTTTAGGGTTAGTGCCGTCATTAGATAGCCTACTGTCGAAAAATATTGCATATGCTTCGGTCCCCGATACTATAGTTTTGCCAAATTCTTCTTTCCTTCAGGCTTGGATTAATCCCTCTCTACGGAGAAATCAGCCACCTCCTCTTCCACTTGTTTAGTTCTTGCTGAATGATTTATTTTAAATATATACTATATTAGCGGGATTGTCCATCCCTTCTGGGTCTCCCCTTCTTAACCAAAATGATGTTAAAGTATTATGTTCACTGCCACAGTTGTATTATGTTTGTTTGGTTTAGACAAAAAAAATTATAATCTATAGTCTATAAATGAAAATGTAAAAAGTTTGTGTCTAATCAAGGACCTCGGAAACTTCTTCACCGATTGTTTTGAAAATTTTACCAAAACGTTCTATTCGATTACGAGCGGGTTTGTATAATGCTTTTTTGAAAAAAGCGCAATCTTTTCGACAAAAACCCACAACTTTGCATTCGATTCGATATACGTCGATGGATTAGCCCATTTCGATTTCAACTTTCACGCATCCGTCCGTCCATTTTTCGGCCGCGTTTTATCACGCACATCCGCGCGTGTTTCTATAGCGCATATTTATATATAACTCGGTATTTACAAAATCGTCCATTTGCGGCCGTGTTTAATCACGCACACCCGCGCGTATTTCTATAGCGCATATTTCTAGAGATGGAGGAGAGGGGAGGGACGGAGGGCAGGAAGGGAGGGGAGGGAGGGAGTGGAAAAGAGGAGGGGAGGTACATAGGAACGTAGGGAGGAGGCAGGGGAGGGAGGTAGGGAGGGCTGGCTGGACAGTCTTTTCAGCCACAGCAACGCGTGGCCGGGTACAGCTAGTAAATAAATAAATGAGAAGACAAAATTCTTTTCAATACAATGACTCATTCATTAGATGAACTTCTCTTTATTTAGAAAACATAGTTCTGACGTCATCATTTATATAGCACATCCATATTATATGATGACTAATCCTAGCTCGATGGCGCTTAAGAAGATTGCTT